>NW_027018659.1:7601098-7612788 GCF_013076305.1 Rhopilema esculentum
GAAAGAAGGATGGTTCAATTCGCTTGCGCTTGTCTAAAACCAACAACAAATTGAGAAGCGCCTAAACGGGGGCGCAATTTTGAAGCTGCATCTAATTGAATTTAATTCGCTGCGCCATACCGCGCTGTCTAAACTACCCTAAGGTTCGTAAGTGGATAAAAGGAAAAAGTTAATTATTTCTTTTCAACAATGGACCGAATTGGATCTTCTTTGCAAACTTAACACTTCTTTCACGTTTCTTGCATCTTAACTGCAACTCCAGAACTACAAAAATTTGATAAACCTTATTCAATTACCTTTTTAATGCCACATATCGAACGTGATTGATCCTGTAGTGTGGGTATTGTGATTCCAAATTGTGTAACGTTTAGCACTGGCCCACGGCGAATAATACTTGAAAGCCATCGTGGTTTATCTTCTTTAAACTGTAACTTTGGGATTCTTCTCCGGGCGATTTTCATCAAATTTTTGTAACGAGATCTATTGCTGATGTTGCTTACAAGTGACCTTTTTGTCTTCCTTTTTCGTGTCTTTCAATACTCTTTCCAAGCTTTTCCTTAATTGCAATCAATCCGGCTATAAGCGCACTGTGCTTCTTCAAAAAAACTCTATCATTTCATCAATAGTTGGAATGACTCTCTTTACCACTTTAGCGCCAACATTTTTAAAGAACTCTCCATTAAAAACAAATTTTTGTGTCCTTCCAGAATGTGCTTCGGGAATCTTTTGTGTTAAGCGTGAAATCGAGTTGAAGCGGACAGGTGGTTTTTAGATTTTCAACACTTTCATCAACCTTCAGAGTTGTAATATTCGACCAAATTTCCAGATGCTCTCGCAGCCAAGAGCCTTTCAGCTCTTTTCCACACCTGACTTGTTTGTAACTAATTTGCTTTGTACTGCTAGCAATGCTTTTAGCTTCTCTGGCGAGATCGATCAATTTTCCATTATTGTCTAAAAGGATCTTTGTCTCCCGATAGCTGTTAACCAAAGTCTATAAGAAATATTGTTAATATTGATGAAACACTTGTTGGAAATTGATTTAAGCATTTTATTCTACTTTAAGCCCTAATGTTGCAATTCTCTTGACAAAATGAAGATAGTGTCAAAATCAAACCGATATTTCGAATAGCCGTCTACATTATGTGATTTACATTCGACTTACCAATTTTCAAATAAGTCATTTTCTTGTACATTTACAAGTTGGCTATTTAAAATACGGTCTGAGCATTGATAACTTTAGATGTGCAACGTTGATACTTCCTAAGTGACTGAGTAAGCTGTAATCTCCTAAATTAAATCAACTCACGCGTTATTTTCCGGAGATTTTCTGACGCTTTTCCAGCTGAAGCAACTTCTTTTGCTTCACATTTTAAGATACAAATAACATTTACAAACTTTACTTTGTCTGCAGCCCATTTCATACACTTCATGTTTTTCACCCCTCCTGCTTGCCTAATGCAGTCTTGCTGCCACTCGATACCAGGAATTGCCACTGCAAAAATGACGATTTTTCACAAATGAAAAACAAGGTTGGATTTGAAAGTGTAAGTAGTTAGCCTTATCTTAATTGTATATCCACCACGCCACTAGGGCTAGATTACATTTTCAGAAATCCAACCCTAATACTTTTATTCAACTTGCATAAGCTTGTTAGCTTTAATTCAGTTACAAGACAAACTCTCATGATATATTTGTATGGTTGCATGAATCATTCAATCTACAAACGAACGTTATTTTCTATTTTTACAACAGTTAAGCATATACTTTTGCTCTGTTGGGTTTTTTCATTTAGTTTAGATGCTAATTTAGGATTCTCAGAACTTGAACTACGTTTTATCTTTAAAAAACTAAATAGAGACACTGACAATCGCTGTGTCAATGAAAGATTTATATGATCGGTGAGTTTTTGAAAACTAATGGAAGACTATGACACATGAAGATGTGAAGAGGCAAAGGTTGAAAATATCTAAGGTGTTATATTTATATGATTTAAACATGCTGTCCTGCATTGATCGATACAATCTGCCGATATATCTAGGACGCGATGCGTCAACATCAGCATCCATAGAATAAAACCTGGCTTTGAAGAGACTCCATTTTTTGAGAATAATCTGTTTGCCTCTTTCTGTATTCATCTAGTATCTTTTTAGTTTCCTTAAAAACTTTGATGGCGCTGGTTTTTCCTTTTTTCGCTTCTGTATGATATCTGCAAAACCTCCTTAAGGTTTTTCATTTACATTTGAATTCGCCTGTCCAGTTAATGACTTGGTACTAGAAAGCAGATACACCATACAACTTCAGAAAAGAAAAACAGAATTTAGTTTAAAATAGTCAAGCTTTTGAGATCTGTTAAGTGTCATGGGAATTGGGTTAATTAATCAAGATTAATTAAAAACGAGAAAAGCAAGGCAATAACGAAAGGGAATTTATCTTCAAAGTGCTGCTTTACTCAGACAAAAGAAAAGATAGAGAATAAGATATTGAATAAAAACTTGACAAGCAACATAGTATTACGTTTCTAGATTAACGGTAAAAAGTTTTAGATTTTCTGACTAAGAAGATAAACTCAAAAATTCTTTTTCAAGCTTGCTGTCTTGAATTAACGTTAGAATTAATTAAATTTAGATAACCAGTAAAAACTTGCCTTGAATTTAAAATCAGACGTTTGTCTTCACCTTTGGTTGTGAGCAATACGTCAGTAACATCGGTTTCCTTGTAAATTTTACCTCTAAGTTTTAGTTGATAAAATCAAATCTGTTTCGCTTCTTTTCAAAACCCTTGCTATAAAGTTTCCTTCCAATCCAGCTGTTCACAATAACTAAAGTGAAAAAAATAATATCTCAAATGATATACAAGACTAAGCAATGAGAACAAACAGTTGATTGACTTCATGGATTGCAATAAAATTCACTATTTGAATATAGACGAATACATATTTAAAGTTACAGAAAACTCTTCGTTACAAAGTTGAAAATGCAGCTCTACTTTATACCTTATGGTTAATGCGTTAGATATGAGGCATGAAGAAGGTTATTATTGAAAAAAGTGCTATTATGTTTCAAGCAACATACTGATTCAACCAAAAGCAATCTTATTACCAGTTTCTTTCATGTAGATTACAGTGTTATCTTTCAATATACTTATGATTGAAAAGAACACTTGGCATTAACAAGTTATACAGCATCGATTGAAAACAAATGGACACTACTATCAAAACACACTCCTTCATTGCTGATCAGCTCCATTACAATTAAGTTAGGCCCAGCCTCAGGTCGGCCAGCAGCCTCGAACAGAAAAAATTGACATTTTTAAAGCCTACTTTGCCATTTTTATCTTTAGTTACTTTGCCGTACTTTAATGGTCTCAATTTAATATTGTTTCAATCTGCATATTATCCAATACGTTGACTGTTGACTGTATATTTCTCCTGCACTGGTAGTCATTTTTTGCCATAGAAGTGCAGCCCTTTTTTAATTATCACATCAAATTCAGGAACATGCCATTCTAGAAAAGGGGCGTAAAATTATTTGATATGGTTAACCTTGCAAGGTTGAATGAGATAGAAGCGCATTCTGCTTTTGCTTTGCCCACAATAAAGAAAACTTTTCAGTTCAGATGATATTGAATTGATGAATTTCGAACTATGGCCTAATCAATACACTCTTTCATCAATGAAGAAGGCTAATACTGATTTGTTTGCATGGCCTGTTATCTACTTATTCTAATGCTTTCATATTTTTTTAATCTGTATCATACTTCTGGAAAGGTGACAATTTTTTGGACTTTGCAATTGCTAGTCATACCTTTTAATTCCACTAGGCTTCTATATAATTACGTTTGACTTTTTCATTCGCAAACTACCTTTTTTGATTATATTGCAGCTGTTAATATATTGAGAAAAAGCTCAGAGTGTACACAATTACCTGTTTAATTCACTTAAGGCATTTGAAACTAATTATGGAAATACCGATATTTCTTGGATAGCTTCATTAAAGACTTTTATCACCGCTAGAAGCTGTAACAGATTAAATTGCTGACCCTGACTGCATTTCAGAATGTTCATGTTGTGCTGCCGAGCAAAAATGAACTCAAAGCGTACCTTTATTGCTAGAGCTATAACCATATCGACGTTGTTCAAAAAGCAGCACCAGTTTATTCTGCTGGGATTTGCAAACACCAAATGCCTTGAATATCTTCTTATGGTTCAACCGCACCTTGCTACCAACAAATTTTACTATAGGGCTCGTCGATTTCTTGTACCAGATGTTCTGTCGCCCAGTGTCCCCACTGAACTCAATTTGTTCGTTCAGAACTGTGCCAAGATACAATCTTGATCGAAGACCTGGAGAAACAAATAAACTGATTCTAAAAGTCTAAAAGTCTGAGCTGCTTGCAAAGAAAAAGATCAAAAGTTGCTTACATTTGAGCGCGTCTAATAATACTACAGATCTGGAAAGAATTATGTACGAGTAATTTACAGCCTTATTGTATATAGCAACAATTAAAAGCCAATTGCTAATTCAGCTCTTGGAAAGAAATGATATTAGATGTCAGAAAGGATCATTCCCAGAATCAGTCCTAGGACTTCTTCTTTTATCAAAATTTATCAACGATAATTTCTCTTGCTGATCAAGATTTAAGTCTGCAATCAACTTGGAGATGAATTTTTTCATCTCTCATCTAAATACAGAAGCTTATCTCGCAGCTTGAAAAGAAAAGAATATTGACCTCACTGTGATCAAGAGAGCAACGAGGTGAAATATTTTGGCATCCTTACTGACCAAAATTGGATCTTGAGCAAGCCAGAAAATACATACTCTTGTGAATTCAGAAGAAAAGTTATTAACTTGTTGGGAGCAATTGTGATGCCTCAGTTTAGCTGTTATCCATTGATATGGATGTTAACTGATAGAATGTGAGAAGGTAACCAGTTACATTCATTAAAGAACATAACAAACGGTGTTTTCAGGGATAACCTCTTCTCTGGAGAACTGTGAATCAGAGATAATTCGATCTCTGTTCATTGAAGAAGTTTACAATTACCTTTCACTGAAATATAGGAACAAGAATGACTCTAAATCCCTTCTTCATAAAAAATTTCAAGGAGAGAGGAGTACATTACAACTTAAGTGATACGAATAACACCTATGCAATAAAAGCCCAGGACTACTGCTATTGAATAGCAAGCTTCTACCTCTGGAGAGAGTGACCCCTGCATATCAAAGAGTTGCAAATGGTAACCATTAAAATGAAAGAAAATGATTTTTATACCAAATGAACTATAGATTGTATAGGAACGTATATTTTGTTTTATAGTTTAAATACTGCTTTTGAATCAAAAATGGTTGGCATTAGCAAATCGGCCTAGTGCTTCATAACGCCAGCCTTCAAAAAATATATTATAAGAAAATATCATTATAATCATCATGATACTTGAAAAACAATAAGGAATATGCAAAATTTGATTGAAAATTACTTTTCCTGACTTCAATTGCTATTGGCATTCGTCGAATCAGTAAAACACTCTTGGTCAAAAAATTGGTCTTATACAACTGTAAGAAACACTATGCCAACGTACAACTCAAAATGCCAAATCAGACTTACGAATAGCATCTATTTCCTTGCCAGAAATTGGGAATTTTGCCCGAACTGGGCGAAGCTTGGCGTAACCTAAATTCAAAATTTTGTCTGATTCATCTGTTGCTTTCCCTCCAAACTCTAGCATCAAGATATTTGTTCCATCATCGTATATCTTTCCTGGAAAAAGAACTCGATTCGTCATTTACTCGAAATATCCTCACAGTATCTGCAAAATAGTTGCAATCGTGTTTAGAAGATTTTTTTACTTCATAAAAGCATATCTGTAATAGCAAATGGCTAATAAGAAAGTGACAGATGGTTTTAGAGGCGTCGTTTATAATCAAGTGAAGATTTAATTTACCGCAAATTAATTCTATCATAAAATGTTTTTTTATATTACAGTACTGTTGGACGAATTTAGACACCCAATAGCAGATAATTTGTTCTTGTCTAGAAGGTGTTTGACTTGTCTTACTGTTTAAAGGCAGTCTGTCCCCTATTGTGCTGAACTTTATTTTCACGGGAGTGAAATTCACGCACCGTTGAGCTTGGTCGATAATTAAACGATTTAAACCAATCAGAGACAACTTTTATTCCAGAGCCTTTGAATCAAATGCACCTGTTCCCGTTGTAGTGAAACTGTGGCTAGAAAAATATGGCTTCCTGTTTAGTTCCTGTGACAAATATCCCAACAGTGAAAGGAAATGCTTCCATTATCATCATTCAATTCGAGTAATTAAATCTTCTTGCCATTCCCGATAGCTTTTTGCTCGCAGTTTCAAATGTCGTTCACTACCGCAGCTAGGCCAGCCAAAGCAAGCATCGTAATCCGTTATCCGTTAAGGCGGGAACACCTATTGTTCATATAAGCCAATCATTGAGGGGACAGACTGCCTTTAAAAAATCTAATGGTGCCAAAACGAAGGTTTTTTTCGTGAAACGCTCCTACCATTGACCTCCCCTACCAGTCAAGATAAGTGAAAACTCCGTAAGCCTAAGTACCCCAGATATCATATTTGACAAAACACCATGTCTACTTAAATTACTCGAGCGAATGGCTTGAAAATCAAACGCATTCACGTATTCAAACCATCAGCAATTTTCTTACCAAAGTTTATTGTGCGCGTTAAAAAATTAATTGTGAATAAACAGAAATGAAGAAGAGTTAAAACATTCGTCAAGAGCAAGCAAATAAATTTAGCTTGCCAGGTGCTATAATCACTCACAATGCAAGAAATAACCAAGAATTAAGAAAAATTTCAGCAATAGCAAGGGGTGATTTTGCAAAGATTTTTTGATGAGAAAAATTGACATATTCGCAACAGCTTGCTAGAAATCACACCTTTAAAAGCGATTGCTAAAAGAGTAAAATTGTGTTTACATGGAAAAACAGAGATAGCAATGTGTTTGAGGTAAAATTTACACAAAGACAGCAGTAGCAATGGGAAGACTGAAATTATAGAAAAAAGAACAAAGGCTTTTCTGGCATCCAATAAGTGTAGGATAGTAGGTGGACAACATTCAAAGCCAGGTTAGCAGTTAAAGAAAATGTGAATGGCCAAAAGGTGTACAGGAAGATGATCCAAAGGATAAAAAGAATGCAAATTGCAAAGACATATCTGTAGATGAAAAGTGTTTTCATCTGGGTACATAAACAAACGCTGATGCTTCAGTTTGATGACCATAAAGTAGAAGAGCAAAAAAGGACAACCAGCCCCTCAGTCTACACAAGTCAGAACGTTTGTTTTCTGGATTCTGAAGGATTTTTCCAGATTACTCTAAAATCCATATGAGAATTGTGTGTGTTTTTTTCTGCTCGGTGCGGACTGGAGAAAAGAGTTGCACTTAAAGAGACCAAATAGCAGCTAAGCCATCTCATGGGAAAAAAAGCTGTGCTCATAAAGTCCTATGGCACACACACACACACTTCCATTCTAATTATTTTCCTTCTGCCCCTTCTTAAACCCTCTTTCCTTCTTTTTCCTTCTTTTTCCTTCTTTTCCTTTCTTCTTTCTTCCACGATTCATTTGCTGTCATATTCCTGTTGTTTAGCTGCCCCCAGTACTACGGGGGGTGGGGAGTTTGTGTTAACAATCTATAAACTTGAACAAACTTAAAAACATCCACACACTCCTTTAATGTCAAATTAATCAGGAAATGCAATAGAAATTTTGTAAATTTGGCTACTGATACTCTCCTTGTTTTAAAACACTGTCTTGTAAAATAACTGATCCACTTGCCTTCGAATACTTCGGATGTGTGAACTATTCTGAAATTTCCGCCAAAAACAAGTCTTTGTCCATCCTTTTTCACCCTCATGTGACTTTCTGAGCATTGAAACTCGAGCGCCTTGCCAAAAGTGACTTTCCACTGCAACCTTGCGCGCATTCTCATAACCCCTTTCAACATTTGACCATAGTAAACAAAGTTGGCATTCTTCGTAAGCTGGGCTTTAAGGAATTTGCACATTTTCGATTCCTTTCTGATGCACCCTTTCAAATTAAGTAGATCTGCACCAAAACCTATTCCTTCATCAAAACCTGAAAGAATAATGTAATGTTTAAAATTTACTATATGCATCAATACATTTTAAAAAATCTTCAATACCAACAAAATATGCAGAACTGACAAATGAAGCAGCATCTTTACATATATGCTTACTACCGTGTCCACATCAGAACAGAAGAAACCAGCTCTTCGATACTAGTTTGTGATTTATTCTTCCTAACCGCCTATACTAGCATATTTATTACTAAATCTATATACAAAAAGCAGAACCATAATGATTTAGTATCACATCACTGTGTATCCACACAACTCTCTCACAAAGACGCATGATTGGCAAACGAGTGAAGGAATATAAAACGATTCAGTTTTAAAAGTTAATTTCTTGAAAATAAGGGTGATAAGAACTTTAATACCAAATTTATTCAGAATAAAGGTCATTCGTCGGAAAACAAATAACATTTAGCCAGTGTTTTCTGTAGCATAAATTTACTCCTGCCAAAAAACTGATGTGGAAAAATAAAAATCAAATGCGTTTAAACATTACTTTTGTCAACATTTTCGAATTGATTTCTGTCAAAAGGGTGGTATTGCTGTCCTCTTATACCTCCTTGTTTCATCACGACAGCTGCAAAATGAATTGAATAAGAATTGTCTAAGCATAGTACCATAAACAGTGTACTGAAACTAACAGTAAATACTGATGGCAAACCCAAAATAATGCTTAAAACCCGTTCAAAATGATAACGATTTAATAAGGACATACTCGGGCCTTGCTGGGTTGATTTACAATTATGTCGTTCTAATGTTTGCGTATTTCAAAATCATTTCGACAAAATATAGCAACTGCATAGATCCTTAACAATGTGAAGTTAATAGCACATTTAAGTCGTTTTTTATAATTGCACATGCTTTTGTAATAATTGCTTGACACAAGCAGATCAACTGTTGAATGTATTACACAAAGTTTCTGGCATCAAACAGAAAAATTTCGATCATACGGATACAAATGCTACACGTGAATAAAGTTCTGTAAACAGGAGGAGTATGAAGTTAAACCCACAAGAAGATAATAGGTTATTAGGGGCATGGAAGCTTGACTTAAATCGATATTATAAGACAATACTTTGGCTGATACCTACCTATAGTTTTAAATCGCATCCATTCAATGGTCATGGTTTTTTCTCCATAAAATAAATTCACAACGTTATGAAGAAACTCGTTCTTGAATAATAAAGCAACTTTAAGCTGTGGCCCAGATGGTCTTATGAAATAAAGAATTTCTACTTTGGGCTTCCCATTCAGATGTGCATTACCTTTCAACCTGAAATGTAGCTAAAAGTGTGAGGAATAGTTGTAGCAATACAAATGTAAAGTCAAACGTAGAAAAGTAGGGGAAAACGGGTAGCGTTGCAATGCAGTGTCATGCCATCTGTCTGGCAACGGCTATAATTTCATTCAACTTACCAGCTAAAATCTTTGAAATATAACAGGATCAACTCAAGCTATTTTCTACTTAATTGGAATAAAATAGAAAAGTTGTTCTTGAAGATAAAGGCTTTGGAAATCTGCCCATTAATCTTTAGCTTTTATCTCAGGCTGCGTTTACACGATGCCGGATAACTTTTGATCCGGATAGAAAGTTATACGGATAGGCTTTCAGTTTACACAAGTACTGAGCTACCCGTATAGAAATTGATTCGGTTAGCCATACAAGGCCTTTGATCCATCTAACTAGACGATTTCAAAGTTATTCGGCATCGTTTGAACCAGCTATCCGGAAAAGTTTTGTTACGGATTCATAGCGAGGCGGCGATTTTGACACAATTAGGCTAAAATTTTAGCGGCAAGCTTCGCTATTTATAACAGAGCTCACATCACTCGTTGGCATATCAATTTCTGTTGTTGATAAGAGAACTCCAAGGATCCAGCTAACAGAAAATTCTTAATAAGCAATAATCAAAATAGGCAGGGCATTCCTCTGAACCATCGACCGCATTGCCTAACCTTTGTTTTCTCGGCTGATTATGGAACAATATGGTATAACGAATTATTTAAGCCCTTACAACATTTTCAAAAATTCATCAAAGTCACGTTACCGATGACGTCAAAAAAGTTATGTTTCCTAGACTCAAAACCATTGTAACTTCTCAAGTATACGTCTGACCTCAATATAAATGCTAGATTCGGGCTCGCCTGAAGGAAAGCTTTCCAATGATATATACACATCAGTATTTTAACGATGTCAGCAATTTTCAATGATGACGTCATCACTCTCAAAATGGCCGTCGAACAGTACATTTTTAGACAAAAGCTCTGATCTAATCAACTGCATTTCTGGATCGTTTTGTGGCATTGTTTTGTCAGGTAATTATTCTGCATCACTCAATTTAACGTTTAAATCCTCGAATTGCCCCTCCCCCTCGAAAAAGTCCCCACCCTAGCACTACAAAATGTCAATAAGCCCCCCTCGAATAAGCCCCCACTGCTACCATAAATTCTCGAATGGGACCCCTCAATTTGATGATTTTTGCCATCTGAGGTTGCCTACGGCGTTTTATTGAATTACCACAACAATTCATACGTTTGGTAGTAATTGATTAAATGCTCATAAAGAAATTCCTATTAAAATAAATGACGTCTTTTACTAATGTCTTCTTAATGTCTACAATAATTTTATAACCCCCCTCGTATCAGCCCCCCCCCCACGAATATGCCCCCATTCAAAAATATAAGAAATAAATAAGCCCCCAGGGGGCTTATTCGAGGATTTACGTTATATATTTGCCTCAAATCCATTTACCGCCAGAATCCTCCGACGAACTGAAGTCATAAACTTCCCGTTCACTCTCTAGTTCATCAGAAAGTTCAGTGCTACTTAGGTGAGAGTCTACCTGGTCTGTTGTTTGCTTGTATTCGTTACTAGCACCGATTTCGTCGACACTACGGGCCTATTTCGGTACCTCAGTACATCTCTTGTATTTCTTTGGAGCAGGGAGATTTTCATTGCCACTTTCGACATCTGCCCCAACGTTTTCTGAAAGCCGGCTCTTGTTTTTCCGTCTTGACTTCAAAGAAGGAGGCAGCAAGATTTTAAGGAAGACTCTTCAGAAGACCCTTCCAGCCACAACTTTCGAAAGAAAGTCTTGACGGATGGTTCTACGCAACGCAATCAGCAGTAGGCTATCTTCTAGGAATGTGAATCAGAAGGGAGTTAAATGTTACTTTCATTTTGTTATACATTTTTAGTCTTGTTTCCACATAGCTTCTCTTGACCTTGTCAGAATACATTACCATTTGAACAAACTTCTGAAAATCTTCTATATCGCTATCACTAACCACTTTTTCTTCTCCAAGGCTGTCAAGCAGTTCAAGGTATCGCGGGCTCTTGATGACTGTCTTCAGCAACCTTACCTTTCCTACGTTGCGGAAATAGGATTTAGAATTACACCTAGATAAAGCATGTAAAGCCTGTAGATTAAGGCAAACATCTCTTCCGAAATGGGAACCATTTGCGTTTTACATGGAGAAAAGCAAAAGCCCAATGTGTCTTCCTTCAGAAATCAGTCTTATGATATCAATTTGCTTCTAATTTTGATATAGGA
>NW_027018659.1:7612888-7627612 GCF_013076305.1 Rhopilema esculentum
GACGGCCATTTTGAAAGTGATGACGTCATCATTGAAAATTGCTGACATCGTTAAAATAGTGATGTGTATATATCATTAGAAAGCTTCCGTTCAGGCGAGCCCGAATCTAGCATTTATATTGAAGTCAGACGTATACTTGAGAAGTTACAATGATTTTCAGTCTAGGAAACAGAGCTTTTTGACGTCATCGGTAACGTGACTTTGATGAATTTTTGAAAATGTTGTAAGGGCTTAAATTATTCGTTATACCATATTGTTCCATAATCAGCCGAGAAAACAAAGGTTAGGCAATGCGGTCGATGGTTGAGAGGAATGCCCTGCCTAAAATAAGCAAAGGTCTGGACAAAAAACTTAGTGGGATAATTTTATCAATGATATTGTGCCAGCAGAATGGATTGCGAATGTGCAAAGGGAGTTTCATAAATCTTTATCTTGAACTGAAGCCATTCGTTTGGAAAACTCTGCTGTATCCATACAGGTGTAAACGGAAAGTCTAGCCGGATCAAAAGTTGTACGACACCGTTTAAACTCGATCTATCTGTATAACTTTTTATCCGGATCAAAAGTTATCCGGCATCGTGTAAACGGGCCTGCTCGAGATAATATGGGCCTGCTCGAGATAATCTAATATTGATATGCCTCTCCAATACTCCGGCTTGACAATCACCAAATGTGATTTACTGGAAAAGAAGGCTTATATGTAACATAAACAATTCAAATTTTTGCTCGATGAGTAAAGGCTTAATGGAGAGGGAGAGTTTGTAGAGACTTTACGGTAAGTATTTTGAAGTAGGAATCTTTCAAATCGATAAAAAATGTTTTGAAAAAGAAGAAGAAAACTCACTTCAAAACTTTATTAAACTCGAATGAGGCTTCAAATCCAAGATTATTAATGGGAAAGATTTGAGGAAAGAGAAAGGCTTTGCGTAGTGCTGGTTTAAGACATTCGGCTTTGGTTCTGTTTCTCAGCGTTTCCATGTCGAATATGTTAGCTTTAGCTTTGACATTTGTTCGGTGCTCTCTCTGGTTTACACGAACATCGACCAGTTCATCTATATTACGAAAAACATTGACGATTTTAAAACCAAAGGCAATGACCAAAACGTCAAAACAAACGAAATAATTAGATTATAGAATTGTCAAAGTAACAATGCTACAATGAGAGAAAATGTATAAAAATCAGATCCTATAGCGAATAGAGAACTTTGAAAACCTCTCTCGATTTCTTCTGATATCTAGATTCATATGACTGTGGCCAATGCTACAGTCCATCTTAGGGAGGTGTCTATTATCACTGGGCTACATGGTAGAAAGCTTTTACCACAGCAAGGAAAATTTTAGGATCAGCATTATCTGTCGTTATTTTGATAGGATAGTTGATTGAGGTTTCGCTCAAAAGGCATCACTACCTACCTAAAATTGTTTCCTTCCCAGTTCCTTTCAATAGCCAGCCGTTGTATCCATCCCGTCCGTTGTGCAATGTATACAATGTTATTGTTGTACTGAGCAAACTTACAAGACCATTTTGCAAGACGGGCACACGTTGTGTCAGATTGAAATGGACCTGCACAGTCTTGGTATTTTTATGGTAATCAATCCCATCAAAGATTCCATTTGTATCTGGTTTCAGTCGAAGGGACATCACTCCCTTTGGAGCACTCCAAACGAGACTAGTGAATTTCACTAGGTGGGACTCTATTTTTTGGGGAGAGGTCCACTTCAGATTGCTGTTGCCAATCTCACAACGAAACAAAACCTTTTCAGCTACCTGAAAAAAGATGAGCATGCATAAGTTTTAAACGTTCCTACACGCAGCCTGCTGTTAATATATTAAATACGACAACTTTCAGCGGGAAAATTCCGGGCAATATGCTTCGGCAAAAATATCTTTTGGCACATTTTTGACATTTTGAACAAATAAACTTTCGGCAGTCTTCTAGTTTTTTAAAGCAAGCCACGTCATGTACGTCAGCTTATTGATTCACAAATATTTCTTACGGTGCTATCGATCTTTTGACAATTTTTAAAGAAACTCCGAGTACTGAAAATGTGATATTGCTAAGAAACTTCTAGTGTCGACCCTTTATTGACGTTTACTTTGATAAACGATAAGAAAAATGATATTATTTTTATGGACTAGTATTTCTATTTGCTTGGAAGAGCAGCCGCTTTACGAAACTTGCTAAGTTGACTGACCTACTCGTGTTCAAAGATTGTAACCTTTCGTTTCGGTTTGTTTTGTAATGGGAATACATTTTCACTTTATTTCCGCTGGTCCTGTCCATTCTCATTGTGCATGGCAATTCATGTAAAAATTTTCGGCGTGGCAAACTTTTGGACAACTGTATATTTCGTACAATTAAATTTTCAGACAAATTTTTGTCCGAAAACTTGTCACGCCGAAAATTTAAGATTATCGTGATCGAATTGGAGTGGTGCAATTCAGTCTACTGTCAGTGCCGTGCCACTAGGAAATGATTGTACTGATAGCATCTGAAAATAGACAAAAAACTATCCAAAATAGAAAATAGACAACAAAAAGCCAAAACCTTATTATCAAAAAACGTTTTACCTTATTTTGTTTATTTTTTATGTCTTGATTTGAATTTGGTGCATAATGCAGTACGTTGAGTCCCTTTGGCAAAACATCGAAACCTTCGACTGGAACAAAGTCGCCAACTAGACGGTTAAGGTTCTTTGAATTGACGTTGTAAATTTGATTTGTTGCTGCAGTAATTGCTACTTTGTTAACGTTTTCAAAAATAGCAATCTTCGGTACTGGAATGCCCGTAAGTGACATGATGGTGTTTTGCACATTCTCATCTGGATATGAAAAATGCCTTCTTAAAGGAAAATTACTACTCGGCGGCATTTGGAATAGACAAGTCTCCTACCAGAAAAATCGGAAAAATTTCCCAGTCAAAGTTCTGAGAAAAGGTTTAGGGTCGTTAGACATTGCGGAATCAAATTTCACTTGGGGACTTCAATTTTTCTTTTATTTTCAAAATGGCAGCTCGATTGCAAAATGGCGGATTTTTAGCAAAAGTGTAGGAATAAAAATAGGTTTATGCTCATATCAAATGCAGATTTTTGATGTTTTCAAGTAAATGCATATTTACTTTTTGTAAACAATCTTTAAAAAGTGTCTAATAGCCATCATCTTTCATAATGGTGGCATTAATTCAAAATGGCTGATTTTCCGAATTGACAATTTCTAAAAAGACTCCTTGCCCTGATCCAATTTTGTCTGAAAATTGTGACTGATTCGTAATGGATGAAAATGAATTACGGACATGTTTCACGAAGAAGACAACAAGTCTTGTTAATAATTAGTGTAACTTAGGTCCCCGTCGTACCTTTGCCGCCGAACGATAATGTCATTAAGTGACACATGAACGCAATATTGCAAATGGTAGACGATCTCGAAATCAATCATACCTTTTTCCATGCAGACGAAGGCATCAGTTCCAAAGTGCACATCATTCCTTGGCTACATGAAGACAAACATGACAAGATTGTCATAATCAAGGAAGGATTTCGGAAAATCCTGGTAACCTTGATATTGTTAAGGGAGAAGTTGACTTGCCTTATGTTTGGGGATTGGCGCAGGAATCATAGCTGAAGGATCCAAAACAAGGCCATGAATGGCGGTTACTAACATCTTAGTGTTAAACCCAACAAGCAATCGTTTGAAAACCAATTTCCAATTTGATAATTTTGTATTTGCTTAAATTAAGGTCCCTTGAAAATCAGCACTGCTGAAGGGCTACCGCCTTTAAATACTTGAAATGGAAAATAGCTCTTGTATTTTAGAATAAAGCAGTAAACCAATTTACACGCTACTGGCAATTATTTGAAGCAATCAGTTGCAGATTGACAAGAAAATCAGTTACCAGCAACGCTTGCATCAGCTTTGGCACAACCTGCTTTTCAGTTCCTTTTCGGAAGTGCGTTATCAAACCATAATAAAATGCAAGAAAAGAAGTTTGTGGAGTAATACCGGATGCATCGACAATGCTATAGCTAATAAGTTCAGTAAGGAAAAATTCTATTGAGCAGCATCTAGCAGCCGAAAGGGGGATGAAGCCCAAATGGGAAATGAAATGTTCAAAGAATTTGTCCAGAAAAGGCTGAAAAAAGTAGAAGTTGATGACAGAGTCAGCATTTTCGAAAGGATGCTTAACCCCAAACTAAAAACAGGTCTAGAGAAAGCATAGAAAGTTGCACAGATTTTAAGCAGCCCGGTGAACGATCAGCAAGCTCTAGGTGCAATAGCTAGCATCGCCAGATGATTCACTTAGACAAGTTTCAAAGGCTTCAGTAAGAAATCACTTAACTGAAGTTGTAGATGCTTTGAAACACAGCCAGAAACAGGGACGAAGCTTTGGATCGTGGATGGTAAGGCAGTTGTGAGGACGATTCTCCGTAAAATTACCTGGGATGGTTACGCATTCAGTTTTTTAGAAACCAAGTTTTATATTTATTGCTACAAAGAAATTTATTCTAGTTGCTCATAGATAAGCTTTAACAACATGATATCCATTCTATCTTATCGTTGATTGGTCTTCCTGATTAGATTTCTAGACTAAATTTGTTTTCAGTCCCAAAGGGCCGATTAGGTCACAAGTTAGACAGTAACCGCAAGAAAAAACGAAGAAGAACAAAAGAAGCAGAAAGACTGAGTCTAGAGATCGGAAGTTTATTTGCTGCCATGACGTCAGAAGATGAAATTGAAAACGAAGAGGAAGAAAATGATGACGATGATGACTGGGATTCAGAAAGCAGTTTCAGAAACTTTCACTAATAGTGAACATCATAATGATTTGCATAAAAAATACATTTGTCTTGTTGGCAGAAGGAACATATCATTGGTTAGATTAGATCTTGTTGAGAGAATGCCCAAAAAACTTTAATGAATTTTATCTGATATCGTGACCTAAAGCACATTATAAAAAATTGTATTCAAATACTTCATTCACAGATTGTAGATAAATTTGGATCGATGTTGAAAATCCGCCAATTTGAATTAATTCCACCATCATGAAAGATAAAGGTTAATAGATTGAAAACCTTGAAAACATCCAAAACCTGCCTTTGATATGGCCATAACATAAACCTATTTTAATACCTACATTTTAGCAAAAAATCTGCCATTTTACAACTGATCCGCCATTTTGAAAATAAGGAAAAAAATCCCTAAGTCCCCAAGTGAAATTTGACCCTAAAACCGTTTATAGAACTTTGACCGATTTTTATGAGACCTGTCTAGAAGGATGGAATCGGAAAACAAGAAATGGTGATGGTTGGATATGTTGATGCATTTCAAGGCTAATCTACATCAAATTAAATTATTATTTACGAAGATTTGTATGAAAAGTATTTGCGTACTGTATAAATTTGAAATCTTTCCTGCTAGAAAGTTTTCTTAAAATCAAAAAAGTGATAAAAATATGAAATGTAGGAAATGTTATACTAAGAAATGAACTTCCTAAAAGTATTTCTTACAGCATTAATCTGTTGCATTGGTTTTAGATGCAAGTTGCAAAAAAATGTAAACCTATAGTAGAACACTTTTCGGCGCATTAAAAATTTAAGCCTTTGATCTATAAAAACTCGAGTTTCTTTTAAAAGAGTATGATGACAAATTCAAGACAAAATTATAGAAAAACATACACTAACTTTCATACAATGCAAAGATTCCTCGCTTGGTTTTTCAAAGCTATCTGTCGTAGAACCTGAACTTTTCACATCATCTGTACAAATACATAGAGCTGTGATGCATCAGCAGCGAGATCAGGAGCTGAAATTCTCCCCGTTGCAGTGATTTCAAACCCGCACTAGGAGAAAACATTCCTTCGAATTTCGGTTTTTAATCGTCAACAAGTTGAGCCCAAGGTGTTTTTCTCGGTGGCTAATTCTGGAGCTATCGTCCTCAATGCTGATTTGAAAAGCGGCAAAAAATTTATCTACTCTTAAACTCCCCATTTTAAAATTCAACTCGTAGTCAACACCACTGTCCTTCTCCACTTTCATTTCAACTTGTTCGTTGCCTGTATTTGAGAATGTCAAGTACATTTAAGTATCGTACGGTAAAATTATTATCAGTAAAAGGTAAAAAGAACATAAGCTAACGAACTACTAAAACAAGGACATTTGTTACATTGAAAGAAACCAGGTTATCTTTCTCTCATTTGAGTTTCTTGAAATGAAGAAATGTAGCTATTTCTTAAAGACCCAGCAAACTTTGCAAGAAATAATCACACAGAAATAAAATAGGTTCCGGTTCTTGCAGAAAGGATTGGTTTACATAGAAGAAATCTTCTCATAGACGTAGAAAGCTTTTCAAAAGAGGGAGAGTGCACGTTTTGGATTCTGTTTTTGAAAACTGAGAGGGGTGTGCCCCCTGTCCTCGCCTGTCCCAATGTTCTTTGCCCTAATTTTTCTAAAACATGAATTTCCCACCTTACCAGTACTTACCAAGTGTAGTGCGTCCCTTCAAAGCAACTGCAAGCGCCTCAGGAGCAATTTTTTTTGGTAGCAATCCACTTTAATGTTAGGGAACTTCCTGTTCCTAGAGTCAACAGCCGCGGCAGAAGTTCCAACGATTCAGAAGATTTGGCTTTGAATGTGATCTTCCATTCTTCATTTATTTCTTTGGCATCCATTTATCTTTAATTTTTGAACAATAAATTTTTTCAGGACAATAAAGTTGCTAGTGCTGAGTGCTATGTCAACGTCATGAAAAAGCTGATATAAAGTAGATTTTAGTTGACACTGCCGCTGCTGACCAAATATACCATTTCACATTGGCCTCTTTTCAGCTTAATACACAATCTGTGTTTTTTATCCGAAAATTATTCGGTTTGTTGCTCGCAACTTCACTGAAAGAAGGGAAATCTGAAACAAAAAATTCAATTTGCTGTAGAATTACAAGGCGATAGTTAACTGGGTCATAGTTATTAATCGGAATTAACATTTCTTACCAGGTTTTCTTTTCACTACCTACACAGCCTAATAGCACAAGATCCTCAAAAATGTGTGACAAGGCCTGCTGATGAAATTTTACAAAAGATGATCCAGTTCAATTCTTTATAGGCTTAAACTGGGTAGACAATATCACCATAGATATTGTTTTTTTTTCATTGTCTGAAAGAAAACAACTGCATACATTCATATATCAATGAATAATATTCAAGTTTCCTCTTGCGATGTTTTATCGTCAACAGAGCTTAATTTACGTAAAAGGTTGTCATTAGCTGACGTGTTTACTATCTAATTGCACAAAGGTTAAGCAGCGGAAGCCACGAAGTTAATGTGAACAGAATATAGGCGACAAAAACTAACGCTAAAAAGCCACATATCGTCACGAGTAGTAAAGAGAAAGAGATATATTGATGTTTTCATTAATAAGCTAAGCAACTGATGAAAAGCCAATCAGCCTTGGCCAATTAAAAAAATTCAACAATCAAAATACAGTTTAATTTTGAAATAAAGTTTTTCGAAGTCAACAATGATTCTTATGTAAGTCAATAAAGGATAAGTAAAGGAATGCTGCCTTTTCTGGCTTTAATTACGATTTTAAGAATTAGATTACACGAAATGTTGATATGACCATCAATCTCCTATCAGCACTTTGAAGAACTGAAGTTGATCAGAAGACGTCAATGGTAAAATAAACAATGTTTTCATAATGAGTATGGTTATGGTAGATGAAATTTTAGCTTGGCCTTTTGAGATATTATTTTTCTTAGATTGATCTATAAAAAGCATAAGTTGTTGAAGGGTCGTCTGCTTCAACACTTGTCTGTCTCACACATCATTCATAAAAGCATTTTTGAAAAATTAGCAGCATTATTCACATCATTCGCTCTTATTGCAGCCTAACAAAAAGTGTTTTTTCAAAAAGTAGCCTTATTGTTTCAAGGGTTTGATTTGACAAATAGCAGATTATTTCTAAACACGTTTATGACAGTATTAATGACTCATTTGATAGCCTGCTGAAACTACAAACAGACTGGTATTTACAATAATTGACCATCGAACAGACTTACAACCTGGTGAGCGTTGACGTCTTACGTTGCTCTCTCCACCAGTCATTATGGTGAAGACACAGAGAACGAAAATTGTCACCAACCATCCTGACACCATCCTAGATAAAAAAAATACTGTACAAATATTCCCTCTTTGATTTATAATACAAAAAATGCAAAAGCTTGTCTGGATAAGTGCAATTAGTAACATATAGATATGAAAAACAACTTAGCATTAATGTCGCCACATTTTTGACCAATTTTGAAGGTTGATTCTACACTCTTCTAAGAAAGATGGTTGTAGTGTTTTAATAGATTTATCATTCTAAATTCTATCAAAGTTGCTTGAACACTTGATATGTAATTCTGTCAAAGGTTGCTTGGAAAATCAATCTTAAGTTAGGTAGAATCAAACTTCAGCTGGTGTGTGAAAAACGAAGCAAAGAAAATTCAGTTTTGACCATTTGAGCTGGCAGCTTCCAACAAATAAAGATTTGAAAATGATCAACTCAGATTGCAAGGAAATGAAAGTCGAAAATACGTTAAATATAATTGATAGAAGTAATACATTTCTTTTTGCGGAACACAAAGCTTTCTATTAAAATATTTTTCCACAAATATTTTCTATTTATTCAAAAAATTTAAATTATCTGAAGCTAGATCTGAAATAGACAATTGAAATAAGTTACGATGGGTTTGAAAATTAATGAGAATTAAAATTGTTTTTTCATATCTTGCTTCGTTTAACTACGTTGGTTGAAAAATTAATGGAAAAGATAACTACATTCGTTATCAGAGCTAATATTAACAACCTGATTACTATAAAACAAAGACTAAATAACAACTATAAGCTTAGTATATGCAAGCAAAACATGCTTACCATGATAGAATTACAAGATAAAAACTTACGTGAATCTCCAGTGAGTTAAAAAATGACTCTTTTTTTCGCAGAACTGCTATGATATATTTGACCTTTATTAGTATGTTTACGATTTTAACTAAACGATGGTTGGTCGAAAGGAGTAGTAAAGACAAGCCTGTCATACCTGTTTGTCTCCAATTTGTTCCAGATGAGTGCTCTTGTGACAAGATTCTTGTCACCTTCTTGGTTGCACCTGCTCAAAAAAGTTAAGCAGACCTTTTTCCTACAATAAGCTGTTACGTCATTCCTAACTCTTCAACTCTCTCATACAGTATAGTTCCATCTAAGTTAATCATATTATATTTCCATTTCAGCTAAATTTTGAAAAGTTCTTAGTAAGGCAGGGCCGGTAAAATTCTGTCAGCTTCAAAATACAATTTATCTAACGTGCCTGCAAAACGTGTTTTTCAGTTAAAAAGCTCAAGATGAAAAGTTTTTGGGATTTAGCCAAGAATGTTTCAAAATTGGAGATTGCTGCGGATCCTTTCTTTACATTTTGAATTTACAAAACTCTTTAAACTTATGCTCAAAAGAGCTTTTGCATAACAAAAATATTTGAGAAATTTGATTCGATGTTGCTCCCATTTCGAATTTACTGGGAGTGCAATCAATAGCTACCCCAAAATTCCTCTGAGAATATCAATGAATTATTTTAGGTACCAACGGTTTACCTTATTAAAAAATAACTGTTTTAAATAAGTTTTGACACACTAAGCAAATAATAAACATTAGTGTCCATATTTTCCATTGTCAAACCAAACAATTAAGTAAGCAGATGTTTGTTGACTAGATGACAGTTAAGCGAATAGAAGTATTGACTGAAATCAATTTTCCATAAGATTTGGAAAATTCAGATGTGGGCTGCAGTGTTTTAGAGGTGGCCAGCTGGGACAACTTGGGTATATGTACACAAAAAGACTAAGATCAAGGTTTGAGAGAAATAATTTGAGTTTTAGAGGGCCGGAGGTATTGAATGCTCTGCCGAATACTGTAAAAACGCTAAGACATTCACAATTTCAAATATGAACTAAAACATAAGGCAATAACGGAACTAAACAACCACCTTTCATCAAAGGAACCCCAGTCACAAGAAACAAGGGTTATTTTCTGGCAAGGTACTTTTTTATGATGCAATCCTATAATTTGAAACTGCCTTTACGTAACAAAAATGTAGTAATAGCGCTCTGTTTAGATAAAATTTGTGTTTAATGGTGAAAGAAGTTCTTTGTGTACCACACGCATCGCAGGCGCGGAGCCAGACGCGTTGCACAGGTTTAAAAAAACCGGTTCAAATTCTGAGTTTCTCTGTAAATCTTGAATTTTATCTGAAATTTTAATTGCAACAATTGCTGCATCTCTCCCAGACTTACTACAGTTTTTACCTACCAAATTGAAACTCCACACAACAGCAACCCCTTGTTGAAAGATTCCGACAGAGTTCCCAGCTTCCTGATTCATCTTTTATTCAAAAGTATCCGAGGAATTCAAAATCGGAGAAATCACAGTGACAATTTAGAGATGCTATCTATGCGCCAATATTGAAACCGGTGGTTATTGTTTTCTAAAAACCTGTGAAAACCGGTGCCCATATGTTTCCCTTACGCGAAAAAAACCGGTGACTAGAAAGCATATTTCGATACCGCTTTGATACAAAATGAAATACAGATGCAAATTAGAATCTTACGTCTGTATTGTGTGGCTAGACTTTCGCTTTCAAAAATGCATGAAAATTAGAATCGGAAATTGCTAGAGGGGGGCACTGGAGGGGGCACTGGAGGGAGGGCCTCACTTTCTCAGAGATAAAATTTCCTGAACGTCTTTTCTATATCATATGAAATAAAAAGAGAAAAAACTGTTTATATACTGCTTGATTTAATTTGATCTATTTACTAACTTATTGAGGTATATTTATCTAATTGTCTATTATTTGCACCGTTTCAGTAGATAACTTTTGCATCATTGCAATGTCTGCATTGTAGATGTGTTAACATGCCTACTGAAAATATCGAGACAAAGTAGATGCACATTTCTGTTCAGGAATTAAAATTCTCTCAATCAATACAACAGCTTCTTGTTATTCACATCGATGTGCACTTTGAGCCAAAGGTCACCCTTTCTTTCTTACCTCTGTCACTAACGTTTTAGCATGACTCCGCCCCTTCCAATTTTGTCATAAAAAGCAAGAAGCAGTTTCTTTAAGATCGTCGAATTCTCTGTTCTGAGAGGGTTGTAGTAATTTGTTAAATTTTAGTAAGGGAGATGAATCTTTAGCCATTCTAGAAGGCTAAATTTCAAAAAAAATTTCTTTCGCGTCGGACCCAACCATGGTGGGTCTCATATTTCACTAAACTTTATTCTCAGCTCTCCTCCCAGGTTCATTTTCAGTCCCCCTGCCTCCCGTCTCTGAGAAGAGGATCAAATGGACAAAGTAAATTGCGGCAATTTAGACAAAGTTGGGCAAATTAATCACATTATACTAACTCAATAGCAACTTTTTGCACATATTTATGGACCAACAATACAGAACCGTAACCAGGAAAAACACCCTGAACCAGTCAAAATTTTGGCTGGATCCACGCCTGCAACTTACATATTTAATAAGATTTTCAAAGATTTCCTTGTTGGTAGAAAGGCGATTCCTGGCGGCAAGAAAGGTGTGGTTTAAATAACATTGATATGTTTTGAAATAGTGTATGCAGGAATCCAATACTTGTGACATTATCTGCACTGGCCTTCTAAATCGTGCTAAAACTGGTAATGAATTTCTTTGAATTATTGAAGATTTTTCAAAATACTTTACTAACATAAGAAGTTATAGTTATAAGAGACAATATTTCAGTTGTTAAAACCAAAATATTAACAGGATAAAACTCAATTTAAATGGTCTTTTGTATAAATGATTTCAAAACTTTTTATAGGAAATGATAGCAAATAAGTAAAATTGAGGAAACAAAAATGAAAGTCATTTGTCCTGAGTTTTTGAGCTCTAAAATTCTTCAACTCAACTTGGGTAACCTTTTGGCTACAGTTAAGCCCATAACTTGGTTAATCTTTAACAAGCAATATGCAACTTAATGCTATGAAAATGTCAAAATAATGCAATACTTCTTTGGGGGAATCAATGCAATGCTAGGGAGTATTTTTCATAAAAAGCAATACATCCCCCTTACAAGGCCATTTTTACTCAAATTTACCTGAAAATCTGCAAGGTCTATGTCCTCCCTCAGCCTTCACAAAGACCTAACCTAAATATAAGGAAATATTTCTTGTTGTCAATAAAAATTATCTGATTTGTAAGCCATGAGATTCTTCAATGTCCAAGAAAGAACTGACTTAGAGATGTTATTGATAGTGAAGGAGGATCCAAGTGGATTTCATCAACAAATTTTGTGCATCGATTCCAAAGCAATTTTCTGCACTTATTAGAGCCAGTAATTCTCCACAAGATGTTTGATTAATTAAAAGTTAGGGCAATTAAAAGTGATTAAACCATAGTTTAATCAGGCAACAACAAAAGTAGTTGGATCATCTGCCATTAATCGCCTTTGCAGGTATTGTCCTGGTAGTGTATTTGTTGCAATCTAAAGATTTATCTAACATAAATACTTTAAGCTGATTCCTAGCCTTTGTTTAGGGAAAAGTGGGGAGGTCATGAACCCCCCTGTGTCAGTAGCCCTGATTTATGGCATGTTTCTGGCAACCTTAGTTAAATTCTTAGACCAATTCAGAGGATATCTGCATAAAGCTGATCTTGTTGTCCCAGTTATAAGAAGATCCCCTGAGAATGCTAAACTGGGCACAAGAATGGGTCTTTCCATGTAAACATGATGTTTTTATATGCGTAACAGCAAGCAACAGGCAAACTATAAGCTGTCACCTGCTAGTAAAATCATTTGGGCTGTAAGCAATAATGCTTATACCTTTTCTGACTATAGTAAAAATGATTTGATCAATAATGCAGGTCAGAAGCTGAACACAAAAAGTCTGCAGGTACAAAAAATCTGCAGGTACAAAAAATTTGCAGATACAAAATATCTCAGGGTTTATGCAAGTTTTCCAGCCAGGTAAAGATACTAGTCTATTTTACATGGCTCAGGATATTTACCTAAAATATTGAAATTTTGGTATAAGTAACAGGATAGAACTGCACTCTTGCCTCACCACTCAAAAAGCGCAATCATTGTCACTGGGTAAGAATACTCAGTTCACAGTTCACGATGACAGTTAGCTTAAGAAATATTAATCGCACCCAGGTTGCAAACTTTCAGTTACGATACAAACTTGCTCAAAATTACTTGCTCCTCTAGAGATTTTTGGAGACTTGGTACGATGCAAAGACCGAAATACTCCGAATACAGCCGAATTCAACCTAGACTACACACAGCCCGGTTGTAGGCATAGCCAAAATAACAAATATTGAAATCACAAATCTGGTGGTCTAAGCGAGCAAGGTTCTACGAGGTCCACCAGACCAACCAACTAGGCAACAAAACTTCCTGCCGCATATAAGTTAAGATAGAGTCACTCCAGTACAGTTTCATTGTTACTCTCTTATTTACAAACTGTATTTTTCTTGTATTTCACAATTTATTGTCCTTCCATTTCAATCTTTTCCGTGCGAAACCTGACATCAGCAACCACAGCGGCAAGCAGTTGTAAATTTCCAACTCTAGTGACACTGTCTGCAATCCGATAGTTCTGATTGGCCACATGTATACGAGGCAAAATTTGAACTTTGTTTCGGTTATATTTGCAGTAACATGTTTTGGCGGCCTACAGGAAACCTGAATCGCTGTAACTGCTAGTGTTGGTGCTTTTGAAATACCTTTCCATCATATGGATATTGTTGAATATCATTTTCTTGTTGTGGTGTAAAAACCTAAAAAGTATAATTATGGCTCGGAAAAGTAATCTTCTTCACGAAGTTTTCCAAAAGTCGTGGAAGCTGCAAGAAGAACAACTTGGGAAAATTCTGAGTCAAGCGGGATCATTTCATGACTGGTTGCAACCTATTGTCCCTGCTGCAAAAGAAGCCATTCATAGGTAATGTATAAAAATTGTATGCCTTTTAATGAATTTTATTAAATCTAGTGTCCAAGAGTAGAAATTGTCCATTATAGACAGACATTCGCTGCTTTCTCTTAACTAGACTTTTCATCTTGAAGTCAACGAGTCCTTTTGTTTAAACATTGCAATTGAACTAGGCCTATCCCAAAACCCAAATTTTTCATTCATATCAAAGTTACTATTAATGGAGTTCCACAATATAAAATTGATGCATTTCACAGTAATGTGTTGTCGAACATGTGAACGGACTAATTTCATGGCAGTTTGGTGTGCGCATGCTATTTAAAGTGGAACCCCGTTAATACGGCCGTACGGCCACCAACGAGCCACCAAAAATTGGCCGTATTAACGGGGTGGCTGTATTAACGAGGTAGGGTCAAATTTTGGAGTCTAAAGAGAAGAAGTTAATAATAACATCCTAAAGAACTTTTCTCCTAAAAAAATTGTTAAATAACTAGCCTACAAACAAAACGAAACGGAAGTCCTGGGTTCTTGGGCCTTAATCACCAAATCATGTTCATGATTTTGCAAAATAGTCTATCTATGACTTTAGACTATTTCGTTCTGCGTTCCAGCCAATCACTTTGAGTGTGGAATATCACACCTGAAAGGGCGTCTGCTGTGCCATTGTTTCCTTTTGACTTGAAAAAACATAATGCATCTTCAAGGCAAGATATTGCCTCAAAATACAAATGACCATATTAA
>NW_027018659.1:7629814-7738466 GCF_013076305.1 Rhopilema esculentum
TGCAACACATTTCAATGCTAATGTGTCAAACCATTTCTTTTCTTTATGTGCAGAAGTTAGATGTGCACAATGAGTTTATTGTGATGTCAGTTTTCTGAATAAATAATTTCAGTGTATGAATAGACAAGTGTGAAATCCTTAGTGCATGCTAAATGAAGGTGTTGTTAAAGCAATTAAAAATTATTGTCCATGTATTATCCCTAGACAATAAAACTTTCTATTGAAGAATGGATTGAATAAATTGAATGAGTTGAAATTGAGAAATAGCCACACTTTCCTTAGATTCAGAAGAAAAATACTTTGAAAGGTCATTAACTTTTGTTTAAAACTTCATGGAAGAAAATTGCTCAATAAGGACAGAATATAAAAGGTGAACAAGAAACCAGTTTAACTAAAATTTTTGAGTAATAAGAAGAAGGTTAAGGTAATGTCTTCAAATGACAACCTTGAAAGATGTTTCATTGGAAAAAATCTTGAAGAGAAGTGCCACCTACTTACTTATACAAAGGTAGCTGGATTAAAACCCCTTGAACTTCTAAACGATGAAGAAAAGGATTTGGTTTCAGTGAGATCAGGAGTTGTACCAGGCAAAGGAATGACAATATGCTTTCATCATGAGCAAACTCTCTTAAAGCAGTTCACTTCATTGCAAAGGAGTTGTTGTGACCCATTTGTAAGACATAAAAAGGCAGTTAAAGGATGTTTACGGGAAATAACACAAGCATTGGCTAAGGAATTGCAGCAGGTTAATGTTGAAGTGGTGCCAGGTTGGAAGCTTTGCCCAACATGTCGTAGTGAGGTTTCAAAAAAACTGGCAAATGTTAATGAGGGGGAGACACTGCAGCCTGAATTGTACGATGGGATCCTCCAAGAAACCAAAGAAACTGAGTTGCTAGAAGAGCTTCACAGAGATGAGGTGCGAGGAAAACTCAATTCTAGCTTGGAAGAGATGGATGTTAGCCCCATAAAACTTCACGGAGTTGCATCTCACTCTAGGCCTGCGTATGGAAAGCGCAAGCTTACACAAATTGAAAGCAGACTGCAAGAACAGAAGAAAGTTATCCAGAAACAAATATCGGAAGCTATGAATGTGACAACCGAGTCAATCCAGATCTCAGAACCATCAATACCAGACAACTATGATGAAGTAAAGAAGAAAGCAGATGATCTGGATATCCTTGTGGCATTGATGAAAGAGAAACTCAAAGTCTCAAACAGAGGACAAAGACTGCAAATTTTAACACTTGCACCTCGGTCGTGGTCTATTCCGAAAACCATGGAAGAATTTGAAGTGACAGCTTACATGGTAAGACAAGCAAGGAAGCTAGGTGCTGAAAAAGGAATACTGGGAACGCCAAATGAAAAGAAAGGGAAAGTCATTTCTGAAGATTTAAAACAAAGAGTTGTTGCGTTCTATTGTGATGATGAGTACAGTCGTCAAATGCCAGGAAAAAAAGACACAGTCAGCATCAGAAGAAATGTCCCTGTCCAGAAAAGGCTTCTTTTGTGTAACCTTAAAGAGCTGTATTCTCTCTTTAAAGTCCAAAATCCTGAAGTGAAGATCGGCTTCTCAAAGTTTTGTAGTTTACGGCCAAAATGGTGTGTATTGGTTGGTCGATCTGGCACACATTCTGTTTGTGTTTGTACAATTCATCAAAATGTTGAACTTATGTTGGCTTCTGTCAAGTTAAGCAAAGATCGTCACCAGCTTATGGATATGCTAGTTTGCAACAGAGATTCGAAGCAGTGTATGGTACATCGCTGTAAGAGCTGTCCACCTATGCGAAATCTGGAAGAGTATTTGTTGCAGCAATTTGAAACACAAAATGACAGTGAGGAAGAAGATGAAGATAACATTGAAGAGCAAATCATCCAGTTTCAACAATGGACGACTGTTGATCGTGCTGAACTTGTCAGTCAGTCACTTCCTGTTTCTGACTTTGTCAATTTACTTGCCGAGAAGCTTAACAATTTGACATCACATTCGTACATCGCAAAGTCACAGATGCAATATTTGAAAAAATGCAAAGAAAACCTAAAGGAAAACGAACTTATTGTCTTAGGGGACTTTGCTGAAAATTATAAATTTGTAGTGCAAGATGAAGTCCAAGGGTACCACTGGAACCAGCAAGGATGCACTTTGCATCCAGTCATCATCTACTTCAAAAAGGACAGTGAATTGAAGCATGTGGAACTGTGTTTCATTTCGGATGATCTAAACCATGATACATCTTTTGTTTACGAAGTCATTTGCCAAACAATCAAGTTTGCAAAGTACAATATTTCAAACAATGTAAAACGATGCCTGTACTTCAGTGATGGTTGTGCTGGGCAATATAAAAATTGCAAAAATTTTATGAATTTGTGTTTGCACAAAAAAGATTTCCAAATTGATGGTAGTTGGTCATTTTTTGCTACCAGTCATGGTAAATCTCCGTGTGATGGACTCGGAGGGACACTCAAACGATTAGCAGCAAGGGCCAGTCTTCAACGACCAACTACTGAGCAAATACTTTCTGCAGAGCAGCTACTCGAATTTTGCCAAAAGGAAATACCTGGCATTAAAGTTCTTTTCATTTCCAAGCTCAGTATGGAATCTGTGCGAAAGAATTTAAAGGGCAGGTTTGATTTAACAAATACACTGCCAGGAACTCGAAGCTATCATGAATTCAATCCTATTTCAGAGACTGTAATGGCTGCTAAACGAGTTTCAGTGGATGAAGAGTATGCAATTCAGTATGACTTAGTCAAAGGGAAAGAGTGCCTGCCAGAGGAGGATAGCATTGAGATTAAAATTTCAGACTTCATTGTCTGTTATTATGATGAAGAGATTTGGATTGGACTGGTAGATGATCTAGATGATGAAAATGAGGATGCTCAAGTCAAATTCATGCATCCAAATTACCCATCAAGATCTTATTCCTGGCCAAGAAGAGAAGATATTTGTTTCGTGCCTTTTGTAAATATTATATGCATAATAAGCACTCCAAGCACAGCAACAGGAAGACAGTACGTTCTAAACAACGAGGACAAAATAAAGATCGAAAGTGAAATTAATGCACATAGCTTGTATTTAAAGCCATAGTAATATACTAATAATAATAACAATTATTATATTATTTTATAATTATTATAACATAGTAATAACAATTTTTATCCCAAGCAAGCATGAATTTTCAAGCGTTTGAGCAAGGATTTTCAGAGTTTATATCTATTTTATATAAATTCCTGCACAACAAGAAATGGAATCTTGCCCTTTTTAGTGTTCCCAAACATAAATTTTCAAAAATTTTCCCTCTTTTTCCAAGGTAGCTAGCTCTATACTGAGATGAGACACCAACATCATCCTTACGTTTTTATACAGTGTAAGGCATGATGATTCACCATGCCAAAACTCATTTTGGTAACACTAATCAGAAATAGAGAAAAATTTACTCAAGCTTTTTAACTTTTTGCATTTTCGTTATTCACATATTTTTGGAATGTCATAATCTGATATCAATTAGAAGGTATTCCTTAAGTCAAATGATGGTTCTGATTGATTTTTTGAAATCCTCATACCTTAAAATACCAGAATCCAAATTTTCAAATCTGTAGGTACAAAGAAACTTACGCTTTGGTAAAAATATTTCTAAATTTTTCATGACCGCAAATTCAAAATGGCGGATTTAAGGGTTTTTTGGGGTATTTTTAGCAAAATTGAAACACTTATAGCTCTAAAACCGTATAACTTATAAGCATCAAATTTGGAGACTGGAATAACCTTGCCAGGAATAGTGTTTTGTTAGATTTTGAGCCAAATCTAAGAGGTATGGTGTCATAGCCCATTTGAATTGACATGGAGTGACCCCAGGGTGAATTATAAATAATCGGCTGTTTGGGGTGGCGAAATGTAGCCGCTGGTTGTATTAACGGGAAGCCGCATTAACAGGGTTTTTTTATGAGACTATGTAAAGCTGTTTTTCTTGGCCAAACAAATAAGGACGTAATAATGAGGTGGCTGTATTACCAAAGTGGCCATAAGGCCGGGTTCCACTGTACCAGTGGTGCACTTGTGATAAGTGTGCACATGTGAAACTGCACCAAATTTTCCAGTGTTTGAGTTCCTACTAAAATATGCAAGGTATTTTAATAATGTTTCTTCAAGAAACAATCTTGATGTCCACTATAATTTTATCAGCACCCCCCCCCTCTCTCGTATATGCCCCCCTCAAAAAAATGCCACCTCAATTAATGCCCCATCCAAAAATGTAAAAAATAAATAAGCCACTGGGGCTTATTAGAGGGTGTGCGATATATTATATTATATTTTCCATTTGCCTTGCTTCAATGTTGCAGGCTTTTTCGTTTGAGCAAGCGCTTGATTGCTCACGCAAAACGGTAAACTTTGAGGAGTTAATGTTTCATGAATTAACACTTTTATAGTCATCTTTTGTGACCCAATCAAGTGACATAGATGATACAAAAGCCGGTTTATCAAAACACAGGAACCATAAGTAAGCTGAATTTACCACATCGCGATGGAAGAGTGCATTTGGAAATTTGAACTACATTTTTAAGCATTCTTAAAGAGGTTTTTGACAACTTTTTGCGATCATCTGGCAATAACATTTTTAAGACCTTCATGATGTATATACATAAAGTTTATAAACGAAGCACATTTATACTGGGTATATATTTAATATTTCTTGGAGTACATTGAAGATCATCGTAACAGTTGGTTTTCATTTGATTTTGTGGGCTATTTCTTATGATGTTGATTGTGTACATTTAAGAAAATATGATCAAAAGACAAAAATTATCTAGGAGCTTGGTTAACCAAGTGCCTAACTTTTGCTCATTTGAAGGCTGTTAGGAAGAGCTTCTGAGTTTCATGATTGCACTTTTCTAAATGTATAAATTTATTGATGTGGCTATCTACATTTCTTGTAGCAATGTGGCTTGTAGCTTGCCAGGGGCTCCCAGTGTGAAGAGACATAAACTAAATGAACCTGAGCCAGATCAATGTGATGAAATTTTTTCTAATGAAGAGAATGAGATCTCTGATGATAAACAGTGTAAGCTCACAGAAGCAAAAAGGCCAAGAAAGCTCAGAAGAAGCACTAAGGGTTCCAAGCCCTCTGTGTCTAGGTCAAGGACTTCAAAACGATCATCTACAAAAGCAAAAGCTGTGGCAGTCAAATCAGCCTCAAGAGTTACCAGGTCTGCAGCCAAAGATACAACTTTAAATGAAAGCACCATATTTATAGAGTCTAGGTCTGTATATTTTCTTGATGTATTAGACTCATGTTTAACAGCTTTTGTATATGCTACCAGAATGAGTGTTTGCGATGTTGAATTAATAAAAGTTGTGTGATCACATTTCGGAAAAAGGTAGCCATTGGTAACTAATGTATATGCTCATTTATAAAACAAGGCAGATTATTCCTTTAGTTGGCAATTTAAGTACCAGGTGAGCTATAGTCTATATTTTGCCAAAGGATTTGAAATTTTTATCCAGATTTGGGATTTTGATATCTATTAACCTAATTTCTTTGACAAGCACCATCTTTAACTTTTACAAGAATCATCACAAGAGGCAACTGCATAGTAGATAAAATATAGTTACCATAGATTAGATTAGAAAAAACAGAGTAATGTAATGCATCTAGATACAAAAGAAGTTTGACAATAAATAGAATTGTACACAACATACAGGGCTTCCTAGATAAAATAAATTTTTTGAAGTTTAACTTGTTCTACCTGAAATAAATACAGATCTAGGCAAATGATTCTTTGAGATTGATCCCATTGCTTAAATTTCAATCAATAATAATTTTTTTTCCTATGCATATTAATGAATGCTAGGAATATGAGATATTAGGTTGAAATCTTTCAACTTGACAACTTATTGATTTACAAATGTATCTCAATCAATTCCTCTCAAACAGCTTACATAGTATACATGAGGCTGGATCAAGTGATGGTCATTCAGATGATCTTCAGTCAAACACAACAAAGTCATTCATAGAACATGAAGCAGACTTCTGCTTGAGTGGCAACAAAAAGTCAGACTCTACAAATTTTAACAAAGAAGTTCCAAGTTCAATGAAAAACTCAGATGATTCAGTTATACCAAGAAATTCAATACAGGTATATTGTGTTGGATTGTAATATTTCTTACCAGTCTTAACGGCCTTTTGGGAAGGTCTTTTGGGAAATTTTTCTACTCAAGTGAAACATTTTCTATGATATGACAATTTTGCTTCAAATACTATGACTAAAATTATGAACAAAGTATCTTTGTATTATATCTATATCAGCATTTATAAATAAAAAACTTTCTCTAAAACACAAACTTTTTTAAAATGAAAAATACAGTTTTGGGAATTTTTAGCTCAAAGTTACTCTCAGATTTGTGAGTATAAAACAGCAACTTACCACAGGGATGACTAGGAGCAATATTATTTTTGCATCACTTTTTCAAATGTGTGGAAGATGCACAAGAAAGGAAAATTAACAATTACATTAGGGGTTCGTGTTGGTGTGTTGCAAGCCCCAAATTTGGGCCCAGCAATACATTGGAAAAAAATCCATTGTTGATGAATCACAGTCTTCAATTGTCTCTAAATGGCAAAGTAAAATCACTCTAAAAAGAAATAAAAAGATCTGATCAAAAGCAATTTATCAGTGGATAAAGGCATTTTTTGTAAGCAAGTAAGAATTTCAGATAATGCTGAAAGTTTTTTCGTTTTTTTGGGATCTGATTCTTGGATCTCTTTTAAGAAATTTCTTATAAAGGATAAATGCAGGAACTCCCTTTCCAGCGTATCAAAAAGAATCAGTGAAGAACCTGTTTTCCCGTTGGTCTTCTTTGAATAAACAAGATGGTTGTAACCAGGCCTGGCCGTTTGTATTTTTATAGGTGAGCTGTGAATCGCTCCCCTCATTTGCTGAGGCGAGCTAAATCAGTAACACATAGAATGTACTTTAAAGACAATCAACAGATGACTTAATAAGCCCCTTTAGTATCTGTCGGTTGCCTTAATGTAATTGCCTCAGTCAGGAGTGTTATGTTTTACTTCTTTCAATTTGTATTTGCTTTAACCGTGACTTAGGCACCCCCTTTACTTGAAGTATTTGAAAGAACAGACTCTCTCCGTTTTATGTAAAGCTGGCACAACACAAAAACAACAATTCTCTTGCAAAACAATCTTTTTGTTGCACAGAATTTGAAAATGGCTTTAAAAAACAAATTTTGAAACAAACTTGATTATACGTCTAGCACTCTTCAGAGAATAAAACGTCAGAACATAGAAGGAAAACTCTACGCTAAAATACCCAGTTTTGGATCGAAATAGGCCATCAGAAAACGCGAGGACATGACTGTTGAGGTTTTCCAATAAGTGCCCCTTTCCTATTGAAAATGTTACCAATTGCTACATAGATGGAACGATGATCAGGCTTTGCCAATAATGCGAAACATGTCGCCGTTATAGTTTTTCACCCAATCTGGGTTTTTCAGTAAATGCTGCTCGATAGTGGAATTCCATGTTTTGGTTGTCGTTTTTGATCTGCAAGACAGTACCCTGTTCTCTTTGAGGGATAGTTTTGTTTCTATTGCTGGAAGGGACCTGCTGTCTTATTATATCCCCAATCTACGATTCCTACCCATTTCTTCGACTTTCCTTCCAAAATATTCCTGTTTTCTTAAGATTGAAAGGTTCTAATCGCTACAAACGTACCTTTCGGTTAACTATCCTTTTCCAAATAGATCGAAGTTTATGCCTATCAATCATAACAAAAACCGCCCAACAAGCAAAAAGTTCATTGCAAAAAATGCAGTGACGGGAGAAATCGCTGTTACAAAAATAAGCCAATTAACCCGTTTTCAGGGTTCTCTGAATAGAAAAAGGGCAAATGAATGGAAATTTTAGGGGAGCGATTCTCCCTTCATGTTCTGTTTAGGAGAGCAATTCATAGCTCGCCTCAGGTTGCGAGGGGAGCATGGAGGCGAGCGCGAGCTATCGCTCGCCTCAAACGGCCAGGCCTGCTGTAACTACTGTTTAAAGAAATTGCAAGTGGTGGTTTGTTTTGTAAAACTATTTGTCAGCCCCTAGTTTTAAGTCACTTTGTGGGCATATTATTAAAATCGCTACTATGATTAGAATTCTAATAATGATAAATGGTGTGTAAAAGGTCTCTGTACACATTCAAGGTTTTGTTCAGTTTATCATTCATTTTAAATTCTTTTTCATATAATAATTCAAGTATCAAGCAACTTGAAACAATTTGAATACCTACTGTTTACAAATTAAATTTTTAAATTTTGAAAAGGATGCAGACTGAAAAATTAATCAAAGAAAAATACATATTGAGACATATCTGGCACAGTCTTTTCGTTTGTGGTGCTGCTCTTGTGTTTGCCCCCTGTCCCTGTTTTGAAATCATTGGATTTGCATTCTAAGCACCCAGACAAAGACCATTCAGTTGATCTTCCAAAACATGATTTATTTTGAAAAAGCTAATAAAGGGCTCTCAGTCTGAGCCCAGGCGAGACAAGGTGCGCATTTTGTCATGCACCTCATCCATTTGCATTTAAGATTACTAAGTGTGGCATTCATGATTCAGGGAAACGTTTCATAATGTACATGGTAAACAATTGAAAACTGTTTGTGCCAGTCGCGTGTGGTGAAAGAGCCACTTTGAATCGACATTGCCACTGTTTTCTGTACAGGAAGTGATTTTAGACACTTTTGGTGGTCTATTAAACTTGTTAGTCAAGAGTTATATTAATCTTTGGTACCACAAAGGTATTCCTTTTGAATGTAAAAATAATTGTAGCTCATTGTCAAAGCATTATCAAAGCTTGCTTTGATTTAAACAAGAAATTATGAATCACATGCCTTGATAAGAAATATTGCTTTGAGGCGCCCGATCAGCCAAGCACCTGCTAAAATCTTTACAAGTAGGCCTGCTAACATGTCAGCAAAACCAGTAAACATCACTGAAGAAAGGTAAATTGCTGTGTTATTTGATTCCCAGAAGTACTAACAGGGCTGCTAGGCTGCTCTATTTCAAGCATCAAAAACAATTGAATTTTGCTTCAGCTGACTCCCATCAGAAAGATTTGGCTGTTTCCATTATTAGAAACGGGGAAGTAGTCATGTGACCAGGATATTCAAACTAGCTTTCGACAATTTAAAATACCGTGGAAAGAACATAATAGACATCTGTGGTTAATGACCTGTAGGTAATAATCTCCCTACGAATAGAGGGCCGATGCCATATTATTTCTACAAAGTTTGTTGTGTCTAGCAGAAGAAAGCAGCAAACTGATTGAAACTTTGAGAATAAAATGTTACTATACAGTAATAATGGTAAAAACACTACCGGCCTGCTGCCGGTTACTGGCCATGTTCTGGGAAATGCACAGTTGTAGATTTATGACAGTCACGCCTAATTCTTATGTTTTTTCCTAATCCTTGTTTTGTTTATTTAGATTGTGGCTAGTAAAGAAGCTATCATTGAAGAAAAGGATGCTGCACATAGTTCCAAGGAAATGTTGTCAGGAAATGAGATAATAAGGGATGTTGATATGGTGGATGATGCAAACCAACAGACAAATCAATGCAAGGTCAGGTTAGAAAGACTAAGTGCTGCTGAAATTGAAAATAAATGCGAAACTGAACAAGATCATGTAGGAGTCAACAATTGCGAGAACATGTCAAATCAAGAAACAGAAAAGCTAATGGCTCTTGAAAAGCAAACAATTGTTTGCGAATCTCCAAGCAATCTTGTACCAGGGGTACAAATAGCAAAAATTAAAGAAAGATTATTTGAAAAAATAAAAGTGCCGGCATCAAGTACACCCAAAGCTCAAAGTCCAAGAAGAGGGAGAAGTCCTCTAAGAGGGGGTAACTGCAACCCAAGGAAGGAAAATAGTCCTGCTTCTAAAGGAAGAAAAATAGAAAAAGTAATTGTAAGTGACCAGATAGATAACAGTGAGGATGTTATTGTTGATGAAAAGAAGATGGAGGTTTTCATTTCTACTGACTGTGATCCAATCAAAGAAGTTGAATCTAGTGAAAATAAGGATTCGAATGGTGAAGAATTTGACAATGACTCAGATGGTTGCTATGAGAGAAAGGGACCCAAAATAGTGAAGGTATGGAAACAATTTGGGGACTGGGTCATTCAAAAGTACATGCATCCAGTTTTACCTTTTTACTTCCTGTTTAGTTTAGTTGGTTTATACAACCTTTTCACCGTCTGGTTTGTCATATGTTTGCTTTAGAACTTCACATACTAGTAAAGCAGTTTTTATAAGGGATCATGGAATTTTAGTAATAAAAAATAGGTATTTTCAAATATGTAGGAAACATATGAGCTTATGCTTTTTTGGAGGGGTAGACACAAAACCATAAGTAATAATACAAGCTCTGGCACCAAGATGCATTTCCTAACCTAAAGTTGCCGGGAAAATGGTCCACCCCTGTTGTCAGCATTACACTAGGTACAAGCAAGGCTGATACTTAGTTTAAATCTCTTGATGTGAAATTCTCTGAGTGATCTCTTAGTGACAGTATATGTACAGTAGATATACTTTGAAGGCAAACATCTCAAAGGGATTATTTATCAGCTTTTTGCATATCTGTTCTTTCTTTTGACAGCCAGTAAAACCCAAAAACATTGTTTCTGGGGTTCACTCGTTGATACAAGCTGCAAACCAGAACAATAATGTGATAAACCAGGTGAGCAAACAGTATTGTCACAAGTATTTTGAAATATCATTTTTGGTGCTATTTTGTATTTGCTACAAACATTCCTTGTCTGCTATGCTGTTCATTTCCAAAATGAACATCAAATCTTTATCATATGCAGGGGCAGAGCCAGAATTTTAGAATAAGAGGGGCGAAATCTTTTGTTTGGCTTACCTTCAGTGTCTTCCTCACAACTACTTTGTGGACAAACTGGGTTGGTCAGCTGGCATTTACCTGCCATGGAGGGCAATTTGAAGGTAACTGGATAAAAGACACTGAAATAAAGTTACCACATTGGCTCAGATTCAAAGACTACCATTATTTTGCAAAACATTTTTATTTCAGGCACCTTACACAAAGAAGGGAAACATAGTTGTTGGAATTACTTCCTTTATCAAGTCTAACACAGAAACAAAAACGGAAACAGTTCAGGTCAGGATGAAAAATCATCTGATTAAAAATATTCAGAATCGCAACAGTTTGTAATCCCTTCTTCAAGAGGTCTTCACACTCTTTTTATCAAAATAATGAATTTCCCTGTGATTATGAAAGTTTTTAACTAAATCTCGAGGGCATTTTTAGATGTCTTAAAGAATGAATTTGGCAATCATACATTAGAAGATTTCTTATATGTGGTGTTTGTAAGTGTATTTTGTTGACAATTTTCTGTATCTTATGCAAGTATATATGTATTTGAACAGTTTTTTGGCGGTACAGAACTTGAAAATGGCTTTGAAAAAAGCAAAATTTTTACAACATATTAACTAAAAGCTTTTTCGTCTGACACTCCTCAGAGCATAACACGTGAGAAACGTCAAATTTAAATAAACTGCATGCTGAACTGGAAAAACTTAAAACGATCTTTCTGGACAACGGCTATCGAGAAGACGGCATTTTATCTTATACTGAGGAGAAGATTGCAAGTTTTTCGTCTGCTCAAGAGTTTGGTCCGCAAAAGTGCCCAGTTTATTTGAAACAACCATGGATTGGTAACACTTCCTTGCGATTCGAGAGTCAGATTAGGCAAGCCATAACAAAATGTTTCTTTGCTGTCAATCCTCGTATTGTTTACAGCACTAGGAGAGCCCTTCCATCCATTCAAAAGGATTGCGTTTCTACCAACCAAAAAAGTTCCTTTATTTATGAATTTACGTGCCAGTGTGATTCTGGCTACGTAGAACGCACAATCCAAAGATTGGGGGATATGATACAACAGTTTGTTCCTTCCAACATAAGAAACAAAACTGCCCCTCAAAGAGAACAGCCTCCTCGATCTTGCAGGTTTAGAAACACTGTTAAAACAAGTGATTCTGTCATCGGTCAACATCTTTTAGACAACCCAGATTGTGCAAAACTCTATAATGACGACATGTTTCGGATAATTGGCAGAGCCCGGTTGTCCTTCAATCTAGCAGTTTTGGAATCGATCTACATACAAACAAAAAACCGCCATTCTGTAGACAGAAGGAGTTCGTTCTCTCTTGGACTCTAGTGGTAATTTTTCTTTAGGCACGCGGCACTGATTGGTCAACTATACCGATTTTGTGCTTGCGTTTTTCTGATTGGCCTATTTCGATCCACAACTGGGTATATATTTTTCATCGTGTTCTTTCGGACCCTTATTCTGACATGTTATGCTCTGAGGAGTGTCAGACGAAAAAGCTTTTAGTTAAAGGCAATCTGTCACGACGTTGATTGGTTATAAGAATAAAGGGATTTTATTGTTTCCAGTCCCCCTTTAATTTATCGCATTGTAAAAAATATGGCGGAGCACTGGAATCGTGTTTAGGCTATTGTTCCAGCTATTGTTCTCGTTAACCAATCCACAACGAGACAGATTGCCTTTAATATGTTGTAAAATGTTTGCTTTTTTCAAAGCCATATAGGCATTTATATAACTGTTCAAGTTTTTCATTGTCACGCTCTGCAAATATCAAAGAGAACCATGCCTGATTTTCTTTTGGTAGTTCATTTACATTATTTTGTGTTTTTTATATTAGGAAAGAAAAAAGCGCATAGAAGAGGAAGTCCGAAAGCGTGAACAAGTCCGAAAAAAACTTGTCGAGCAGGCTGAACTCAGGAGGCAACAAGAAATTGATGAAAGAAAGAAGTGAGTTCCCCATGCCTTCCAATTTTTCAGCATATGATGTATTCTATGCTTTCTATGTATTCTATGTACAAATATTCTATGTCACCGAGATTTCAGGGTTTCTCTTCGCCATTTGATGCAGTATTTATTGAGAAAGTATCAATGAGCACATGGCTTCGACTAGATCATCAAATACTTCAATGTGGATCTGGCCTAGGGAGGAATGAAGCTTCACTGCGCTCCGATAACAATCTGGTACAGTTAACTCTAGCCTTAGATCCCATCAACTGAGAACAACCTTCTTTAAGTGTGGAATAATTCTGTAGCCTCAATAACTGCAAAAGAAACGATTCAAATATATGGAGTCCTAAAAACAGTCAAAATAATGTTTAGTCATGTGCTAAGCAATGCAACAACAGTAGCCGCACGCAATCAAATATGAAATTGTCTTTCTGTTTTTAATCAAAAAGACTCTTTTGCAGACTTGACAACAATCTGTGCCTTTTCGTGAATGTAGTGATTTCAGAAACCTTGTCGCCACCATCTTTATTGTAGCTTTTGATGTATTGCTGGGAGAAATTGAGCCATTACGCTCTTGGGATGCAATATTGATTGTTTTAATCTTGAGTGTCAAGAAAGAACTTTTTGACATGCTAAGTGGAGTGGAAGGGTGTGAACCATCGTTATAAAGCTTCCATTTGAAGAATAAGGCGCTTGAATGGTTCCTTGTCTTTGATTAATGGGCGAGTGGGAAACGATCTTTTTCTGTCAACACAAGTCAGGATCTTTTGTTTTGATGCAGAAAAAAACCAAGGACACCTAAATTCAAGTCTGATTTTGCTGGTGCCGTGAAATTTTAATCACTCTTAGTTTGGGCGTTTACTTGACTCTTGAGCAAGCAATGTTGACCTTTTTGCCGAATCGCATTTTATTTGGGCATTCCTATTTTTGCAAATATACCGTTTCCGCTTTCCCATTCTATTTTCTGTTAAAAAATCATAAACTTTAATGTTATTACCACAAAAAATGTTATTTTTGTAGACGACGGCAAGAGCGTGAACAGCGTGTTGCCGAAGCCCAGGCAAAGAAGGCACAGGAGGATGTGGCTAAAATCAAAATTACACAAGAAAAACTTGAGCTGATGAAGAAAAAAGAAGAGCGTGTCAGGAAGTATAAAGAAAAAGAAGAAGAAATGAAGCGTAAAATGAGGGAGAGAAAAATGGCTGAGGCAGAAGCAAAGCGGCGAAATGAAGAACTTGAAAGGAAAGCCAAGTTAGCTGAGAAGGAAGAAGAGGATAAGAAAAGGGCAGAGTTTTTGCAGAGAAAGCAGGAATATGAAGAGGTAGAGCGTAAAAAGAAAATTGAAGAGCAGAAACGGTTGGAGGAGCAGCGACTTGAATGCCATCAACGCGACTTACAACTTCAAGAAGAAAGAATTAGAAGAGAGATAGAGGAGAGGGAGGCTCTGGTTAGGAAAAGACTGGAGGAGAAAGCTCAGAGAGAAAAGGAGGAGCGAGAGCTGAAAGAGCAGCAAGAAAAGAAGCGACTCGAGAAGGAAAGGCAAGAGAGAGAGGAACAAGAAAGTCTGAGAAAGGAAGCTGAGGAATTAGAGAGAGCACGAAAAGAAGCTGAAGCTAAATTGAAAAAGGAAAGGGAGCTGAAAGAAGCCAAGGAACAGGAAATGAAAGAGCGCGAAGCTTACTATAAGAAGAAATTGGAGCAAAAGCAGCTTGGTGAAGTTAAAAGAACCTTTGATAAAGCAGAGCTAGATATTAAAGAGTCAGTGATGAAATCGCCGGCTCATCCAGCACCACATCTTAATAAGACAGCGCAGAATCAAGTCCAGAAGGTTCATTGTACTTCTTACAAGACGCCTACGTTGAATAAAGTGAAAAGCAAATTGCACAAGAAAAGGTCGCCGTCTCTTCAGTCGTATGATATTGAAGATTTAAATGAAGATGATTCGACTGATGATGAAGAAGATCCAGCCCAAATGGTGCCTAGCTGGGCCAAAGGTGCGAATCTCACGGAGTCCGTACGCCAACAGCAACGCAGTGACATTGACCCTTACGAAATATTTGCCAACCTGCTTCAGCCACCAAAGTTAGAGGAAATTTTCCCTAAATTAAGAGCAAGGTTTTTCAAGCGTACCAGTAGTGCGTGCTGGGATCATCCACCAAGGCCGGCTAAAACGGTGCTGTAAATATGTGTACAATTGATTTTTGTAGCAGTTTTTAGACATTTTATAGATACTAGCATGATTTGGTAGAGTAGTCAAGTTGGTAAATACAAAAAGTAACCGAAGGTCTCCTGAAAGCAACACCCAACATTCCACATTGTAGGCGGATTCTTTTGAAGCAATAAAATTCACAGGAGGATAGGTAATTTTACAGGGCGACTCTGTGGTCTGTCCTAGCCGTTATAACCCTTTGACAAATTTGAAGTTTTAAATATCACAGTAACTTTGAGATCCAGTACTAAGAGTGCTGTAATTTAGTTATTTTCTACGGGCAGATTAGAAATTAGACGTTTCGGTGTGTTACGATGACCATGAATATTTTTGGTTTTTCAGTACTGTTTAAGATTACTTAAAGGCAGTGTGTCGCGCTGTTCATTGGCAATTGTTTGTTGAATTTCGAGGGTCCTCGAATTTAGAGAAGCGTGACAAATTGGTACAACTGGTCAATAGCAACTAAGAGGCGTCCTTTGTTACGAAATGAAAACTCACTGAAATATAAATTGTGTTCTTTGTTTCGCCAAACCAATGAACCGCGCGACGTACTGCCTTTAAGGCTTTCAATACCAAGGCAAGGTACAAAGCTGAAAAACCTTGAATCCTTTAATTTCGACAAATATTTCCCACCAAAGTTGTAAATATTTATAGTTTTTCTTGTTAACTCTCGTTGGATCATTTTGCAACATCATGCCTCCAGTCTCGTAGTTTTTAAAAGAATATGCGTTGATATGTACATAAATATTCTTTCGTTTTTCATTTTTCATCTTTTTCTTCGCCAATCAAATTTTCGTCAGCTTTTTTTTTTTGAAAATGTTTGTGACATTCAGCAATGTTTGCTGTTTGTTTTGATTGAAAACAAATACCTGGGATCAGATGAATCTTTTGCCCAAAACAAAGAAAAACTAACCCCATCAAAACGCTTACTCATAGGGCACTGATGATATTTGTTCCCAGTCTAAACTCGATCCGGAACTTGAACAACTAAAAATATTTTCTTAGAGAATGGCTATCCTGAGGTTGTCATTTCGGTTTACACCAAGGAGAAAATCGCAAGTTTCTCGGCCGAACTAAAATTGGTCCGCAAAAGTGCCCGCTTCATCTAAAAGTACCCTGGAACGGTAACAGTTCCCTGCGTTTTGAAAGTCAGATTAACAGGCCATTACTTATTTTTTCCTTGCTGTCAATCTGCGTATTGTTTACAGCACAAAAAGGCCCTTCTATCCATTCAAAAGGATTGCGTTCCTACCACCCAAAAAGTTCCGTTATCTATCAGTTTACATGTCAGTGTGATTCTGGCTACGCATGACGCACTACCCAAAGATTGGAGGATAGAATAAAACAGCATATCCTTTCCGGCATTAGAAACAAAACTCTGCCCGAAGAGAACAGCCTCCTCGGTCTTGCAGATCTAAACCAGCTAGTAAAACATGTGATTCCGCTATCGGGCATGCTAAAAACTGTAATGGCGACATGTCTCGGATTATTGGCAAAGTCCCATCGTCGTTCCATTTAGAAGTTTTGGAATCCATCTACATAAGCACGAAAGAACCGCTTTTGTATATACAGAAGGAAATCGTTTTCACTTTAGGACTCCATTGGTAAAATTCTCAATAGGCAAGCGGCACAGATTAGCCAACCTCAGCAGTCATGTGCTCTCGTTTGTGATTGGCCTATTTCGATCCACAACTGGGTATATATACTTCCAAGCATAGAGTTTTCGGTTTATGTCCTGACGTTTTATACTCTGAAGAGTGTCAGACGAAAAGCGTCAGTGTACTTAAATGTTTGCTCTAATCCGAGAGGCGAAGATGAAACTGTCAGTGCTAGTAAACAGAAATAAAATAATACTCTGTGAACAATGTTAATGAAATTTAGAGGTGAGACATAAATAGTTCCAGAATTACATCCACTAGCCATAACATTTTTGTCATACACGATGCAAAACTAAATTGTGCGAAGATAGCACAGCGTTCTAAGGCAAACACAACTGATTAAGAACTGAAACTACGATTATATCTCAAAATCGGCACTTTGCAATGCTTAGATATTTAAATTAATGACAGTGCTTGTATGTTTGTAAGTGGGAAAATATTCCCTTCAAGGCTACGACTGATCTTTTACGAGGATTGAAAAATCAAATTGTGCGAAGTTAGCACGGCGTTCTACGGCACTTCTAAACTCAACTGTGGGAAACTATTTAACGTAGGAAATTTTGCACCAAGGCTAATTTTGCGGTTTGAAGATTCTCACGATTGTTTTAAAAACAGTTAAATCTTCGCGTAAACGTTTCGTGATCGTGGCAACTAAAGAATTCTCTAGTCAGTGCCGTCGGAATGTACCTGCCCCTCCCATGATTTTTAAAAGTATTAATGTGCCCTTTTTATGCTAATTATATGTAGATTCCAAAACTGCTGAATGGAATGTCTACCAAAAGACCTAAAAATGTCGAAATCGTGGTTTTTTGCACAATCTGGGTTTTCTAGTACTTGATGATAGAAATATACAAAACCAAACATAACCTGAACCCTAGTTTCATGAGTCAGATTTTTGAAACAAGAAATGTACATTATGATTTGCGAACTAAAAATAATCTTTGCATTCCAAAAGCCAGGACAACTTCTTATGGTATAGAAACTGTGAGATATTTAGGTCAAAAACTGTGGCAAACACTACCTCACAGTATAAGTGAGTCCCAATCATTGGCAACATTTAAAAAAGAATTAAGAGCACACCCTATAGAATGCGACTGTAGATTGTGTAAAAAATTTATTGCTGGGTTAGGTTTTATTTAGAACATTATACCTTAAACCTTTTCAATATTGTATCATATATTTTTATTTCATACTAACTCTTTATAGATAGTTGGCCTTAATTAGCTTCTTTATAGCTATCAGCCGTTCATTTAGTACGCCAACTTTAAACAAATTATTTATTATTATTATTATTATTATTATTATAGTAAATGTGCTGCCCTATAGCGGAATCACATATTTCGGTTGTCGCTGTTGATTGCAAGTACGAGTGTTCTCTTTGGGGGAGTGTTTTGTTTCTAATTCTAGAAGGGACATACTGTTTTGTTCTCTCCCCCAATCTTTGGGTTGTGCGTCCTACGTAACCAGAATCACACTGGCGCATAAACTCTTAGTGCTCTATGTAGAAATTATCCTAGGTTCAATTTCGGGGCCAGAGGTACTAGATACGCCCCTCTGGCTGAAGGATTAGAATTACCAATGGGTTCAAAATGTTCCAAAGGTTCGATAAAACAAAAGGAAAGATTAAATATAAGAGGACCGTATATATTAACTCAAAAAGATAAAGTAATTTAAAGCATAAAATTCATAATTTCTTCTTTGTTCGCTCTTGAGGGTTCATAGGTGTGTTCATCGTTTAGTAAATAAGAGTTCATAGTTTCACCTGAGAGTTCTTTCTTGCTTCGATTTCTTGAATGCGTTCAAATTTCTTTATACTTCCATTCCACTCTTGGATCACGTTCGATTTAAAAGCCATGCAGCAATCACCGTCAATCAAATCATACAAAAATTCAACTCAATAAAAGATAGCTTGTAAATAAAAAAGGAAAGGTCAAGAAGAAAGCAAGGGTCAGTCATAATGTCTCTTATGCTAGGAAGTTTACGGCAGCCTTTTGGGCTTCTTCTAGTTTTCTTTTCTTTTGTTCCCTTTTAGAGTGGTTGCCACAGAACTTTCGATATTTTCCTGCAAACTTTGCACAAATTCTTTATATTAAAAAATGTATCCTGAAAATCTCTGCCATTGGATTTTAGAAAAATAATTATCAAATAATTCATTGAATTTATTTTTATGCGGGAAATTTTTGAAGCTGACCTCTGTCAATAGATATCAGTTCCAGAATCATTTCGTCTATTTTTCCAATTTCAGGCCTATTTTCGATGGAATCTAGTTTTTTTTTATTACTAATTTCCTGAAAGTTCAGCCAAAAACAATACATAAACATTTGCCTCTAGACATTTGTCGATTAATATTCTTTATGTATAAGAAACCAAATTGTCTTATTTAAAAGTTTCAGGTTTCTTATATGCGGCTACATACAGTTTGCTCTTAGATATGCCAAAATTTAAAATTACACACCAAACCAAATTTACAATAGCGTTTTTATAGAAAACTTCTGCTTACACACCCCACTATTTGCCAATAATGCTATTTTTCAGAATAGGGAGGGCAGAATCCAAAAAAATCACGCAAAAGCGACAAGCAGCAACCAAAGGAAGTGCAAAGAAAGTGCCTGCATCTTCATCTCTGACACAGGCCTTGATCTTGATCTGTCTCTTCTTTATGGTTGACTCCAAGAGGTTAAACGACTTTGAAAGATCTTCAAATTCCTTGTCACTTTCTGACTTATTTGGAGGCAGCAGCTGATGTGGATAATATGCGGAAGAACGCCGTAGTTGGCACAAAAGCGCATTTGACAGTTGGTATGTCCTCTTGGTGCGATGATGACAGTCGATTGCGATCAACTATTGTCTTATCGAGGTGAGGACCCTTCTGGTGTTAAGGGTCCTTTTTGATTTTGGCATTTGAGGGTCCTGGGTCTTAGGGTCTTATGGTCTGGTTTTTACGGTATGCCATTAGTCCAATTTTGATAAATCTCGTCATGCTGACAACAAAAACCAATTAACTGTCGGAAATGGTTCATAACGCTAGGGCGTGGCCTTAAGTTTTCCCGAATTGTTGAATTCAGGAGTGGCGGCATGGGGGGGCAAGGGGGGGCTTTAGCCCCCCCTAGATTTTTGTTAGCCCCCCCGTCGGCAGCCAATCAATTTTTGCTTTCTCAATACCGTCGGCACTTGATGGATGTCACCCGGTTTACATGTTGTTTAAATGACATAAATAATCGAGGAGAAAACTACACTGGCTGGTTTATGGTTTTCTCAATGGCTTTTCTTCGGCAATTTTATTATCAAAGTGGCATTATATCATGTCGCTTCCGTGATAGCTATGACATTGTTTCATGGTGCTCCCTCGCATGACCCACAATACCATGGTGCTCCTCTCGGTTGAAATTCCTGTTGCTGCTTGGAATTCATGCGAAACGTGCAGATGCTTGATTTGGATCATGTTTTGGACCGTTTCAAGGAAATTTACCCTAACAACAGCAAAATCACGCTGTCATAAATAAAGTCTTTAATGAATTTTCTTCTTAAGGGATTCTCTTTTCGTTTCAAGACATTATTATTGCCAATGAAAACATTTCGATCATGAGCTCATTTTGCGTAATAAATTTTTCAAAAAGCACTTCTTGTCCTTTTTCATCAACTATTTTTCAATAGCATTGTTCACCGCATAGCTTGCGACAAACAAATGGTTTAGAGAAAACCATTGATTAACTTCTTCCACCATAGATAGGAAGAAATATTCAACAATAGGCAATATTTGCGCATTAAGTTTCTAACAAGGCACAAATTGCCGAGAAAATCTGGTGGACTCCGACACAGGTTGGAAAGTGGGGGACGGGAAAAGGGCAAGGGAGAATTTTGCACCCACAACAAAAGATTTTGGAAAAATGCTCTATTGCTTTGTAAAAAGGTGGGGGCCATGACCCTTTGGTGCCCCTTCATTGGAGGTGCTTTCAGGGGCATCGCGACTGGGGGGTTGTCATACCCACCTCAATAGTATCTCAATAGGAAATTTCAGGTAAAATCCGCTCGGTGGGAGAAACGCTTTAGGTATTTCAGAGACCTTCCTGTCATAAAATCAATAAAGGATCAAGCAATCTTAGGTAAAATTGTGCCTCGTGTTCATTTCTCCTAAAGTTTCTCAGTAGAAGCGTCAACTGCAATTCACTATGAGCTCCACATTCAAAAGGCATGCTAAGATGGAGAGAGGGATCTAAATTTAGAAGTAACTGACAACCTGGTATTTTTCAAGACCACGGCGAAATTGTTGTTTTTCTCTGCTGTAAAAAAGTTTTGCAAAAAGACAATAATTTTCAATGGGATTAGGAGGATTGCTTTAGTATCTGCTTAAAAGGGTGCAATTTCCAGGGAGCTAGAAGCATCACAATTCGAAAATTTCCTTCCCCTTCGGCGGCAACCATGGTGCCGCCTCAGGTAGTAACTATATATTTTGCCCGTCCCGATATAGAGATTTGACAAGACTATTAGGAAAGTCGGTTATCTTACAGAGTTAGATTGACAAAATGTATTGCAGAGGTTTGTGGCACCAGCTAAAAAGTTTCAGCCAATAATTTTTTAATCAGGTAAATTTGCATTCCACACCCCCCCCCCCCTCCAACGAGGCTTGCCTCGCGACGGCCCTGCCTGCTATACGGGGCAAATCGATTTTTTTTCTGTCGGCAATTTGACACATCCAGCGTCGGCAGTTACGGAAAATATAAACTTCGGCACCTTGAAGGTTTGTCTCTAGCGCCACCCCTGGTTGAATTCCGACTATCTAATTTTTCAAACCTGATGACACAATCAAAACTGTGCTTGCAAGACTGTGCAAAAGATATAAAAAAGAGCAATGTGATCTTACCTATAAGCAAAAGGCTATGGCTGTTGAAACTTTTGGCTTTGTCAAAAAACTTGCTTTCTGAAGTTTCATGATAGTTCATGGTCGACTTTGCTAGGCTTCTTTGTTGGTTGACAGTGGGTCTTTAGGATCTCTGGGGTGATTCGTTTTCTTTTATGCAGATTGACGAAGATCTACAGAGATTCATGATCATTTGAGCTGACTTTCGACGACTTTCACAGATTTATGATTCAAGACGATTGTTGATCAGTCACACTGATTCACGATTATTAACACTGCTCCATATGGTGATTAATGCTGGTTCACAGCCATCTGTATCCATTCACAATGGCCCATGATTATGCAGAAATGTCGAAAAGATGAATAGTTTACTGTTTCATACGAAGTTTCGTCGTTAGATAAAGTGGTTTGTGATAACTGTAGTAAGATTCCGTGACAGACACCACCAGATGACACAAGATGAGGCACGTTCGTATAGATAGGATCAATCAGTGAATCATAGTCAGTTGTATTTTCACTGATTAACTGCGTTTAGCACTCGAAGTCGATCATATATGATATAAGTCGACTCAGATGATTCTTCTTTCAAATTCACATGGAATCATCACACAGCCTAATATGACAATAGGTCGGAAACAACTTTCAAGTATGTGCTATGCTAGTTTTCAAGGGCTTCAATCAGGGGGCGAAACTCAACTATAAGCTTAGATGCCCGATGAAAGGGCGTGTCATGCTTGATGAAAGGGCGTGTCATGCTTGATGAAAGGGCGTGTCATGCATGAAATCATCGCTGACCCCGAGAAAGGGTCTTTAGACTCAAACTGTTTGCTTAAAGTCAGAAAATATGCCTCTAGTTTTTCTGGTGTTGGCTATAAACATTTGTTTCCGAAAAGCAAGCATTTGCAAGGCCTGTCTTTTCTATAAAAGAAAAATAGTCTTCATTTTCTAAATCGCCTAGCTATTAAGAGAGCAATTCAAAAAGAGATTGAAGTAGGGTCTCAATTTTATCAAAGTGGAACAACAAAATAGACCTTGGAAATCTCGGAATTTAGAAACAGCTACGCAAACTACAATATTTTTCAACAAAAAAGAGCTTCAGTTGCATTTTCTGAGTTTGATTTTCAACTTTCGGTTGCTCCGGAAGGAATTTCAACATTTTTAGACACCCAAGCACAAAGTAAGTATCTCTGAATTCACCATAACAAAATCCCTCAAGCAAGGAAAAGTTTTTTTATTGGAAGTATTTTACAGGTACACGTAAAATCAGGTCATTCTTGCCCTGTGTTCACTTCATTCTTGCATCAAACACACTCTACTTTCCGTCTATACTTTCGCTGTCGATCAATACTTTAGACTTCATCTCGAGGCGAATATAAACATGTGCGCGTTGAGCTCGAGACGAAAGCGCTGATCCGTGGACGAAAGACAGAAATGTATATATTATGTATGTATACACTCTCTTGCTTGCCTTGTTTCTGTTTTGCTTTCCCCACTGGGCGGAGATTGAAAAAAAGATGGGGGAAAAAGACCATGAATTAAAAAACCAAGCTATGGCAAACGTAGCAATAAAAATGCGACCTAAAGAAAATTTTCGGATTTGCCCGACAGATAACAATGGCAGCCATAAATTTGCCCGACAAAATCTGCCTTTTTGAAGATTAGGAGGGTGCAGCAACCCCCCACCAGTTTCGCCCCTTCAATCAGCTGATCGATGATAGTATTGTGCAAACGTGAGCGATATAAAGTTGCAACATGGACCTTCACGATAGAAAAGGCTTGGATTTAGTGTCAAATCTATGAAAGCCGCAATGAAAATATGAAACTGGCATACATTCTTCTTTTATAAGAAAAATTTTATAAGAACACCAACCCATAAAATTGGTCAAAAGTAAAGAACAAATCACGAACAACCTGAGGCTGAGCTACTGTAAAGTGCAATTCTGAACAACTTTTTTTCTTAAAAACATAGATTTTTAGCCACGTGTGGGTGTGTTTTTGTGAATATTCAAACTTGTCAGCAAATAAAGGTTGTTGGCAAATGAGGCCTGAACACCGCCCTAGAATGATTAAAATCACAACGCCACAAACCAAATTTAATTCACCACAAAACTTTAGAATAATTCCCGAGTCAACTGTGAGAACAGCTTAAGGCCAAAAATTATTTGCATTTCGAGGAATATTAACTCGGAAATGAAATTAGTCCCTACGATTGAGTCATTCAAAACGAAATTAAACGCTTCAAACCGAGAACATTCAAGAAAGCTGATCCTTACCTTTATATTCCTTGTATCTCATTTAGTTTCTTTTTTATTGTATCAAATTATTGTAAACAGATTTTCATATTTAATACTTTTTATCTTTAATTGTAAACAGGTTTTTATCTTTAAAAGTTGGGTTTATTTGCTGGGAGAATTTAAAAGCAGATTAATTAGTTAACTGAATTGTATTACAGGGTAAATATGTTTTCAATAGATAAAATTAGATTTAAATTAAATTAATGATACAGACACAAAGCAGTAGAATTGTTCATGTTATGATAATAGCATGAAATTCGGTACACAATCTGATATGCTGATTAGGATAAAATCCACGTCAAGCTTGAAAAACGCCCCCAAAAGCAATTTTTGTACTAGGGTACTGGTACCCAGTCCTCTTCTACGTATAACACTACAACGTTTTAACTTTTCAAGTTATAGAACTGAAATGCTTTTTCTGGCATTAATTGACATGCTGAATAATATGAGATGCTTTAAAAATTCCAGAAAAGCAAATTTTTAGACTCGGTAATTGTACCCAGTCCTATATTGGGTCTTCCACTATAACTTTGTAACTATGCAAGTTATATGACTGAAAGTTTATTTCCTGGTCTAATCTGAAGTGCTAGATAAAATGAAATGTAGACCTAATTAGAAAACTTCACCAAAGGCTTTATTTAGATTGAGGTACTGATACCTAGTCCACTGTTGGCTATGGCATCAAAATTTTATGACTAGGCAAGTTGTACAACTGAAACTTTGTTTTATGACGAAATCTGACTTACTTAGTTAGATAGAGTATATGTCCAGCCTGCAAAACAAAGAAATAAACTATCTAAATACCTGAAAAAATATTTTTTGATATAACTTGATAGGCTTGTTGTTTGCATTTTTGCCAGTTAAGTTGTGAATCGCCTACCCCTCTTTATAGGTAAGCTTCAATGAGAAACAATAATAATCCATGAAAATTGGAAAGAAATCTGAAGGAAATTACTGAGCATCAACACATAAATTCTACAAGGAACAATCAAATATACAAACAGAAAAGCAGTCAACCAAACATTAAAAAATATAATATTCCTTTTATAAAAATGTTCTCAACAGTAGAGGGCCTAAAACAAAATCCCCGGTTTTCTTCAAAAAAAAATTAATATCAATGAAATGGTATATAAAAATACTAATTAACATTACAGATATCTAAATTTTAAAAATAAGCTATGGTCAGATACACATGAATATATTATATAAGGTTGGTAAATGTTACTTCATGAAGCCTAACAAAGGTGGATGCATTCTGAAAACGGTAAAAAATTGCATAGAAAAATGTTTATTCATATCTTATGACTAGGTGGACTCAAACATTACCCTAAATTAGTCAGCAGTTATTACAACATCCACTAATAGGTGGACAAAATTATAACGAACATACATAAGACATTGAAAAGAATCAGTCAAAGCTTAATGTTAACAAACAGAAAGTAAATTCATTAATGTATACAGACATCTGATGGTGAATGACCACCTGATGCTCATTTTAGTTCAAACATGGTAAGCATTACATGATGCCTTGGCCAAACTTCAGTTTACTAGTGGTCGTTTTCACAAATGAAAGCTTTGCATTTGTACAGCTTAGAAAACAGAACAGATCCCTTTCTTGTCTCTGAATGGGTTGTCAGGAAACTTTGAGACCAATGGATCAGCTCTTTTCTCATTTTCACAGAATGCAACAATCCTGTAAAAATAAAATCAAAAATAACATTTAGCACTTATCAATTCCCGCAATCCTCCCACTATAAAACTTGAGGCTTGGGTGTTCTTAGTGTTGTTCTTGTTAAAAAATTTTTTTTCTGCAACTACATAAGTTGTTTCCAAGACCTTTAAATTATGGCTTTTGCATGGTATTTCTAGCAGCATGGCTGATAAGATCTGATCTGTTTTGCTAATACAGGAGGAAGATTTTAAAAAATAATTGCTTTTCCTTTTAATTTTCCATCTGCAGTTAGGCATATTCTTACCCAGCTATTATTTCTTTGGCAAATTCAGCCTCTGTGTTGTTTCAAAGTGTGTGTTCTTATAAATTATGGACACCATTGATGCACAAATACTGCCTTTACCCATAGCTGTTTTTACAGCTTTTCAAGCAATACCAGCACAGAATAGGCAGAAAAAGAAACAGTTAAGCGATGTTTTACCCATAATTGAAACATAAACTGAAATCAAAACACATGTTTCTCAAGGATCCTGGGCCTTTAGTAAACTACCAAAGGACATTTGAAACAAACATTTTTTAATTTGAAATACAATTAATTAATTCCTTTTTAACTACAAAATTTAATCATTAGCAAGACTATGTCCAGCACAATTAATGCAATTTGATGAAAACAGGCTACTATTCAAGAATAAATTACCAGTTTTGTAGGATTACCTATTTCATATTGATTAAAAATCACGGGCTTCAATTTTAATAGAACAGGCAAGATTTTTGGTGGACACAGCAAACCTTCAAATATGGTAACTGGATACTGTATATAATGTTTAGGCAACTGTTTTTATATTACTTATATACATTTAGAGATTTATCAGTAGATATCAACTTCCCAATATCTGGGGCCTGATCATAAGAGGTTCAGTATGAAACTGCTTTACAAGTGACTAGAGAGCTGGGGTCGTTATACAAAAAAGGGATTTTTTCATAAGATTTTCTATCATCAGACAAACCCTGTCCTTTTTACATCTTTTATTACATACCTCATGCTTTATAAAATAGATTCATATTTTCATGTTAGAAGAAGAAATAAATCTTAATAGAAAGTTGCTGCATCCAAAACTTGCTTTGTGAGACAGAGGAAGAATAAGGGTAATAACGACAACAGACTTGAATACTTGCGCTTTTACTGTTTACTGAAATTTGTTGCGAGTAAAGGGGAAATAAAATGAAACTCTAAATTAAATTGCTACCTAATGTTTTTCCGCAAAACATCAGCAGAAGTTGTATCTGTCAACTTTATCAATTGAGTTAGAGGTTGAGGTTGCAAAATATCCCGGTCAAAGATTGATCTAGATTATACGAAGGTTATATCGATGTAAAGTCTGGTTATTGAAAACCTTATTCTTTTTGTCCCCGGTTTGGACTGTAATGTTAGCTTTCTGAGGTATAAGGTTGCTAAAGGGTTTGGCTAGGCCTAAATTGGCGTATACATACTCTCGAGAGCTTGATGAAACTTGACGCCTTTCGATTCTTACTTCCCTCTTCAACTGCTCAATTTGCTTTTGAAATTGCTGGACCTGCTGGCCATATGCATTTGTTCCGAACATTTCGAAGCTGTCCTGTTCTTTTCCTCCTGCTGTAACTTCCAAAGAAAAGAGGAAATACTTTACTTTCCTGCACAGAACAGAGAGTGAACAGTGAGAGTGAATCAGCTCGATCCCATAATGCAATATCACTTCATGGTAAAGTCCATAGCATAAGTTAGGCACATACCTTCAATTCTTAGCCTGTGGGCTATTAATTCTCGACTCGGATTACACCTCTTTAAGCCCCCGAATAAGCAATTGCCCTGGAAGTGAATAGTTACAAGCCTCTATCCTCAATCAACTTTGGATGCTCTAGTTTTCAAAAGAACCGCGGGCATTGGGACCTAAACAAACTAGAGACTGGAAAAATGGTGAAACTCGAAGCAACGAAATTAGTGAACAGTGCTAAGATAATAATTGACGTTGATTTTATTTATGTTTATAAATCTAAAACATGTTCTTAGAAATCGTTGGTGGGGCTGAGCCCCACTAGCCCCAATACCAGGCATTAATTTAAGGAATTTTTATCACTGTTCAAAATAGCGTAAAACGCAGATTTTCGGGGCCAAATAGGGTGTGGCTAAGGGTGTGGCTAAGTTTTGACTGGACCCCTTTAAGACGGACCAAAAACGTTTTACATTGTTTTCAGGGACATTTTCAGTGTAATTTGGCCTAACTACAGCTACCACTGATTATATATAAATCTTACCAGAACATATAAAACCTGGCCAAAAATAACAGAGTAGCAAACCTGATAACAGGGAAGTTTTTCTTCATTTCCACCCTATGGAGTCAATATAGTATTTTTTGTGAATGGGGGAAATTGAGTGGAATGCAATTACTGTGTTTGTAAGTTATTGATTGATCCTTAAAAGGCAAATCATTTGTTTCTAGCTGTTTCTCTCCATAAAATGCTGTTTTTAGAGACTTGATCTCTAATCATGTTACATATTTCAATGTTCTATAAACTGTCCAAAACACAGCCTTACTGTATATTACATATTTTTTATGTAATCTGAGGTTTTTCTATATAATACAAATCTGGAACTGCTACTAATCTTTCAAAACTTTGCCTGGCTAGCTTTATGGATACCCAGACCAAAAGACAATTCTTATCCAAATTATCCAAATATAAAAAGATAGAAATTGTATTCACTTCAATTATTGTGGTGTATTGTGTTTCATACAAAAGAAGAGAAGCAGGCCTCCATTTGATGGCGGTAGTGGCATTGAGTCTTTTTTTGGCCATGAAATACAGAAAGCCCAGGTTGTCGGTGGCCCTAGGATTATCTGAAAGAAGATTTTGTGACCACGCCCTTTAAATTGGCTTAAAATATATTTCAGAATATTTCTAGCAGCTATTTTCTTGCAAACATTTAAAACATTTTGTTTTTTTCAAGGCATGCTTTTATTACATTTGATTAATTTGGTTATTTTGGTTATTTGATTATTTTTCTTAAAATCAAGTTTAAGAAGCGATGACCGTCGCTTGGCTAAAACTTTACTGCATCGGATTGGGGTATTCATTTTTGCAAAGTGCAGGGTGAAGGAAATTCTAAAGCCAATAAAAATAATTGTAAAGCAGCTTCAATCGTCCAGTGAAAATGGCGTCACAGCACCGTCTGTAGCAAATCACTCTAAGAAAATCTCGTACACTTTTTGGGAAAATCCTATTGTTTTATCTGAAAATCCCTGGAAATCCTCTTGTTTTAGGGAGAATCTCGTACGCTATTTGCAAGAGTGAATAACCCCTCGGTCTGTAGAGAAGACTTGCAGTAACGATGTAAAAACTTGACTGAGGACCAATACGTGTAGATGGTTGCGGAGTTTTCGCGGTAAATGTATTTAAAAAATAGTTGCACTTGATTTTAAGAAAATTTTCAAATTTTTCCCGAGAAGTTTTTGTTTAGCATCGGAAAAATATTTCAATTTGTTAAGCACCACTGACACACTTCCATTATCTTTGATTAGACTACGCCTTTTAGTATAGAGCCTGGTTTCACATAGTCGTTGAGAGTCGTTGGCGGTCATTGAGGGTTGTTGGTAAACTGAAAGACCGTCAATGACTACCGTAAATCCTCGAATTAGCCCACTGGGGGCTTACTTATTTTTGATATTTTTAGATGGGGGCTTATTCGAAGGGCAGGGGCTTATATGAAGGGGGGGGGGCTTAGAAAATTATTGTAGACATTAAAAAGACATTATTAAAAGACCTCGATTATTTTAGCAGGAATTTTTTATGGGCATTTAATTATTTTTACCAAAAGTATGAATATTTGAGGTAATACAATTAAAGGCCAAAGACAACCTCAAATGGCAAAAATCATTAAATTTAAGGGGGCCAATTCAAGGATTTACAGTAGCAGCACCTAATTGAGGCGGAGTTAACACGTGCATTAATAAGGGTAGATTCCCCTCAGCCACATACCATGAAGACAGAGAGGGAATGCAATCCTGCATCCCTGACATTTGGGAGTAAGATCTTGAAGGGAGACATAATATTTTAAGGTTATTTAGTTTAATGGAAGTTAAGTTGTTTATTTTCTGAAGAAATGTTTCTTTTCACGATTTTCACGTTACCTCAGCCTTTTTGCTTGTTTCTTTCCACTAAACATCACCGACCCCAACCCCCAACTTACGAACACTTCACTTTAAACCTTGCCTGCATTGAACATTGGGAGTCTGCCACCCTTACTCCACTGACTTTGCCAAAGCTACGGGCTTTGCCAAAGCAAGGATAACTTGGCGTCGGAGTTTCGTTTTTCTATTGCCTGGACCTGGCTCACAAATTTAAGTGCATGGAAACTGGTCGGAAGCGACTTTTCGATAACAAGAGAACAAAAGAAACGGCAGATTTGTATTCTGAAAGTATCGTCAAGAAAATTACAAAGTCTGATTTCATCGAGACCCTGGACTTCCGCGAAACGCTAATTATAAAACTGTGACCGAATAATTTCATGTTAGAGGCATATTTAAATAAGGGCAGAGCCAGTGGCGGCTCGTAACTTTCACAGTTGGGAGGGCAGAACATCAATATTGCAATAATCGATAGAAAGGTCGAGTTGGCAAATTTTTCACTGTATTCATGGTTCGATGTTGATCGTCATGGAGCGCAGAAGAAAAAGCATATATAGATGTGGTTGTTGTTTAGCGATGATGTCATTTTATGGGAAAAATTTTTCTTGCCCAGAATTCCTCCAAATAAGCCAATCATAGGCCGCGTTTCGCAATGCCCGAGGTCGAAAATTAGCTTGTGCGCATGTCGGCTAGGGGGACAAAAAACTTTGCCCGTAAAATGACATCATCGCTCAAGGCACTAGCGGGCCAGAAGCGAGGCTAAGGACGAGACGGGATAGCAAGGAGCTTTTTCTAGAAGAGATACAAACTTATATAATTAACCACAGTAAGACTTTCTTCAAAATTAAATATGAATATCATAGATTTCCTTTGAATCTTTTTGAGGGGGCATTGCCCCAGATGCCCATTAGCAAGAGCCGCCACTGGGCAGAGCAAGCAATACTTTGAAATTCTAGCTTTTATTCCAAAAAATTTACAATAAGATTTTACAAAACAGTACCCCAACTTGTAAGAAAGAGAGAACCAGTAGCGTAACGAGAGGGTAAGGGGGCGCCCCCCCAAATGCTCAGAAAGTTGGTCTCTGAGAAAAGTGCAAAGTTCTGCAATAAAATTTGTACCTCAGGGTAAGAGAAAAATATTTAAAAGCAACAAAGCTTCATTTGCCAAAAAGTTATTCATACGATGAAACAACAGAAAAAAAGAAAGCAATGATTTTTGAAACTCTTCTCTCATGTTTCCGTCAATGTTCTACCTTGGAGAGTTAGCAGTAGGCTCTGCGCGTTTTGTGCAGGGCTGTCGCTAATCACTTTCACTTAGGGGGGTGCCAGTCACAAATTTGCCGACAAATAGGGCGTGGCCTAAGGTGTTTCAATTTTTAGGTGTGGTATTTCGACACAAGTATGTTCTCGTTAGTCAATCATCACTTCTATTTTCGAGTAACTGTGGGTACTTAGTTTGCACGAGTAGATCTCACTAATAGGACCGCCACGGGGTCTCGAAGGCCTTGAAGGAAACCCGAAAGACGAGGCCCCGAGAAATTTTTTGCGACCACGCCCTCTAGATTTTCTTAAAATGCATTTCAGAATATTTCTTGCAGTCATTTCTTGCAATCGTTTAAAACTTTTAACTATTTTTAGGCATACTTCTACGTTTCATTGATTTCATTCTTAAAATGGAGTTCATTACTGCTAGAAGCCCCATCAACCTCAAGGCCCTGAGGCACTTTGCCCCTTGCTCCCCTCGGCAGTCCTGCTTACAGTGGCTTCCAGTACCTCCAGGATCAACGTTCGGAGTTTTTCAATAAACTTTGTCCCCAAACTTTAAGTAGAAATTAGGTCGCGCTGGATATTGGATATTAGATTCTAGACTCCGGCTGCCGACAGGGAGTCATTTGAAATTTTTGGTGGACATTTGCCCCTCCTTGACACCCATAGCACCAGCTGTACCTATTTTGAATTGCTGAGGGTTTTTGGGTGATACTTTTTCGGTCTTATCCTCATCTTATCCAAACTTTTTGCTAAAGCTATCGCATTGAGAACTTCGAAAGTAAAACCCAACAAAACTCTACTTTTAGAAAATTTGCCGACAAGAATTTTCTAGGGGGTGCCGCACCCCCCCCCCCACTAGCGACGGCCCTGGTTTTATGATAGACGACTGGACGTAAGAATAGGTCTTTTGTATAGTCAGACCTACCCTGGGTACCAGATAGTGAGTCTGGTACCCAGGGTAAGTCAGACCAATCTGAAATTTGAATGGCAATCGAAATCCGGTGGTACAGGGCGCCTTTTAACAAAATAGAGCAATTTTTCTCAGCAAATCGGCAACCGTGCTACGTTAAAATGTCACACACAATTGTTATTAACTTAACTTTGAAACAACTGATGGTATGTAGATGTAAAGAGGTCAATGTCGCAAAAACAACAAGAAGCAACCCAATGTGATGCAAAAAATAAGTAGAACTTGAACGACCAGAATATTGAAATTGAAGTACAAGTCAACTAAATTTTCGCAACGGTATACAAGGCTTTATTAGAGTGTGCTATTCAATTTTTCGTTGGAAAGCTGCTATGCAATAAGAATTGGCAAGAGGTGCCCCCTCTAAACAGCTGGCATCGGGAAAGGCTCAAGGCCCAGATACCCCATATAGCTAGTGCTTATGTTACCCTGCTGTACTCCTTAATATGTTACCGTCATTGGTAGTAACTCCCTAACAAGCCTCACTCCACCCCTTGAAGCAGTACTCTTAAGTGCTATTGGCAATAAATACTTCCTACCAATCAGGGGCGGATCTAGAGCAAATTTGAAGGAGGGGCAGTTGGTAGTTGGGGCGCTGAAAAAATTTCAAATATTGGTTACGAGAGTACGCTGTAAACAACAATTTCAGATACCTTTTCAGAATAAACAACATAACTTTGATGTAATCCTTGAAGCAAATTAACCTATCGGTCCAAGAACTTTTCTCATCTGATTCTCATTCTTCAAAAAGGCGCACAATTTCCAAAAAAGGGGCGCCAGACTTGCTTCATTGAAAAACAGTTTTTCAACAGTGGCGTACCCAAGGGGGGAATAGGGGGTCCGGACCCCCCACTTTTCTAAAATATGGTCTTCGAGATTTGTCCAAAAACGATGTAAAACTCATTGGGGGGGGGGGGGGGGGGTGGTAGTATACTGATGCTTTTATCAATAACAATTGTAAAATACTTTGCTATTTACCGTAGCTAAATGAATCAAATAATGGGGGGAAATCTGCAAAAAGGGCGTTTCCCCGCATTTGCGAGTGTTTGAAGGGCGTGGTCCAAAAAATTGCCTAGGGGCTACGCCCCAGAACCCCCTGTGCCTGACGCCCTGGGTACGCCACTGTTTTTCAACATAGAAATTTCTCGTCTGACAATATTCAGAAAACAAAACTCTCGAGGAATTGTGATGCAAATATTTTTATGTGGCGTTTGATTAACCAAATTTTGACATGTACAAATGGCATAGCTCATTATAAGCCATCTAAAAAGAGCCGTTTTCCATCATTATAAATGGGCGTGGTCTAAAAAATTTTGCCGGGGAAGACCCCCGGCTATTTTCCTTACTGGTTTGCCCCCCAATCTTCCCACTCTGGCTACGCTACTGGATAGAACTATTGGGTAAAGTTCAGGAGTGGCGGCATGGGGGGGCAAGGGGGGGCTTTAGCCCCCCCTAGATTTTTGTGAGCCCCCCCGTCGGCAGCCAATCAATTTTTGCTTTCTCAATACCGTCGGCACTTGATGGATGTCACCCGGTTTACATGTTGTTTGAATGACATAAATAATCGAGGAAAAAACTGCACTGGCTGGTTTATGGTTTTCTCAATGGCTTTTCTTCGGCAATTTTACTATCATAGTGGCATTATATCCTGTCGCTTCCGTGAAAGCTGTGACTTAATTTCATGGTGCTCCTTCGCATGACCCACAATACCATCGTGCTCCTCTGGGTTGAAATCCCTGTTGCTGCTCATGCGAATGCCGATTCATGCGAAACGTGCAGAAATGCTTGATTTGGATCATGTTTTGGACCGTTTCAAGGAAATTTACCCTAACAACAGCAAAATCACGCTGTCATAAATAAAGTCTTTAATGAATTTTCTTCTTAAGGGATTCTCTTTTCGTTTCAAGACATTATTATTGCCAATGAAAACATTTCGATCATTAGCACATTATGCGTAATAAATTTGGATCATGTTTTGGACCGTTTCAAGGAAATTTACCCTAACAACAGCAAAATCACGCTGTCATAAATAAAGTCTTTAATGAATTTTCTTCTTAAGGGATTCTCTTTTCGTTTCAAGACATTATTATTGCCAATGAAAACATTTCGATCATTAGCACATTATGCGTAATAAATTTTTCAAAAAACACTTCTTGTCCTTTTTCATCAACTATTTTTCAATAGCATTGTTCACCGCATAGCTTGCGACAAACAAATGGTTAGAGAAAACCATCGATTAACTTCTTCCAACATAGATAGGAAGAAATATTCAACAATAGGCAATATTTGCGCATTAAGTTTCTTACAAGGCACAAATTGCCGAGAAAATATCGTGGACTCCGACACAGGTTGGAAAGTGGGGGCGGGGAGGGGGCAAGGGAGAACTTTGCACCCACAACAAACGATTTTGGAAAAATGCTCTATTGCTTGCTTTATATGCTTGCTGGCTCTTGGAAAAATGCTCTTTATCGGTGCCCCTTCATTGGAGGTGCTGCTCAGGGGCGTCGCGACTGGGGGGTTGTCACACCCACCCCAATAGTATCTCAATAGGAAATTTCAGGTAAAATCCGCTCGGTGGAAGAAACGCTTTAGGTATTTCAGAGACCTTCCTGTCATAAAATCAATAAAGGATCAAGCAATCTTAGGTAAAATTGTGCCTCGTGTCCATTTCTCATAAAGTTTCTCAGTAGAAGCGTCAACTGCAATTCACCATGAGCTCCAGATTCTTCTTAACATTCATAAGGCATGCAAATATGGAGAGAGGGATCTAAATTTAAAAGTAACTGACAACCTGGTATTTTTCAAGACCACGGCGAAATTGTTGTTTTTATCTGCTGTAAAAAAGTTTTGCAAAATGACAATAATTTTAAATAGGATTAGGAGGATTGCTTTAGTGAATCTGCTTAAGAGAGTGCATTTTCCAGGGAACTAGAAGCATCACAATTCGAAAATTTCCTCCCCCTTCGGCGGCAACCATGGTGCCGCCTCAGGTAGTAACTATATATTTTGCCCGTCCCGATATAGAGATTTGACAAGACTAATGGGAAAGTCGGTTATTATCATACAGAGTTAGATTGACAAAATGTATTGCAGAGGTTTGTGACACCAGCTAAAAAGTTTCAGGCAATAATTTTTTAATCAGGTAAATTTGCATTCCACACCCCCCCCTAAATGAGGCTTGCCTCGCGACGGCCCTGCCTGCTATATGAGGCAAATCGAATTTTTTTTCGGTCGGCAATTTGACACATCCAGCGTCGGCAGTTACGGAGAATATAAACTTCGGCACCTTCAAGGTTTGTCTCTAGCGCCACCCCTGGATGAAAGAAAGCTTCAAATATTGCCAGGGAATTTCCTTCGGTCAAAATCTATTTTAGATGCAGTTTCTTGCCATCTCTGAAAGACAATTCTAAAAAATTTTCTCGCCGCTTACCATGGTGGCGGCCTTTACTAGACCCGTCCACAATCTTAACATCCCCCCCCCCCACTTTCAATGCTCCTAAGCTTACACAGTGGACATTTTACCATATCTATCAATTTCTAATCAACATGACATGTAATAAGTTCTTCTGTAGTAGCAACTTGGGAAGGGAAGAAGGTTGCAGCACTAATAGCAAAGCCGAGCTCTTGATTAAAACTACGCCCTAATCGCTAAAATTAAAAATTGGCATTACATAACATTCATTCTGTCACGTTTGGACTTCAGTTTTTCTTTATGAAAGTAATTATTCTATTACTTGAGTCCGTGAGCCAGGCGATCTATGACGTTTCGAATGTTCTTCAGAATTCAAGACAATATGTCACCGGCCCTAGCCTGCGCCGTAGACCCCCCGTCGTTTGGTAGGGGGTGGGGGTCTACGGCGTAGGCTAGTTACACTCGCCCTTGATGGCTTATTTTTTTCAAGCAGCGTTGAAAGCGCAGAGGAGCCAAAGGTTTTCAAATTTGGACCAAAACGCAGTTTTGTTTTTTAACCCTTGCTTTGCAAGCTCCAAGAAATCTTTAAACGTTTTTGGAAGAAATCTCACTTGTTTCTAGCACTTGAAATGAAATATCTCGTTTCGCTGATAGTAACTAGTGAACATAAACATAAACTAGTAAAATATAGGTAAAAGAACGGTGGTATGAGTTTAAATAAGTAGTAGGAAAATATATCTTTGGATAGTTTTTATTTACTTGAAAGTGAATCAGAAAAATTTATTGAAGAAAACTTTAGATACACCAAAATTATGTTTCAGTACAATGCAAAACTTCCAGATACATCAATAATCTGTGTTAGTTCTTAATTGACAATTGTACAGGCCAGCACACCTGAACTTCCCTATATTAAGCCTTGCAACACCACAATATCTTAATAATTCCTTTTAACATAATTATGTTACAGCTCTTCAAAAAAACCCTGATTAAACCACAGAGATGGCTTTTCTCAATATGTATCAAGTGAGCAGCCTATACACTTTCAACCTAATTCATCAGTCATCACAATTCTTCCTTCAGATCACTGAATAAGCTTTTTAATGAAAATGGTTGCATAATCTTCAGGCGTTTTTATATAATTAACAAACATTTATTTCATCAACACACTTCATTGATCAAAAGAGTTACAAGAAAAAGAACTGATAAATGCGCTTGTTTAAATTAACAGTTAGAGGTCATAGAATAAAACAATTGTTGAAAAATTTAAAGCAACGGCTACTGCTCATGAAGTGCAAAAAAAACAACAAATTCATATAACACATTATGAAATGACAGAATGAAGACACTTGCCCAAATCTGTCAGTACCACAAAAGCAGCTATAATTGCTTTTTGACAAAATGAAATTTACTGAGATAAAACAGCAAAGCAGTTTTAGCATCCAAACAATGATAAACATGTCCCATCTGCATATTTACATGTCTAAAATACTCCAAAATCTACAATTCTCCAAATGAGTAACCATACAATAAACAAAATGGGCTGACATGGTCCAGGATCAATCAATTTGCACCTGACATCTGCTTTTCAAAAAAACTGCTCCTTGCCAATTTGCCAAAACACAGATAAATGAATTTCATAGAAAAGAACATTTTATCACTTTTCCCTCCTCTAAAAAGTGCATGCCTTCCACCGTGCCATCTTTGTGCCAGCAGTTATTTCCAGCAACTAAAATATCTTGCAAATGCCTTTGTCATTTCTGAATGGGTTTGCAGAGGTTGGTAACTTTGAAACTAACGGATCAGCTCTTCTCTCGTTTTCACAGAACGCAACAATTCTGCAACAAAAAACAACAAAAACCGTGTTTACATAAAGACACAGATCTGTCTGTTTCATTTTCAACTTTGATATCTGTTTCCTAAAGTTTATAAAACAAATTGGTAAAGGTTATGGGATGATGAGCTACCTGCAATTCAAAAGGGGACAACAACAATCATCAAGCTTGTTTAAAAGATAAAACTTGATATATTTTCAGAGGAAGTTCAGCCAAATGTCATCCATCAAAACTGGACAGGAAAAAAATTTATTGTTCAGCATTTATGTTTGAGAATTTATTGTTCAGCATTTATGTTTGAGAATTTATTGTTCAGCATTTAAGTTTGAGAATTTATTGTTCAGCATTTATGTTTGAGAATTTATTGTTCAGCATTTATGTTTGAGAATTTATTGTTCAGCATTTAAGTTTGAGAATTTATTGTTCAGCATTTAAGTTTGAGAATTTATTGTTCAGCATTTATGTTTGAGAATTTATTGTTCAGCATTTAAGTTTGAGAATTTATTGTTCAGCATTTATGTTTGAGAATTTATTGTTCAGCATTTAAGTTTGAGAATTTATTGTTCAGCATTTATGTTTGAGAATTTATTGTTCAGCATTTATGTTTGAGAATTTATTGTTCAGCATTTATGTTTGAGAATTTATTGTTCAGCATTTAAGTTTGAGAATTTATTGTTCAGCATTTAAGTTTGAGAATTTATTGTTCAGCATTTATGTTTGAGAATTTATTGTTCAGCATTTATGTTTGAGAATTTATTGTTCAGCATTTATGTTTGAGAATTTATTGTTCAGCATTTATGTTTGAGAATTTATTGTTCAGCATTTAAGTTTGAGAATTTATTGTTCAGCATTAATGATGCCTCAAAAGAGGCAGCATATCACCATTCAATGTAGAAATAATTAATAATTTGCGACTGACAACTTCTATGAAACTTTTTAATGTTCCAGAGTACATCAGTGATGGAAATTAGTGAGGCATGGATAAATTAAAGTTTTCCAATAAAAGTTTTGGTAATTTAATAAACTTTGATAGACTAAACAAACTCAGAGTCACAAACAGAAAGGAAAGGGATAGTCAAATTCCCTAGGGCCAAAAGGTGTAAGGAATCTCATAAAGTAAAGAAGTTGATTTAAAGAACTGAATTAATCAAACGTAACACAAGTAACTCTCTTTAACACAAGATATATTATAATGTTGGTGAGAAATCATTTCATTTCAGTTTCACTCTTCTGAAATGACCAGGTATTTTATACTAATCCAAAACAGCATGTTTTCCAAGTTTCTGTTCACTTGCTCGCAAGGATCCACATTATCCTGTTCCACCCTAGGGGCTTTTCTATAACCTCTCTGTGCCCTTGAACACACCTATTCTAATATTGCAATATTTACCAGTACTTAATAATTAAACAAACTATCTGTGATAACATCAAAACTGCTTTGGAATTCTATAATATACAATTTCAATTCCATGAATACTAGCTGTGCTTTCCATCAAATTCGTCCAAGCAAATAATACTTTCAAACATATTTCCCACTGGAGAAAACAATGAATCTTGGTAGAAAATGAAAAAGAGAGAAAAGATAAAATGCAGAAAAGGAACTTCAACATTTAATTTACTTTTTTTATTTAGTTGAAGAAGTAACAATTATGTTGTTATCATGAATGACTTGTCAATAGTGTAATCGGTTGACCTCTTGTATCACCAATAGCCTTAAAAAACATATCAAACATGATACCAAAAGTAATGAATGGATTGTTCTTCTAGCAACTAAATTTAAGAGTTTCAAAGATTTCTTAAAGGTCCTGCCCCATTATCACCTATCTTCATTAAATTGTGCAGTGCAATGATAAATTTTTCTTAAAATTAGGTTTGAGTGGTATGATTCAAGATGTTATCGTGTCTGAAAATTGTGGGTCTCAGCCAAATTAAAACCTGAACTTCAGCCACTAGATCATATGTTTGATTTTGATTTGACTTCTGGCATCTACAAGAAAATTTGTTAGTCTCACCAACACAAGTTGCAGGTTGGTTTCAGGCGTACTGGTTGGCACTCTAAGTGTACTATACCAAACATACCTGTATTTTTTGAATATTCTGTTCATCTGCAAACTGAGAGCTTTACCGGTTTACCAAATTCAATGATGGGCTCAAGTTTAATGAGCTTTAGATCCACGCCATTAATCGGGGGTAGGGGGGGGGGCAAAACAACTGAAAGATGGGATGGAAAGGAGGAAGGAGGCAGAACAGGAAACATGCAAAGGTGCAGAAGATACCTTAACTAAGCAAAAAATTTTGTCATCAGAAGTGACGATGAAAGTATGGCAATGAATATGATGACACATCTTGCCTGAAGTTATGGAGAGCATACAATGAAATTATAGTTATATGGAGATCATACAAGGGAGAAAATAATGAAGTTTGGCTAATCCCTGACATGGCTGTCTGCCCATGTCTGCCTTAAATGTTTTCAAGAAGGTTTTGATGAGGACAATGAATTTTTTTGTACTTATTGATCAGCGGGGGACATTTAAATTGCCAGTGCCAATATTTTTATCACCTAAAAGCTGATTTTTTTAAACTGTTCATTTTCTGGTGCTAATAAAGAGTAAATATTTTTGTCCATCCCTTGTTGCCTATATTTATAAAGCTTTCACACTCTGGCACACGCCTGCTGCTTCCCAGGTATGCGAATAATCATACGCCTTCATTCATTTTGAAAGCATTTTGAAAGCGATTGATTATTAGTTTTGCGGGTTTTTGTTAGGCCACTTCAAAAAGGCTAGACACCTTGTCACTATTTTGGATTAAATATCAAATTCCCAAATAATTATAGCGCTTATCTATTTTTGATTTCACCAAGTTGAATTTGAAGTTCAAAACAAAATAACTATAAAGAGGCCTTTGTGTGAAAAATTGTCAGTTTGTAGTGACTTCATTTATTCCTTTTTTCCTCATTATCAGCATTCATTATCCAACTTGTTTATTTTACTCACCTTAACACTCTACGTGCGAATCCCGATGTCAACATTTCCTGTCTTTTGTTTGGGCCTATTTCAACCTACATGCATCTCTTTTTTAAAACTATTCACACTTGGATGGAGTAGCCTTTCCTTTCCCAGGCCATCTTATTTGTTTTACATAATTAGCTGTCCATTGTGAAACCACATGTGTATCATATATCAGACTTTACCAATAGATTTCTAGTTAGTTTGTTTCCATATTCGCTGGAGAAAAAATGCACAAAATACAAGCAAGTTGTTTTATGTCCAGCCATGATAAGAGCTATTAAAAGTTTGTGTTTTGCATTATGGCGGCAACCGCCCCCAAAAAGAGAAAATGGCCAGCTGTAAAGTTAGTGTTTGAGAAAGTTGCTGCAAGCAATAAATGATGTTCAAGTGAAACTAGAGCAGAAGTTGGAGGACTGTTAAAGAAATTAAAGGATTATCATCATCTCTGCAGTGTAGCTGCTTACTTGGATGTTCTCGATTCTTTGGAACCCTTATCTCTAGAGTCCAAAAAGCAAAACTTACTGGCATTTGAAATCCCACCAGCTGCAGAAAGGACCAAGAAATCTTTAAAAGAGATTACTGAAGAGGGTAGTCAGCCATTTGGGGAAAATATCGCTTGGAAACAAATGGAGATAAAATGACCGTCAAAGTTAGCTTTCCAAAAGCTGGTCATGAGAGACAAAAACTGGATAATCGTGACCATGTAGATTTGGAAATTGCAGGACTAGCTAATGCTCAGACTGACACTATTCAAGCAACTCTTGAGATGTTGAAGGAAGCTGGAAGACTACTGATTCCAATGATTGAAGAGCGCTTTAATTCATTTGATCAAAACCTATTTGGAAACATGATCTGGCTTAATCCGAAGTATTGGGACAATGCAAGCAAGGAGAGATTTGTTGCTGATTCACAGTTCCACTACAAGAAGCCTTGTTTGATTGTGAAAGTGTCATCAAAGAGTGGAAATTGCTAAAATACTTGCAGAGGTCTTTTGCCCAGCAATGGAGGCTGGCCAACTTTGGGAGAAAATTCTAAATTTCAGACATGCAGAGTTTCTAAATTTGTGCTTACTTGTTAACTTGTGCTTTTGTATTTCGGGCTCAAACTCTTCGGATGAAAGAGCATTAAGCATTCTAATTACAATATCATCTGACAAGCACTTTAAGATGTCACACAAAACAATGGAGGGGTGCATGATTATTACAGGGAATGACACAAATTGGGACAAATCTGACAGCGAAAAAAAGTTAAGTAAAGCAGTAGAAATCTACATGGGAAAAAGAAGAACCACAGTTTTTCCAAAAAAATCAATTTCAGAAAAAGAGACAGATTAATAAAGTAGAAACAAAAACGTTAACAATCTTGATATGCTAACTTCTTCATTAGAGGACACAACTGATAGCGATGACAGCAAATTGCAAAACATTAAAAAACTTTTGTTGATATTGATTGTCTTTTGTTGATATATTGATTAAGTTCAGTTCTTATTTCTGTGAAAACTTGGGCAGTTATCAATCATAATGCTAGAGTCATTGTCCTGTTTGCAATTCCTGCATAGACCTACCATAATTACCTAGATGTTTCCAAAGAATTTGTGTCACATGCAACCACACGGCACCACATGCCTGGATCACCTCAGGCGTATGGTGGTTAGCACACCTGCTATGATTTTCCCACAAAAGCCTGTTTTTTTTTTCTTAACCCAGCCTGATAGAACTGTATTGCTGCAGCCATTTTTTGCTTTTTCAACTTTCTAAAGTTGGCCAAGCAAGGACAGATTTTGTAACAATAGGTTCTTTGGTTTGTTTACATTTTGTTGACTAGTCAATCAGAAAGCTCTATTTCTATGGGCGTCATCTGATCGTAATGGCGGATGGAGGGGTTTGCTGTGGAGAAAACCACACCCTCGTTTGTTCCTAGTGATGAAAATATACTTTGAGAAAAACTCAACTTTTTTTGTACCCGTATAGAACGATACATTTTACACATAATTTATTGGCACTAAGCTCTGTGTTTTCTGCTCTTTGCGTGATCACTCGCCATTGACATCCCTCTGGTGGTGGTGAAATGAAAGTGTAACGAAGGTGTGGGTAGTGGTGATAACAATAAAAAGGTAGTAAAAATAATGTACACTCCCCTCACAAAAGTATTGCACCACCTCGAAGGAGGGAAAATGGCGATAAGAATTATTGAAAGCTATTGTTGCACGAATTGATTGTTTTGAAGTGGTGAATGGGAGTTTGTCGGAAGTGAAACAACCACCAATCAAAAATTCAATCTTTTTAGAGCACTTTTTTTAAAATAACAGTTTCAGAACATCTTTTAACAGTTTCAAATTTCAATATTTTGACGGGAGCTATGAACTTCTGAAACCGCTTTATGCCTTCTTGAATTGGTTGCATATAATTAGGCAATGTATTATTGTGGATTTTCATTCCAAACCTGAAGAATTCTTTTAATTAACAACTCTTTGGTTCTTCAAGAACCTTTTAAATCATGGTTCGTAATGTTTTTCATACAAAGCCAAACATTTTCAACGATGTACAAATCTGGACTTGAACAATGCCACGGAAAAACCTGAATTCTTGTAAAAATGGTTTCCTTTTACGCAGGTGAAATTTTATTTTATATTTGTGTAAGACACTCATCATTTTTTATTTGGAAGAATTTTGAGCTGCAAAACATTGCTCAGCGTTGAGTTTCATGTCTTTTACTGCCCCTTGGTGTAAACATGGTGAAATAAAACAGACAAAATCGCTACCCCTCTAACATCAATTTTTTTTGTTCACCCACTTCTTGGTTCATTACTACTGAAGCACTCTTGAGAAACCTTTTTTGATTTATTGAAGCTGTTGTGTGGCTGCATCTAACACGGTCAACAATTTTTCAAAAACTAAAGACCACTTCCCTGTAAAAATTTTAAAGGGACTCTCATCTCATTTGACAAATTTTCTTCCTTAGGTGTGGTCTACATTTTTACAAACAATAATATTTTTGCTTAAAATTTACATTTCTAACTAGGTATTCTATGGCATCAGCAAAATTTGCAAACTTTTCCCGCCAAAATTTGCTATAAAATATGCCTATTTTACCCAATTCATGCATTCAAATTTTTTTTTATTGTAAAAATATTGACGAAAAATTCCGCCATTTTGAACAAGGTGGTGCAATACTTTTGTGAGGGGAGTGTATAAAGTATAAATAATGGTGATGATAGTGACAATGGTAGTAAAAAATGAAAAATAAATAAAATATATGGAGAAAAGAAAATGATAACAGGAATGTAGGGAGTAATGATGATGATTGTAAAATAGTAATGTATAGGTAGTTGAAAAAGTGGCGATGTGGGTGATGATGGTGTGTTGCTGTAAGATTAACGGTCAGAGGTTCGGTTCATGCCCTTCGGTGTGAGAGTGTTTGCCAAGCCAATGAGGTATTGCTCTTTGGCTCGTCGAACACTCTCTCGTTTGTCGTTAAATTGCAGTAAGGTATGTTCTGGGCTGCAAGAGTGTTCTGCAAAACCAGACTTGTCTACTCTTTTGTTGATAATGTCTCGTCTGTGTTCATTAAATCTGTCTTTCAATCGTCTGCTTGTTTGTCCGATGTATTGGCATTTCTTGTTTCCGTTAATTTTATTGCTTCATGTTCAGCTTCAAACTTCATAATTTGGAAAACAAAAGCTAAGGACTCCGTACCAGACCTATTTATATGTGTTAAAAAATGTCTTTTAGTATTTTACAGAGGATGTAACACAAAATAACCCATTTTTTGCCCCATTGTGCCCGCAGGACCAATACAACACACGATAAATTGTCTAAGAAGGAAGAAACGCCGGGTTGGCTGTCCACCGGATTCTTTGAATCTTGCAATGAGTATGATTTTAATACTTACTTTACTTAGTATACTAATATTTCGCCCCGGCATACATACAATATTGGATTCTCGTCGTCGTTTTCTTTGTTCCCGACTATTACCTATGCAACACAATGCTCAATTTTATTGAATACATAAAAATGGCCTAAAAAGAGAAGCTTAATTGGTCTGATAACATACTCAAGAAGATCTGAACTTACAGGCATTGAAATAGAATAAGAAAATGTCACAAAATATACAAGTTACCGCAATTTAAGTGTCTTCGCTAACCTGACTGGCGGTTTTTGTTCTGAATTCGGTAATGGAAACTTGTAAAAGGGAATTCAACAAAACTTGAGACTTACTCTCTTGAGCTTGAAGAGACTTGTTGCCTTTCAACTCTTACTTCCCTTTTCAGTTGATCTATCTGCTTTTGAAACTGCTGAACCTGTTGCCCGTAAGGATTTTGACCAAGCATTTCGATGATGATTTTTGATTCCAATAAGTATTTCCACACACCCTTTCACTACCGGCATCCACAAACTGCTAGTCAATGCGATGTGTCATGGCTCTCAGGCAGGGCATACCGTAAAAACCAGACCCTAAGGCCCTAAGACCCAGGACCCTTAAGTGCTAAAATCAAAAAGGACCCTTAACACCTGAAGGGTCGTCACCTCGACAAGACAATAGTTTATCTCAGTTGACTGTCATCATCGCACCAAGAGGACAGAGATATCAACTGTCAAATGCGCTTTTGTGCCAACTACGGCGTTCTTCCACATCAGCTGCTGCCTTCAAATAAGTCAGAAAGTGACAAGGAATTTGAAGATCTTTCAAAGTTGTTTTATCTCTTGGAATCAATTATAAAGAAGAGACACAGATCAAGAGCAAGGCATATGTCCGAGATGAAGATGCAGGCGCTTTCTTTGGTTGCTGCTTGTCGCTTTTGCGTGATTTTTTTGGATTCTGCCCTCCCTATCCTGAAAAATAGCATTATTGGCAAATGCTATTGTAAATTTGGTGTTGTGTGTAATTTTAAATTTTGGCATATCTAAGAGCATACTGTATGTACCCGCATATAAGAAACTTAAAACTTTTGAATAAGACAATTTGGTTTCTTATACATAAGGAATATTAATCGACAAATGTCTAGAAGCAAATGTTTATGTATTGTTTTTGGCTGAACTTTTAGGAAATTAGTAATCAAAAATAAACTAGATTCCATCGAAAATAGGCCTGGAACTGGAAAAAATAGACGAAATGATTCTGGAACTGATATCTATTGACAGAGGTCAGCTTCAAAAATTCCCTGCATAAAAATAAATTCAATTAATTATTTGATAATTATTTTTATTTTCTATAATCCAATGCCAGAGGTTTTCAGGATACATTTTTTAACATAAAGATTTGTGCAAAGTTTGCAGGAAAATATCGTCAATTCTGTGGCAACCACTCTCAGAGGGAACAAATTAAGAGATATCTAGAGGAAGCCCAAAAGGCTGCCCTGAACTTCCTTGTCGCCAGGGACAAGTGGCTAATTTTTTTTTTGGGGGAGGGGGGGGGGTCGTGTAAGGTTGAAAATTCCAAATTTGCCTGATGAATTTTTTCTTTCGACCTGTTAATCTTCTGGACCTACTAAATTGATTTGGAAATTAGCCTTATTCCAGATTTTTAGGTTCTGTATAATTACCAACATTTTACTTATAATAATTAGTCTTAAGCATAAAAACACTAAAGAAGATAAAGGAAATATCTAAATTTTGATTAACGTAGCACGAACATCTAATCTTTTCTTAAGATATAAAGCAACACCAAAGCCATACCAGCCTAGATCTTGGATATGTTTAATGATAAAAAGTAATATTCTTTCAAGTCAATTAACAGCAATTCTGTTCATTTTCTGCTTTGCCCATCTTAAAGCTATTTGCTTTTGAACGACGAAATCTTCTCGCTAGAGTCTTTGAATTAGTACAATCATTAGGATATAACGATCTTTCAAATGAGGTTTTGATAGAACTTTTATTATATAGCGATAAAGACCTCCCAAACAACCTCAACAGAAATATAATCGAATTAACTCTCCAATATATTCACACAACTGGTAGATTCGAATAAGGTCACTGTAACCTTGCCACCAAGTCTCTTTTCATATAGTTTTGTATGCCTACTTATGCAGTATTTCCCGTTTATGTATATGTTGTATTTTACTATGTATGTATTATTATAATCTAGTTTATATATGTAGTATTATTAGTTATATTCATATACATGTCATATCCCAGGGGGCAGTCATGTTATATTGCTCCTCCTGGGTTCTGTCCTTGTTATGTAGTTTAGTAATTTGTACGTACTGTTTTAGGTAATTTGTTGTGTAAGTTTTTATACCGAATATATATATATAAAAAAAGCTATTTGCTGCAGATCAGTTTTATATAAAATATTTTTTTCACAATATAGAAGCATCAAAATATTGACCATTTTTTCTTTTGTTCTTGATCGAAGGAAAATTTTTACAATTTTCAAAGGGCTAAATGTCCTTTGCTTTTTGGAACTGAAAAGGGGGATCTGAGGGCAAGTGCATATGCCCGATTCGTAAGATAAAACACTCTTCTTTGATCAAATACTTCTGCTGCAGCTTCTTTGATCAATGTTTTGTGGCTTCTTATTAGCATTATCATAGAAATTGTGATAAGATTCAAGGAGGTCTACAAAGTAAAGGAGGAGCTTATTATACACCCGTTAAGAAGCGTTGAGAATTTCTAGCATTGAAAGATTTTTAATGTTTTCAATTGAATTGGCTACTCGTTGTTTCTTAAAAAATTCCCACTCTCAATTGTTCTGATCAATACAAGGAATGATTTTTCAAAACTTCATGCTCAATCAATACTGATGGTAAAATTTAAACTTCTTATCCCAGGGCCAATTTTATGGAAATTTTCCAAAACCACACTTTAAAAAAGAAGGCTGTATATGAAGCATGGAATATTCTAACATATCGACCGTTGCCTTAGAAAGCGTTTTTTTATTTGTGTAGAACAAAATATTCAACATAAGACGATTACAAATATGTTTCTATTATAGCCTATTCTTTATGGACTCCGCTAGCAACAGTAGTTAAAGGTTAACATTGCTAGAAGCTCTACAGCTTCACTTTAACTTTACAGGGGTTTTATTTTTGCGTTAGCTTAAGAAGATGATCTAGAGAATCGATATAAAAAATTAATGACAATAACCCCTTTGCAATTATTGAACAGAGTAAATGTTTGGCGAATTTAGACTACCTTAATGCAGCCATATCTCCAGTTTAGGTGCGTAATTCTAGAATGCGCACGATGAAAATCTAGAACGACCCTTACGTATTGAAAAAATCATAGACTTATTTTGCCTTGAGATTTTTTCGCTTGCAGCAGTTCAAAGTTTGTAGTGCACTTTCACGCAGCTTGGTGGTTGTTTGGCCGCCATTGTTGTTATTTTTGCTAGATTCAGGGGTCTTTCACAAGCTCTGATTGGCTTTTTCACCATTTGAGAGCATAAAGCTGATTGGCTGTAACATTTTTCGCTCTTAGAACAGATTAATCTGGACCAAGGAACTTGCGCTACGATTCATGGATGTTTTGTACTGTTCTTTTATGTTATAAGGTTTCAAAATTCTTTCAACAGAAAAACATATTTATAACAAAAATATAAACCCATTCCACATGGAAAAAACCCATTTCACAATTTTGAATTTCCAAGACCACATTTTGGATTTCCAAGACCACAAAATGTGGGAAAAATCACACTAAAATAGGCCCTGTCTTATCCAGAAATTCACCTTGCCTATTCAAAATAATTTAATTCAACTTAACCCTTGTCAGAAAGGAAACAAACGATGCAATGGTGCAATTTGAGATCCAGTGGAGACAGGTCTTCGCAATTAAAAACGATTAGAAGATGTGCCTGCTCCAGAGAATTTTAATAAGATCTAAGATTTTTACATTTGAAATCCCAAAATCCTAAGCTATAAAATTCACATATTTGGTCATAATAGTTAGAAAAAATTCCAAGTGAACTTTTATGTTTTCCAACTGCAATTGGATTTTCAGCCTTTGTGGGGGGCATCATGCCCCCACGCCCCAACGCCCCCTATCATTTACGTACCTGCTTGTCGCTGTCTGACTCCATGAAAGACTCATTTGAAGACAGCAACTGACGTGAATAATATGCGGAAGAACGCCGTAGTAGAAGCAAAGGTACATTTGACAGTTGATGTGTCCTAATGGTGTGATGATGACAGTCAACCGTGATCATCTATTGTCTTATTGGGGTGAAGACCAAGCCTGGTTCCCACTTGGTTGTTTCGGTCGTTTGGGTCGTTACTTGAAAAATACCCAAACGACAGAAAAGGCTCAGTGAAAACATACCTGCCAACAACCCAAAAGACCCGAATGATTCAAACGACAGTTGTCGCAGAGATAGAAAAAATTCTATCTCCGCGACCCAAAATACCCATGCATTAATGATTCTTGCAAGTGGAAACCGACAAACGACTCAAACGACTCAAACGACTCAAACGACTCAAACGACTCAAACGACTCAAACGACTCAAACGACTCAAACGACTCAAACGACTCAAACGACTCAAACGACTCAAACGACTCAAACGACTCAAACGACCCACGGTTTAGTAACTTTTTTCAAGAAGAGGGGATTTTCTTGTAACCGCGTGTTTGACTAGAACAAGAACAAGAAAGCTGAATATTTCACAGCAAGCTTTATGGAAGAAGTTCAAAAATACGAGTGCCATTATCACAATTACTGGAAAGAGTTTAAAAATAAATACAAAAATATCAAATCATGGCAAGCTATTGCACTGAAATTTAGTGATCTAACATCGTCGTCTGTACAAAGTCACCAGAGGTAGAAATAGTTGACTTGGCAACATCAGTTGTTGTTTATCAAATGCTACCATCGTTCCTTCCACGCGTGCCGCCAAAATTAAATGAGCGATGCATGGTGCAAGCAATGAACAGCATCAACAACAAACGACTCAAAAGACTCAAACGACCAAGTGGAAACCACAATGTGTTCTTTGGGTCGTTCGTGTCTTTCAGGAACGACTCTGACGACTCCAACGACCCAAACGACCAAGTGGGAACCAGGCTTTTTTATTTTAGTACTTCAGGGTCCTAGGGCTCAGAGTCTTAAGGTCTGGTTTTTACGGTATGCCCTCAGGCAGACCTGAGAGTTTTTCAATACCACTCAAGCAGGGACCGCGGAAGCGGGCCTTAAAGGGTTTCTATCTTATCTGTTTTGCGCTTCCAATTTTTCTCATCTTTCATAAGCAATGAATGTGTGCTATTCGTGTATGGATCTTTTTTGACAATTGTAATTGCGAGAAAAAAAATTAAAAAAGGTTGAAAGTGAGTTTTCTCCAAGTTGATGACGTCGTCAAAAAATTTGACCACCGCTCGAGATATTTTAATTCCATCTTGGATTTGAAATTTGCATAGTAATCTAGTGCAAAAATGCAAGAAAATTAGAGGTCGAGTCAATGGCTGATTTTCAAAGAATTTTCATCATTTTTTGATGACGCCATCAGAAGCAAGTATCTTGTGACAATTGTTTGGCCCGTCTTGGATTTGAAGTCACTATGGTTGATTTAGTTGGATTATGAAATAAAATTCGAGGTCAGACAATTTGCTAGTTTTCTACTAAATTCTCTGTCTACTATTCTCTGATCCGGGCAATTTTTACCTTCACATTTGGCAAAAATGGATCATAAGATTGAAATCTTCATGTTGAAATTAGTCTGTGCTGAAAATTTCAAGTTGTTTGGGACATCAGACAGCAAACAAACCTATTTTCAAGATATAGCTTTTCCTATACATTTCAATGGAATTTGTTCCTGTAATGAAATTTTGTCTCTGCAGCAGCAAATTCCGGTCAAATCTAAAGAAATATCTAAATATTCAAAACAAAGTAACTTGCGACAAAACAAAGATGAAGATTTCCATTCTGAAGTCCATTTTTGAGAAAGATCCATAGATAGCGAGATGCAAAATCAATGACGTCAACCCGGAATGGAGAATTGCTGATAAATGCCCTGAACAAGGACACCTAATGCTTTCTTTTTGTTCATAACGGCAATTTTGTTTTATTCTATTCGCAGAAGAGCAGTGAAATTTTTATCAGGGCACAGTGCTGCCCCTACTGCCTCCCTAGAGTAAGCCGGCGCCCCCTGCTGATGAATTTTGCAGATATACTTTAGTTTACCAACTTCAGACCTATGACCTCAATTGTCTAAAACCGCAACAACAACAACATCCAAACCTTATGAAGCGTGACAAAGAGATTTCACATCTGTGATCTTCTCCGCATACTGCAAAACCACGCACTGCAATCCCCGCCCCCCCCTCCCTCCGTAGAAGTAAAATAAATTATGAGCCCTAACGGATAGTCCGCCACCCTAACATGCCATTTTTCACATTTCATCATGCAGCCATGGGGGCTTCGTCTGGATACAACTGAAAGATACACTGGCGGACTGGCACATCACAATCTGGCAAAAAGACCCCATTTTCGAAGGCACCATTTTATGGGGGTACCATGTACTTTGAAGTGATTGCATGATCGGCGTGTTTTCGATGTGTGAATTCATGAAACAAACTTTTATTATGCGTGAATGCGTGAATAGACATTCACTCGTGATCTGTGAATTAGCATTCTTATGGCGTGATTGCGCGAAAATGAGTGCTGCAGGCGAATTTCGAAATGGAGAGCTATCCCTGTTACATTGCAGAAAGTCTTGGTTACTGGTACCAGACCAGATAACTATCTCAATTATTCAGAGATTCCAATGACGATGGCTCTGCCAACAAGAACTTTCTCCTATTAGATAGTTGTTAAAGATTCAGAGGGACTTTAGGGGGTGTGATCATGAAAGTTGATTTCCAGTACCGTGAAAGCGTAATTTGCAATCATTTTACGCAAAATTGCATGATTCAGCATGAATACATGGTACCTCCTTTTATAAATATGAGACATGCCTTTCTCTGTCCCGTTACGAATAATGATTAAATCGTTAACTCGTGGATTAAATGAAAACTGAGGTCGAATAAAGCGTCATAGCATGTGATTGTAAAAGAGATTGGATAAAAACTAAAAAAAATCTTGAACTATGTGCAGGGCATCGTTTAACATACTGAGTTGTGGGGCGGTTGCCCGATCAGGCCCCATTTGCTGCCCTATTATCAGTGGCGGTTTTAAGGGGGTTCAGGGGGGGCATGATCCCAAGCCCCACGCTTGTGGTAGCCAAAAGGGGCCCTACACTTAAGAAAAAAGATAGAAATTGTAAAGAACAAGGGCCCCGCAGTCCCTAAAACCTCTGCTGATTATCACCGACCGCTGAAATCTCGGTTTTGCCCTACCAGTGATGGACCTTCTTGACTTAAATGTTTTCATAGCTAAAACCTTTTAAACATTAGAACACCTTTATGGTGGACATACTTTGGACTGTGCTCTTGAATCCACTGAAGTAAGTGAAACAGCTTAGCAGGGGCTGTAAATGGGCTCAGCAGCAGTGGCGGCCTGGCTTTTTTCACCTGGAGGGGCCAGCAGCAAAATGGCACCCTTCATAACTAACATTGAAAGATTGGCAGTCTGGTAACGCTCTTATATTTTTCAACCTTGTGTGTCAAGGATAGACTGACCCCCACGTGAGCACAGTGTCCCAAATATAATAATTTTTCATGGGGGTGTCAGGACAAGTTGGATCGACTCGTGTACGAAATGGACTGTCTCTTTGAAGCCAATCCAAGCAGATAAACAAAATTAAAATGTGTCAAGAGCATGTTTGGGGGAAATTCCAAGAGTTACCCTTACGCTGTGGTAAAATGAGGGCTTTGTTCTCTTTGTAACTGTTGTGTTCATTTGGCACCTTGGAGGGGAATCTGAAGCGCATGATAATGAAGCCTAATATTGCACTCTCTAGCAGCTTCTGTCACAAGATACAGTAAAATAAAAACATCTTTCAAACACATACTTGTATATTCTCTAACACTGGCATAATTTTATATCTGATCACATATGCGTAGACTTGCATTTTTTTCGGGGGGGGGGGGGGGCTCAAAAAATTAATGACAATTCCTTATGGCAACTGCTGATGTCATAGGATAAGAAATGGGTTAGCTAAGGGCTTAAAGATGATTTTTTCGTGCATTTTTCATTATCAAGGAAGAAGAAACACACATGAGATGATGGAAAGTGTATTTTTAAATCATAATCAGTTTCTTTAGGTTGAGATCATCAGTTCTATTTAGGCACCCAAAATGTTTATGCGTGGAACCAATAATATAACAAACTAATCTAAAAAATTGGTGAAGCACTTCCTTATTTTCCAGGGAGGGGGGCTCAGCCCCCCCTCAGTTCTCCTCAGGAGGTGCTGAAGCCCCAGAGCCCCCCTAAGTTTACGCCTATGTCTGATCACATTTCAGAAAAGCTCTTTAAATTGCGAAGGTTGGAGAACGTTGCCGACGCCACGGAAAAACTTGAATTCTTCTTGTTCGGAAGTCGTCGTAAAAATGGTTACTCGGGTAACCTTTTTATTTATATTTGTATAAGGAACTCATAATTTTTTGTTTTGAGGAATTTTGAGCTGCAAAACATTGCTCAGCTTCAATTTTCATGGCTTTTTTACTGTCCCTTGATGCAAACACGGTAAAATAAAACAAACAAATTCTCTCCCCTTCAAAGGTCATTTTTTTTTGCTCGCTCATTTCTCGGTTTTATTATTACACAAGGATTGCCGCACCGCCGCGAATTTTTTATAGCAAAGCGAAATTCAAATAGCTAAAGCAAGTTAAACAAAAGTTTAAAGCTGACCTAATGAATGGGAAATAATGGGAAATTTATCAAGGTAGAGTAACAAAAATGAGAAATGCAAATATATCTTTAATATTTTTAGATTTTTAAGCCATATCGACCACTGCGAAAACATGATAACTGAGCTATGGCGATAGGAGCACCTGTAATATATTTGCAACAAAAAAGGCTTTTCTTTGCACAAACCTGTAAGAATTCAGAAAGGCGAACTTGGAAATACTTACTTTTTGCTCGTTTGCCCAAAACTGTCAAATTCTTCTGAGTGTTATAAAAGTATTTCTCAGAAGTTCTGGTCACACGATTTTCGTACTGGAAAAGGCCTAATTTTGGGTATCATTTCGTAACATGTTGCAACAGAATACAATCGATAAAACATGTCAGTACTTTTAACTCCATTTTAACTAAATATTACAGCATTAGCCTATGTTCAAAACAGCATTTCAACTCCTCGTTGGATGAAAATACAAAATTTTCTTCGACAAACAGTCGTAAACAGTGACCCGCAAGTGCCTGAAAATTTCTCATTAAAAAACGGCTGTAAAAGTGTCACTTTTCGCTAAATTCAAGGCCAATATAATCTTCTTGGATCATAAACACCTAAATGTGATCTTGCCAAAGTTGATTCAAATTTATCATGTGGCGTTCAAAAGAAACCTGCTGCAAATGGTTTTGATTGAATTTGAAAGTTTTACAAGGATTTCAAGGCTTCCAGACTTTCCAATTAAAAATTTTCTTTCTTGATATTTTAAAATGATATCTTTCTCAAAATGAAAATGAATAATACTAGAAATAGCTCTTGCTAGTACTGCCCGCAAACAATTAGTTCCTTGATAATGATTGTTTTGAAAATTTAGGTCAGGATATTCGAAGAAGACACCATCTTGGGTTTTCACAATTTTATAAAAACAGCTGCTCTAGTTGATGCTAAACTATTCTTTTTATCAAGAATTTTTGGTGTTCAGTTTGCCTTTGATTTAAGTCCAACGCCCTTTTGAAAATCATGAAGTTTTTCTAGGGTTTGACATTTATTTTTCGTTTTCGTGAAGCAAAGACGTATGAAAATGGACACGTGATAGAACGGGTACAGCTAAAATAGATTGCGATAAAGGATTCGTACAGCGATGTACAGGCGATAATCACGACAATCATAACTTTTGCTCGTACGGTGTCGAGTTTTTGGGAGAAAGGTGTGGCATTCGACTGGTTTTGATTCCCAAAACTTCGAATCAAAACTTCCATCCATTGCGGAGAACCGAGCTGTGATGCAGCACCGTTTTCATGTCAAAAAATCCGAAGGCCTTTAACAGAGTCTTGGCAGAGCAACGCTCCGGAGATAACTCCCTTCCGCACAAAGAGGTGGCGGTTAACGACCTCCTCGACAAAGCCGATTGATTGACAGTTGTCATGGCAGCAGAAAAGTGACAAAATCTGCTGAAAAAGTGCTGACATTATGAACTGAAGCTTCCATATGCTACTTATACGCGGGGCAGACTATAAGCCCTTCACTCGCGCGCTATCGCGCGCGAGTTGCGGGCAATTAACCATGGAATGACGTCTAATGGCTTCACAAAAATGGTAATTCGTATTTATAAAAATCTATCCTTGGTCGATAAAGCTTGAAAAAATAAAAAAAAACAAAGAATATTTCTGCATTTTTCAATTTCATTTCTATATCTTGATAAATTTTCCATTAATTTTCACCTAAAAGCCTGGTTCCCACTTGGTCGTTTGGGTCGTTGGAGTCGTCAGAGTCGTTCCTGAAAGACACGAACGACCCAAAGAACGCATTGGTTCGTTGGTCGTTTGAGTCGTTTGTTGTTGATGCTTTTCATTGCTTGCATTATGCATCGCTCATTTAATTTTGGCGGCACGCGTGGAAGGAACGATGATAGCATTTGATAAACAACAACTGATGTTGCCAAGTCAACTATTTCTACCTCTGGTGACTTTGTACAGACGACGATGTTAGATCACTAAATTTCAGTGCAATAGCTTGCCAAGATTTGATATTTTTGTATTTATTTTTAAACTATTTCCAGTAATTGTGATAATGGTACTCGTATTTTCGAACTTCTTCCATAAAGTTTGCTGTGAAATATTCAGCTATCTTGTTCTTGTTCTAGTCAAACACGCGGTTACAAGAAAATATCCTATTCTTGAAGAAAAAGTTATTAAAGCGTGGGTCGTTTGAGTCGTTTGATTCGTTTGTCGGTTTCCACTTGCAAAAATCATTAATGCGTGGGTATTTTGGGTCGCGGAGATAGAATTTTTTCTATCTCTGCGACAACTGTCGTTTGAGTGAGTCTTTCGGGTATTTTGGGTCGTTGGCAGGTACGTTTTCACTGTGTCTTTTCAGTTGTTTGGGTATCTTCCAACGACCCAAACGACCCAACGACCAAGTGAACTTTTATTTAACTTGCTATAGCTAGTTGAATTTGGTTTGCTATAAAAAGTTCGCGGCGGTGCTGCCATTTTGTGGTGGGTGGTGCAATGCTTTTGCTCACCAAGTTCAGTGTACCGAAACACTCTCAAGAAATCTTTTTGATTTTTCGCAGCTGTTGTGTGTGGCTGCATAATTTTTCTCTCCTAGGCATGATCTACATTTTTACAAAAAAAATTCATGCATATCTAACTAAGTTTTCTATGGCGTCAGCATAATGTGTAAACTTTTCCCGCCGAAATTTGTTATAGAATACGCCAATTTTACCCAATTCATGCATTCAAATGTTTTCTATTGTCAAAAAGTTGACAAAAAGTGCCGCCATTTTGAACAAGGTGGTGCAATACTTTTGTGAGGGGAGTACACTGGGGTCGCAAAAGTATGGAAACGGTATCGACCAGACGGAAAATGAGATAGGGGTAACCTGGAACCGAACTTTATTAGGTAATGTTTTTCCGATGTAAAATTTTGTGATGAATAAGAAAATCTTTGGTAAACTTGCGGTACCCGCTGCGTTTACAATATATGGGCATTTTTCAAACCGGTGGCATGGTAATCAATTATTTCGCAAAAAACATATCTTTTAAAAGTCGGTCTCGGCATTAAACATCATTTTATACCATTTTAAAAACCGATTTGATCCCTTTTTGTTATTTCTACCAGGTAGCAGCAAGTTATAGGATTCGGGGGATTAAGATTGTGAAGATGAGGGCTACATCATGTGTTTGATTGCCTAAAATATCGCAAGAAGTACAAAAAGGATCGTACCTGCGCTTCATAAGAATTCTTCATTACTGTTACTAAATTCTTCATCCTCGCTTTTATCGCTGCTCTCATTATTGCTCTCTTCTCCAGCCAAAATTTGCTCCACCTCTTCAGGGTATCTATCCATCATCTATCCAGCATCTATCCAGACTATTTTTCCGTCCGCAGACCATCCATTTTGCCCATTATCTGCAAAGTCAATGTTCGCTTGTAGGCAGGACCTCCACACTTCTGCGATGTAGTTTGATCACTGGCAATGCAAATGCAATGATTGTCGACATGGAGACAGCAAAGACAAATCTTGAATCTTTCCTTTATTTTCATAAACATTCTTTGAAGATCTCGTAACGAACTGCATTTAGGTCTTTCTTTTCCTTTCCAAAAATGTTACAGACATACTCCTTCAATTTTGAAAGCAGATCGTCATCAATACTCCACTAAGCTCCTAGCCGCGAAAAAACATTAACAAACCTGTTATTTTTTTAAAGGACTTGCCAACAGTGACTCTTTGACTTGCGAAACAACAAAGAGAGTCATTTCCTGTGGAAGAATGGAAGCCAATCAGAGCCTTTTTGTGTTCATCGCTCATATCAATAGAACTTAGCTGCAGAATCTTCCTAGAATTTCCTCTGCCATGATCACTTATTACCTTCTCGGGACTCTCTAAGAACACACTATGAAATAATATATTGATATCAACATCCCCTGACAGTGAAGAACGAACAACCACAGATGCATCGGCATTCTCGGAGAGCGAGTGTACAGCCTGCAGAAACAATTTGGTGCCTGCTTCTTCTTGATTGCAGCTTAATTGCTCAACAACAACAACATACGTGGTTGTGATCTGGTAGCATAATTGATGCATCGAGAACATTATTCGTCGACATTGTAATTTCTGAAGCAATGTTTCTTTATTTGCAGTAAGCTCATCCTTCACGATTTCTATCAGCTGTGTTTTATTTTCTCCCCTTTTTTCAGGAAATTGGCAAAATCTTGAGGAATTTTGATTGGGTTGATTTTACAATGACTCTGTCAGCAATACCACGCTTTTCACGCTCTGCATCTTTTGATGATATTTCCCTGTATGTATCTGCCACAATGTCAATACGATTGTAACCAACTGGGAGCATATCAAAAAGGCTCATTGCCAGGTCGCGTTAGGCATCAAAGGAACTAGGCATTGTACGTACCAAAGCCACGAGGTCCACAAGATATGTTGAAGTAGCTCTTTCAGGTAAATCAACATCTTTGGGATCAGTAGAATCGCTGCAAGAAGAATGAATAGCTACCATGAATTGTCTCTTTGCTGTTGTCTTTGGGGAACCGTCTGGAAGTGCTAGACCTACCGGAAAAAGAATGCAGGGGAAATTTCAATGCCTTCTGAAAGTCGATTGCTTTGTCACTCTTTGCCGAGAGGGCTAGGAGCTTTCCTAGAACATTCCTATTGGCTTCAATCATTTGCTGCTTGTTTTGAACTTTGAGCACATTTTTCTTTCCGGCATTTTTGAAAAGTGCCAACTTTTGGCGCTTGATTGCTTTGTGGATCTTTGTTTCTGTTGTTGCTTGATTGCTTCATGAATGCGTTCATTTACAAATTCGTCAAATAACTTTTCCCCTCTCTTCCATATCGTGAGAATAGATTCTGTTATTTCTCCTTCAAGAGGCATTCCAGCCAGATCTTAGGTTATAAAGCTGATTGGCATCAATGCCTGGGTCGAATGGGTTTAGATATTCTTGGGTTATAACGTTATGAATCTTTACGAAGGATTCTCCAGACTTGATGATTTCAGATGGACGATTGTGCTTATAGATAGCATCAGTCCTCTTAATTTCTGCTAAATCATGAAGAGCCTCTGTATTTCTTGCTTGCGCTGCACGATTTAAGTTCCATTTGAGCATGGAGTTTGAATCAGATGCAAAGTACTTGATACCACCGACTACTTTTGCGTCTCGATTTATTGTCTGTTCCCCTCGCTGGTCAATTGCAGTTCTGCAAGGGTACTTACTCTGTCCTTGAACAGAAATTCCTTTGTGCTTGATCAGTTCGAGACAGCATTAGATGCATTAGATCAAGTTACAACATAGCAATCTTTTATTCTATCACCGTCGGTCTGTCCTGCTGCTGTGTATGCTTAATAGCCTTATATATTGAACAGGCAATTTTAGATAGAAGCCTAAATGAAAACGCCTGAATTTCCGCCACTGCTTAGCAATTTTGTGCCATTTACTTCAGTATAACCGAGTGTCAAATAAGTCAAGCTCAGCTTTGTTTAACCTCTCTTGCCTAATTGTTGATCGCAGCCTGCTTTTTACACATTTTAGCTTTAAAAAGGTGCACTCGTCGCATTCAGTAATACCAATTGGCAAGGTTGCCATTTCCTGTACAAAAGTACAGATTTATATAGGCAGACTGTAAAATAGATAACCATCAGTTTTACTGTCTTCTTAACAACTTTATTATTATACTGGTTAGTCTCTTATACTGGTAATACTGGAACTTTCTTGCTTTTCTTTGAACTATAAATATTCTTTTATCGAACAGATTCGAAATTTCCGACAAATTGCCGAATCATAGATGATATGGGGGGGGGGGGGGCACGTGTTCCCTATCCCCCCAGTCATGAAGCTCCTTTTTATTAAGGGAGCTTGTTGAAAAGAACGTAATTGCGAACTGGAGTCTGATTTCTGATCTTATCTTGCCCTTTATTTTACAAAAGGAATTGATTATCACATGGAATGAAGAATTGGCAACAAAAAGACAAACAGAAAATTACAAGAATCACCCAGATTGCACACTTTTGACTACAGCGATGCCAATTTGTTTCGATTTCAGCGCGTGTATAGGAAATGAAATGGCTAAGCTACAAAACTTTTTGGAGTATGTAAAAAGTAGCAACCCGACCAACTATTTTATTGGGAAACAGTGACAATCCTCACCGGGGATTGTTAAAGAACAATCGAACTAATAACGCATGCGTAGCATGAGTATTCGTCCCAGGATTCGCGATGACAGAAGAGATAGATGATCATGGTAGCAGTTCATTTTGAAGCTCATTTTCAGAACAATCTTTAAGTTCATGCAACATATTTCATTAATAACTTTTAGAGACAGAGCATGTTATTGTAATGATTTATGTTTGGTTAATTCAAGCCGTTGCAAAGAGTTGCTTTCCAAGTTTGATTTCAGCATATTGAAATCTAGGCCCAGACTAATTTGCATAGCAAGTTTGAGGCGGCAATGGAGCAAGAATCGTCCCTCGACGAGAGCGCTAAAGAGCCTGTTTGTGATGTTTGTAAAAAGAAATTCAAAAACCAAGAAAAGCTGTCACTTCATATGCGATTTCATTCACTTTTTGGAAACTTTAAGAAGACACCCACCGAAACAACTTGCCTTCACGAACGCAGTTCGCAAGAAGCCATCGACGGTAAGCAATCCAAACTGAAACTCCGATATTTTTCAAAATCAAAAAATTCAATTGAATATACGTAAAAATTGAAATTGATTACGATGTTAGAGATGGAAATAAATAACTAATCAGTTCCCCATCCAAATATAGAATTAATGCTCACGGTTGCATTTCTCTGTTCTGGTCAATTCTTTGTCTTTACATTTGTCAAAAATGGATCATAGAATTGGAATCTTCATGTTGAAATTAGTCTGTGCTGAAAATTTCATGTTGTTAGGACTGTCAGACAGTAATTTACCCCATTTTCAAGATTTGGCCTTAAGGCCTTCAGGAAGATACATTTCAATTCAAATTGAATTTGTTGCTGTAGTGAATTTTTTTTACTACACTACAGCAGCAAATTCCAGTCGACGCTAAATAAATATTGAAGTATTCAAAACAAAGTAACTTGTGACTAAACAGTCCAAACAACATAAAGTTTTCAGTATAAACTAATTTCAAGATAAAGATTTCAAATCTAAACTCCATTTTTGGAAAGGTCTGTAGATGGTGTGATGCAAAATCGATGATAGGAGAATATCAGGGCTATCTGGATGATGTACTGGCAGACTAATCTTGAAGTCAATGAATCTCTAATTTGAAGAAAGTATAAATTGGCAATAAATAAATCATAGTGAATACAGTGATTGATTGAAGTGATATTTCTTTTGACTATCACATCAATGAAATGCTCATAGAAGAATCGGTAACATATAACTTGGAATGTATATTAACTCCAAAATTCTATGGAAGAAGATAGTTGATAATATGGTAGGTAGAGTAAATTTAACATTGTGGCTCATAAAAGAAATTTTCAAACTGCTCAGGTCATGTCCAAGAGGAACTTTCTTTGACATCCCTTCCCCATCTAAAATCCTCTTGCCAAGTTTGGTCACCCAGTTAAGAAACATTAAAAAAGATAGAAATGTTTCAAAGACATGCACCTTGTTTCATAACAAATGATTATTGGCAAATGCCCAGCGTTGATGCTAAGCTAAAACATTTGAACTTTTGAAACATTGGAATTGTTCGGGCACTTTTTAAATTAGAAAATGTACCTTAAGTGTTTACCAATCAAGTTTCCTGAAACCAACTGATAGTTTGAACTTAGACAAAACATCAGCACAGTGAATTAATGTTGTTCTTTGCTTGCATGACATTTGTGTCAACCTTTCAGTCTTTCAACAAAATCCTCCAGATATCCAATATTATTTTCAATGAAGCAAACACAGATGGGTTTCATTCATGAATTTACTTAACTGTCATATCCTTATTATAGAATGGTGACCAAACAGCTTCTGTATTCCTTCCTCCTAAATGCATTACCTTGCATTGCCACACTTCTGATCATGCTTGACAATTATTAAGACCATTGTGCAGTCCCTGATGATAAAAGTCATTGACTATACTTGAGAACACCTTTGTGTCATCCGCAAAGATACATATCCCATTTTTTATCACATCTGGCATATCATTCACATAACATATGAAAATAAGAGGGCCCTATACACTCCCTTCTGGAATTCTACTCAGGACTGCTGACAACAAGAGCAAGATCCATTACCTATTGCTCTTTGATGTTTATCAAATAGGAAATTCTGTATCCAAACACATTCCCCTATGCCATAGTGACTAGGTTTCAAAACAGTCTTTGATGTGGCAAAGTGACAAATGCTTTAGCAAAGTCATGCCCCTCGTCCAGTATTTTAGTCGAAAGACAATTTCCAACAAAAAATTTGATTTACCATAAAAAATCCACCTATAGAAATATCTCAAGAGCTGACATACCAACAAAGGCTGTTCCTAATTCTTTTATCCTGACATTGACATAAAAGAAACAAAAGAGATTCACTTTGCTGAATAACAATACCAAAGCTCATTTTCAAGTGCTCCTGGAATGCCTTTGGGAGAGATTCATAAATAGGCAGCATCCTTTAATATCAGGAATGAACATGAGGAACATTGTATTGTTTAATATCAGGGATGAACAATGCACAGGACCTTCTGGTACCACAAAAAGTAGAACAGATTGCCATCAGTTCACACAACTCAATTTTTAAATGAAAAAGGAACATATATATACCCATTTGGCCATCCATCTACTTCACTCTGCTATGAAGACAGTTTTGTTCAAAATTATACTTTGAAAAAAGGTATATGCTTATGATAATAAACGATATTAATAAATTATTCTGATGAGTAACGAAATATTTCTTGTTGCCTAAAGTAGAGCCCTCTTTGAAACTTTCCTGTAATCTATAAAAATCCTCAAAAGAGACCCTGACTCACAATCCATGACATCTATGGATCTAAATTAAAACAGACATGATTTTTTTAATTCATAAATTTGCTAGGTCATCCAGTGTCTTTCAACATTTATACTTTTACGAAAATTATTTTGCTTAAACAATAACAGTGTTGTCGCCCTCTCTTGTAGAACAGGACCTTATAAGCTTAAAATTTGAGAGACGTGATCAAGAGCTTCCCTTCATAGAAGCTTGTTTTTTCAATTTCATGACATAATTTTCAACCAAGAAGAGCCTGCTGAATTCTTTTGATACAACAGAATAACCACTTTGTACAAGAAATGAATATTTGGTACAACGTTTCATCAGGTTGTGCTCAAGAGTTATGCCGAAAACGTCGTACCAAATATCAATTTCCTGTACAAAGTCGTTATTTTGTTGTATCCAATTATGTTCATTTTCGACATACCACACGCACAACTTCATCTTATCACTACATTCCCCATCTAATCACTATACTGTGGTCTTTGTCTATAACTCAATACTGTAATCTGTTAGCATGCTACAGATCTTGCGTTGTCATATCTTGCTTATAGTTTTGACATATCTGATTGATTTCAAGCTATTCATGGATTCTTTTTAATGTCATTATTGCTAATGGAATCTCAATTAAGATGTTACTTCAGAGAGTAAAAAGAACTTCAGCTTTGAGCCAAACAGCAATTTTCTTGTGTATATATAATAATTTTTAACCATAGATTAGAAAACACCTTAACCTTCCTCCCAATAAAAATTTTCCTTAGTTGTTTCAGCAAAATTTTCCTGGTATATTTTGAAGCAATATTTCTTAAAAATGGGGTTTAAGTAAAATTAATTATTTTTAGGCATGTAGGCTCGTCACTCCACAATTAATACATGGCTAATACACTTTTAACAGCAAAACATACATATTTCGACTAACTTAGACCAAATATTACGAAATTAATTACAAATACAGAGATACATAGTTATAAAGTTACATGTTTCTTAATACACAATGCAATCAACGTAACAAAAAGCTAAATACTTTGTTAATCGTTTATGAATCAACAAATAATCGTAATATTAACTATCGAATATATGCGTCAAGATACATGGGAAAACATTATTTGCTTCAACGTAGCTTTCTTATTTTTTAACCTTTTTCATGGAGATTATAAACTCTATTGCAAAATTTATCTGATTGTAGCAGACACTCATTATCTTCCTGACTCATAAACCAGATGAATAGATTTTGTCATCTTGTTGACGGAAACATTTTTTAGGTAATTGCGAGTAGATTTTGGGTAATTGTAGCAGACACTCATTATCTTGCGCATATTTGTGAACTGGGGATATGAAATTAGGAAATGGATCTCATTTTCCAGAACAAGAGTGCCACTAGATTTACAGAATTCATAATATAGCTGTTCTCTAAGGTTTTTTGTGTCCGATACCTTCTGGTTTCTATTGCCAAACTGTGAGCACTGAGTCTCAGCTTCGCAATGCTCCTTTCAAGGAACTTAGCTACTACGTCAAGATAAGGTTCAAATTGAAAAGTTGTCTTGAACAAAACAAACGATTTCCTGTCTTTTGCAATGGGCAGATTCAAATGATTCATTATTTGAGACCTAAAACGAATATAAACATTCGATTTGATAACATTAGAATCATCGTACGGATTTATGTTGTAAAATGATGATAGAGATCGTGCTGTTGAGATCCAATTATCCATCCAGATTCTATGCTCTGTTCTTTATAACAGTACTTTTCGCTCATGTTGTATACTCTTATCATGCTATGAATTGGCCCTCCTCAAAACTGCTGCATCGTTTTTTCTCTTGTGACAGCTGTGAAACGGTAATGTTTTGTGGACTCTGTTTTTAACATATGGTATTCACTAGCGCAAACATAAAAAGTTATCCGCTGCCTGTCATAGTCATGGTATAACCATGCACATGCTTTTCCTAATTTTCATATATCTTTCTCGAATATTCTCGGATTTTTCTCTGAACTGAATATGTTGGTAATTGCTGAAAGAAAAAGGAAATTTCAGAATACTTTTCATAGATATTAATTTTAAGTTTTTGCAAAGAGTAGCAGAATATTCGGCACAGAAAGTCGACTGTTACCCAATGTGTAAGGAGTTGCTAAGTCGGCTAGAAATAATGACAGAAGTAAAACTGTAAATCCAAATTATATTTGTAGCTTTGTATCATTAGGCTGTATCCAATTCACTTTGCAGGTATATTTATATCAATAAGTAAAACCAAGGGTCGTTTTCATAAATTTGAGAAAGATATGGATAGATTTTGGGCAATGCTATGTTAAAAGGAACCTACAGGCATTTGCAAGACTGAGCTTTAGTTTCATCCATATTTTGAATATTCCATATAGGGTTACTTTTCTTTGCTTCTGCGCCTGCTTGTAGTAGCAGACATAAGAAAATCAAAGTTTCGGACAAAATGATCCAAAAGTTATCCGTTTCAATGTATAAGTGGAATATTGTTTACAACATCTGCTCAAACATCGAAGATATGTAGTTTTTCATACAAGTTTTTCGTGTGGATGCGTTCAAGATTTCCCCAGTTTTGTTTCTTAAAGAATATGACCTCAACGGTTTGTTTTCATATAATCAAGAAATTCAGCTGAAGAAAATAAATTCTCATTTTGTTGGCCTAGTCATTTAAGCCTAAAGTCAAGTTTATGTCAACTGTTACTGAGAATCATGAACTAGCTGTATTACTTTTCTGCGAATGAGTATTGTCAGTCATATATTCTGTTTTTTGTCATTGCAGATAACGGTGAAGCCGTTGAGCCACCAAACATACCCAAAAAAGCAAAAAGCCGCAATGCTTCATCAGTTCTTCTTGTTGAGAAACCGTTTCGATGTACCAAATGTGGCGTAAATTTCAGCTCAATGAGAAATAAAATGCAGCATGATCTTCTTCATGCCAAGAGAACAAGTGGATTTGAACAACGAGGTAGTTCAAAGTATTTGAGTTTTTCATTAGTATCTTCACGTATTCCTCCATTCTCATCCAAAACGTTTTATGTTGGTCTGTAAAAGTCTATGTTTGTTAATGAATTATGTAAACATGGGCATTATAGTCTAATAAAAATTATTCTATTTCCAAATGTTCGTAGCTCTTCTAAGGAATATTCGTAGCCATGTTTTGACTGAAATTTGTACTGTTTATCGCTTTTGATTTCAGGAACATACACAACGGAACTGAAGTGTAGTATATGTAAGAAACGATGCCGAACTGAAAATGGGCTGCAAAAGCACTTCGAAACGGAGCATACAAATATGCACGACAGTGGTAGCACTTCATGTACGGTCTGCTCAAAGAAATTCAAAAACATGAATTCTCTTGATGTGCACATGCAATCAGAACATGCGGACAAAAAAGATGTTAATTGCAAGTCACCAAGTTCTTCAATAACGGTAAATGACTCCCGTGTCAACAAAGCATCTTGGGTCAACTTTGAAAGTGTAGTTGTAACGAAAAAAACAAATAACAGAAATGTTCTGATGTACAAGTGTAAAATTTGTGAGACTTTGTGTTTCACAATTCGCAGTATCAGACTTCATTTAAAGAAAGACCACGCAAAAAAGCAGTTAGGTCCTTCAAAGTGTGAAGAATGTGGAAAAGTGCTTGCCGGAGAAACTGAATTAAAAAGACACGTAACGGTCATGCATAGAAATAAAGAGAAGAGAGCACAAGAAGTGGTCAATTTATCCAAAAATGAGATTAAAACTGATTATGAAGCTGTAAGAAATGAACCAGAATCATCTCCGTGTTTCCCACCAGACATAACTGATAATGGAGAATTATTTCATTGCGAGGCCTGCTTGATCTCATTTCCAACTGCTTTGAAAATGAGAAAGCACTTAAAAGAGAAACACTCGCGGCATGCGCTGCACAAATTTAACTATATGATCAAAGGTTTCAAGAGATTCAAAGTTGGATACAATTGGACAAATGGAGCTTCAAGATTCTCATATCAGTGTTTGATTTGTAAGAAACAAACCAATTCTCTAGATAAAGTTGCAGCACACATGAAAAGTGAGCACAATATCGAAGTCTCTAAATCTTTATATACTAAAAAGGAAGAGGGTTATAGTAACAGATATAAAAAAGCCACCAACCTTGGTCAAAATCTCTCTGCTTCTGCTTCTGAGCAAGCAAAGGCAAATGAAGAGGAAGATGCTAACAAAAGCTCTGCGCTATCTGAAACGAAGGGGGAAACTCCTAAGTTTTTTAGGAGAAAAGGTTTCAAAAAGAAAAGATTTGGTACAAAAAAACTGAAACCAAAAGGAAGTCACGAAGACCCATGCCATTGTTTAGATTGTGGGGTTCTCTTGAAAACCGAATGGGAGCTTGATCACCATTACAAAACCGTTCATTCCGGACCAAATTTCCAGGTTGTGCCGAAATACAGTGTTGTTAAAGGAAAGTATAACCTGTTTCTAAAATGCTTAATTTGCGGGAAAATGTGTAGATCAAAAGGAATCTTGAAGCAGCACCTACGTTCCCATGATAAAACTGCTGCAGTAGGAGGGAATTCCCTTGGTGCCAATAATCAGGATATTCTAGCTGGAGACCAGACAGTGAAGAGCCGAAAAGGAGGTGCTAAACGAAGTGGCAGTTGTATATATCATTGTAGAACTTGTGGAAAGTCATTTCCAAGACTATTTAATTACAACGAGCATATTTGCGTGACTGAAGACTCTGCCAACCGCTCTTTAATTGAGGAGACTGAAACACAAAGCAATATGGAAGTAGTTTTGCCAGAGTTTGTCAGGGATGTTAGTGACTTTGTCAAGACAAAAGGTAAAAGTGAAAATGACACACGCAAACTAAGTCTTACTAAGATCACCCTAGAAAAGAAAAAGAGCCAAGAAGAGAATATGGAAGATAGCCAGCTTCTGGCTTTGGATCAAAGAAATGTTTTTTTGGGAAGTATATGTCGTGAGGAACAAAGCACGGAGACTTCTACTCAGAAAGTTCTTTTCAACCCTGAGGACACTGATTGTGTATCTTTGCCGCGATCTCCATTGGTCATGAAGGACAAAGCAGTTTCAGAAATAAAGCCAAGCAAAAATGGAAAAAGAATTTTAAGTAGAAAATACAGTTGTCGTTTTTGTAAACGATGCTTTCCGCATCAGAAGCAGCTCTCAAAGCATGAAAAAATACATACAGAAGCACATTTACATGCATGTAGTAACTGTGGTAGGTCATTCACTGCATTGCACAAGCTACGATACCATTCTATGAGGTGTATTCTGAATAATGAAGGCAGCGAGCCTCCTATCGGCAATGTTGGTAAACCTAATGCGCATTGTGTTGTGAATGAATCGAGTTTCAATGGCCGAGTAAATGGCAATACATACCCATCGTATGCCAGAAAAAGTGAATACACTGTTTTTGATCCAGCTAACAGACCAGACCAGGTAGATCTCAATGATAACATCGGCATGTGTAATGATCAGCTTTTTGAAGGCCCAGTAAATATTGCTGAAACAAGTGCTAATCATTATGAGGGTAGTAGCAATTCATCGTTAGACCATATCGTCATTGCTGATGTTCGTAGTTGTAATCCTGCCTTTTCACAGAGAACTGATATGGTAAAAAGCAACAATATTTTGAAGAACCAGATAGGCGTTTCAAACGTTGACCCTATTGAGGCTAATGATGCACCAGGGTTTTACTTGGATCCGCTGCAGGCTGCCCATTCAAGAGCTGAAGACAAAGCATCCCATCCCGTTACAGTCATATCACCAGACTGTGCCAAATTGAATATGTACACACAAGGCACAGTTCTTCTTGTACCGTACTTTGTACCAGCTGGGGAAACTTACTCAAAGGTTGGAGAGCCGCATTCAGGGGCAGTTGCTCCTAAACCTGCTATGTTACCTCCAGGCAGTTTTATGTTAAGCCCAAATGATTTTAATGCCAGGATAAGCCCCTGTGCCGATTGGAGATTTTTTTCCCACCCATTGGAAGCAAATATTCAAAGCCAGGTCCCTGTGGCTGTGGAAGAGGGTTTTAAAGCCCGGATGTGTACCGATGAAAGTGCACTAGAGGTGCAGCCTAGTGGAACATATTCAAAATCAAAAAAGGAGAGTAAATCGTATGACTGTAGTGTTTGTGCTGAGAGTTTTTCTACTTTTGGAAACTTTATCAAGCACCGGGAAAGCCACAAGAATTGATTTAAGTTGCTTCAACAAAGATAACTTGTCGAACAATAGGACAGTTAACTACGGGGCTTGCTTGTAAATATAGATATATAAATTACTAACAATATACGCTTTTCTATAAATGTTTTGAAAAAGACACATTTGGGTAGAAGGCTGGGCTCTAATTCGCTTAATTTTTCATTGTTTTTGGATAAAAACCATCTTACCAGAGAAAATAGCATAATGTCTCATGCTATTATTTCCCCATCCTTTTGTTACACAGCAAGTTTTTAATTAGAATTTTCAGAATGGTCATCTCAAAACTTTCAGGAATAGCATTTACATTTAATGAACTGACCGAAGAGTGATCCCGTTTTTCACTTGCTAATGATGGGTCTTGGACAATCGACTCTTTACTAAATAAACCAAGAAGAATATCAAGTCCACCGTAAAAAAGATCTACGTTACAAACTATTTTAAATTTATGTTTTTTGGTACAGTAAGAATACTGCCGAGTTTCAAAATATTGCTTTCGACAGAATACTGCCGCATTAATACCGATGATGTATATCATTTTCCTTTTTTCAGGATAATATTTGGATATGATATTATTTTGTGCTTCACTCTTTGTGGCTTTTAGATATGTTGGAAAGATAACAAAATTGGTTAAAAATAGCACAGATTCCGGTATTTTTATAAAATGAATTATTAGTTTCTTATTGCCTCATAATATTATATATTTCATATTTATTTGTTAGTATCAATATTCAGGTTATCTCTTAAAGACACTGCCTGATTAAGCTCAAAATAAGCCTGATGCCGCAGTACAAAAATGGCCTGTTACTTGGCCTATTTGGCTTCAGAAAAGTCTCATTTGTTTTCATCTAGGCTAATTTCAGGAATGGGCCTAGTGCTGCAGCACCAAAAGCACTCACCTTAATCCGGCTTTGGTCGAAGATCCGCGATTCCATGTATCTGCATATTGGTTCAGTAGCAAGCCAATATGGCAAGGGTTATTGATATTCCAGCTTCTCTTGTTTTTACAAGCAGCATTCTTAATACCATGAGTCTTGACCGGAAACTGCCAGATTGTATCAAATTATCTACGTGTTTTGTGCTGTAAAAATTCTCCCTTAATGGTAGAGGTTTTGTTGTGTGGCAAAAATGTCCACCTGCTTTGTAAAACAATTTAAGGAAGACTTTGTGGTGAGGCATAGAGCAGAGAAACTAGAACGTTTCGGCAAAATCGGCTTATACAGCCCAGTCTTGTCTATCAACCTTTGGTCATATTTACGCTGGTATAGATAGCTGTACTTTTTCAATAGCAAACAAAGTCAAAGATTCAAGGTTATACCCACCAAGTTTTCATATCTCCAGGGATATGTAACTAGTGAAAGACTCAAGGTTATGCCTACCCAACTTGACGACGTTTTTCTAATGTCTTGTTAAAGAAATATTTATTTTTCACGAATAATAAATAATTTCTGAAGACGATATCGGCGAAAATAGTTTTTCTCGTTTTTAATTTTACAGTATATGTATATTGCCTTGCTGTCAAGAATGCTTTTTGATTAATGCAATTGCTAATCTGGTCAACTCTGTAGATCTCTCTTGCCTAAAGGCCGGGTTACACGATCACTTTTTACCATCACTTTTTTCGATATTGGACCAACATGCTGAAAAGTGATCGTGTAACATACTAAAATTTTCCGTTTTCGCTGCAGAATTTAATGCGCTTATCAGGTGTTAATCCTCCATCATTGGAAATTTTACTCTGAACGAAAGCAGAGTAAAATCGAGTTCATCACTTTTTTTCAAAGGCGCCGACAAATTCTTACGTCACATGATGTTTTGATGAGAAGGGAACGGCCTAGAGTATCGAGAAAAGAAGAAAAAGACGTGAATTGTGCTCAGAAACATAATTATTAGGATAAATAGAAAATGAACAATGATTTGAAGTAAATCGAGGAGCAGCCAAATACAGAAAAATAAATGCAGTTTAATAAAATACACTCATTTTTTATAAGAAACCGTCTATAAAAGCCAGTACTCGAAAATGAGAAAAGGTTAAGAAACTCCAATACTCGAGCAAGAAACTGCAAAACTGATATAGATTGAGAATAAGCAAGAATCGAGAATTTCTTGATTTTCTTTTGCTAATTTTGACTAAACTTACTTACACTACAAACTTAAAAAAAGAATAAAACTACACAGTGATTAGGAAACAAAATTTAAAGTATCGAGGCTCTTGTTTTTTGAGAATAACACAGAAGTATTCTAAAAACTCTTGAGCTCTAAAATTTTGTGAACCTTAAGGAACTGGGGTACTCCCTGTCGAGGATGGTTTCTTATAAAAAATGAGTGTATTTTATTTAACTGCATTTATTATTCTGTAATTGGCTGCTCTTTGATTTACTCCAAATCATTATTCATATTCGTTTTCTGCTAATAATTATGTTTCTGAGCACAATTCGCGTCTTTTTCTTCTTTTCTCGAAACTCTAGGCCGTGCCCTTCTCATCATGTGACGTAAGAATTTGTCGGCGCCTTTGAAAAAAAGTGATGAACTCGATTTTACTCTGCTTTCGTTCAGAGTAAAATTTCCAATGATAGAGGATTAACAGCAGGTAAGCGCATTAAATTCTGCAGCAAAAATGGACAATTTTAGTATGTTACACGATCACTTTTCAGCATGTTGGTCCAATATCGAAAAAAGTGATGGTAAAATGTGATCGTGTAACCCGGCCTTCACGTGTGCTTGTAAGTTCGTTTGAACATCTTTGCTGCCGTAATTAACTATATTTCTAGCCGACAATGATGTAGTTAAAAGTAAAATTTAGACGGCAGGGGGAATCTAATGAATTACACAAGTTCAGAGAGCAAGTTAGACAATGAATTTTGTGAAAAATCTAAGGAACGGCAAGTATGAGCATTGACTCTGAACAAGGAATATGCAGATTTAAATCTCAAAGGAGCCTTGCCAATTTTAAGCTAAGGGTTTAAAATAAAAAAGTGTGCTAAACTACTTTTGTTTCAGTTTCGTAATCAGATCAAATCGTAAGATATAATAAAGAGGGGGTAAAAGGGGTGTTAGGAGGTAGAAAGTTGGTGGTAGGATCAAAGTTCGAAACTCGTACTATAACCCGTAATCAAGTAAACAAATTTGGGAATTTTCTTGATTTATTTTCGTTGCAAGATAAAAATTTAATGAAAGAAGTATCACCAAGTAAACACTACAAAGCTTTTCCAATCGCAGTTTTATAAAACATGGCATTGCAAACAAACAAAATCACGGAGAGTTTCTTAAGTCAAACTTACTTTTATCAAAATTGCCTGCCTAGCTCAGCTGCATTGTGAAACGGTAGCGTTTAGGTTCGACAAGAAGAGAGACAAGATAACAGACTTCACTTCGTTTGGATACTCATAGACTGATCATTCCAAAAACACTCAGGATCATACAACTTTTTAACAGGAACTGACAAGTTTTGTACCACGTGACTCGTTTCATCATTCGTTACATATGATATCATATCGCGCCCTCAGGTTAACTGCTTGACCTGATAGAAAAAATAAACATATTGGTATCATTCTCATTACTGTATCTTAGGTTTTTGACTGTCGTTCGAAAAATGTCTTCTAGGTAAACCCCGTGGTTATGGGTTGCAGAGTGTCCAGGGATATATCCTTCCAACGAGAAAGAGAAAGTCAGCAAAGTTAAAGGCTCTGGTACCCAGTATAAGTTAAAGTGTACTATAGTTCTTGTGCAAGCCTAGTAGTGCAGAAGATAAATGCAGAAATACAGCAGGCTTGTGCAAATTATGATACAAGCACCAAAATTTCAGAAAATAGTAAGTTTGACACGCTAAAAAAGATGGTACAGTCCCCTAATTGAGGATCGAAAAATGGACCTTTGGAGCAAGGCATGATTTTGATCTATATCACATGTTGTTCAGCGTGTCAAACTGTCGTTATATTGTGAATTTCACCTTTCTATGATCTGACTTTCTCCGTTTATGGCCAATGGTACGATTAGGGTCTGTATCAGAGTACCTTAGTCTAAAAATAGACCTAAGGGGCAAGATATGATTTGGGTCTATATAACATCTTTTTCAGCGTATGAAATTTAGTGTATTTTGAAATTTTGGTGCTTGTATCACAATTTGCACAATACTGCTGCATATCTCCTCCCCTGTAGGATAAGTATCTCCCATTATCACCAACCTCGACAGCACCATCCACATTCCGTCACATCACCCACCACTCCTTCCTTCCTCACTTTCATTAAAATCCCATTTTTTCTCCGCTGTGCTGCATTCATACAATTCCATATCAATTAATCCGGTATCATCATCGCACATCTCACTCCTCGTTCGTTCCATTTTCTCTAATGAAGCCCTATATGCCCGGCCGAAATAAATATATAAGTACTTGCTAAATTTTATTTATTTAAAATTTTATCTCATCACGTTGGATTCTCGTCGTCGTATTGCTTTGTTCCTGACCCTCTCTCTCTAGGAGAAGTAGCCTGTTTTCCGGACCCCTTACTTGATACAAGGATGAGAGCAATCAAAAGCTATCAAATACTTTCCATTTTTCTGAAATTGATTGCAAGATGTAATGGATAGCTACATGTGTAGCCAATATAGAAGGTTAAAAAAATGTGAAAATTTGAAAAACGTTACTGTAATACAATAAATTGGTAGCTTATCGAAAATCCTCGAATTATCTAGAAAGGAATTATCTACAATAAATTTGCACCATACAAAATAACGGTTTTAGAGGCTGCTGCTATTTTAACTTTCGAAAGATGACTGAAAACGTCATGGATGGAAATCCAAAAAGTAAAACAAGGACCAAGCGACACCAATTCCAAACGGCACACTCTACGTTATCTTGATAAAATCAAGTTTTCCTTCTCGAATAATCCTATTAGCAAATAGGGTCAAATCTGCATCGGTAAACAAAACTAAATGACATAAGGTTTACGTGTCCAATCGAGTTGTGGCTAATATGAAAATCCGATAAGCCGCAAAGAGGAACTTTTTTGCTGCAATGGAAATTGGAGATTGCAGGATAAATGATTTTTCAGGCAGGATTATCAACATTACAATCAAGGCAGGCAGGATATAACTGTCCATGGAATGTCTGAAGCTGTGCTCATTTGGGCGATTAAAAGTTCAAATGCTACTTCAGAAAAGGTCTAGCAATCGCACAACCAAAATTAAGTTCTCGTTAGGTTTGGCTAATTCTGATTAGAGCATGCAATTTATGTTTAAACTGAGAATGGACGTTAGCTTTTTGAGTCGTCAGCATGAAGCAAGCCCTATAGTGATAAAAGCAATGTTATCTCAATGTTGGTATTACTCTTTGAAAATTTAAGAGTTTATAAATAATAACGATTATCAAACTAATGAAAATTACTGTTTACCGGTCTTTCGTAAAGTTACAGTTGCCTGATGATAAATGTAATATTTTGATTATCCCCAGGAGAATTGGAATTACACAGAGTTGAATTTATTCAGCACACCAACATGGTGCAGCAGTCGGTGTTTGCTTCATTACCAAAACTAGGAGAACCTCAACAATCGGCTGTAATCCAATCGGCCTGTAAGCCACTTGACCTCGTTGCTTGTTATTTAGAGACAAGAACTTCAGTAACGGTATTGAAGAACATTCAAGAACTTGATACAGAATTTGATACAGAGTTATTAGCTTGCACCTGATAAAGAACTTCTGCAATGTAAGGAATCTTTTTAGAGTCTTTGTAATCTTCTGTCACTAGCGATTGGAAACGCAAGTATTTGAATATAATTTTGTTTTCTAATGCATATTTCAAAAAATAAATAAAACAACTTATCGTAAAAGGGAGCTAAGCCATGATGATATGTGCAACAGAGCCTTCCCATTTTGTCTACTTTCAAACAGTTTTCAAGGTTTGGAATTCAAACAAAAATGGATAATAAATATTTGAAAAGTGATATCTATTTGGCGTCTTTGTTCTGAGTATCTACTTTGCTCAGTGAACAAAAAAGCATTCAAGGCAGGCTGAAGGATATGAGTAGTTGGCTCGAGTCAGTCGCCATTGGTTTTCATCACAATGCAAAATCTTTGCTGAAACCGACTGTCTTTTTCAAGTCAGTAGGAAGACGCCTTTTCCTAAGGTTTTAGACATAAGGATGATTTGGGGCAGAGAGGGGCATAAAATTTTAGGTGGACGGGCAATGCTCCCCGTGTCCCCTCTCTTAGCTTTGTGCCTGGTTCAAACACCGCACTTGACTCTGTTATTTGAGGCCGAATGATTGGATTGGATTCCTTAGAACATGTGCGGTGCTATCCACTCAAACATTTTTTTAACATTCCATTATACTTCATATTCTGCTCTTTACATTTTAAGTCAATTTTAGCTAGTTGAACCTTAAATGTTTTATTCTTTTCATCAATTAACAGGCCTGCCTTGATATCTTCTCGAGCTTTTTCAAATTCATTGATCTCAGTCCAGGCAACTGATCTTCTATAAAATGCTTTAATGTTTCTATTATCAATACACAACGCTTTTGAGCAGTTCTTGACAACATGTTGAGGAAGTCCTAATTTTATCTGGCAAGCTGCTATGTTGAGGTAAAATGAAAGCTTCAAAGAATTTACTTCCGACAGCAGGTCATGAGGAAGATCATATGCTGGTATTAATCTTTTTAGACCACTTCTGTAACTTTCCATTGCGTCTTCAACAAGACCATCCTAAGAGAAACCAAGTACACAATGCATCAAAACGATAATGAGTTTGCGAAAAAAACCTAACATCATTTCTAAAATGTATGTGGGGGTAATCAAACATTTTGTGGGATACAATATTCACACATAACTTTTTCTCTAGAGATTAATAAAAGGGAAACTGCTGTATCAATATAACAAAAGAAAAGCGATTAAAGTGAGAAACCATAACAACGTTCAAGAGGCCATTTCAAGATGCAAGCTGCTCACCAAAAGATAAATGAAGAAGCTAGTTACTTTTAACAAAACACAGAAATAAACTGATTGATGTGGGCAGACTTTGACTAAACAATTAAATGTACAAATAAAGTCTGAGAAGCAGGAAAGAGGTAGAGCATTTCAAAATTTACAAGATCTAGGCAGGAAACAAAAGTTGTGGGATTTAGTTCGTGCATTTGGCGAAGAGCCTTGGAAAGGGGGAACAATGGAAAAGTGTCTGCTATTGCGTGCATGTCTCAGGGGTGGTTACAATTCCATAACGATGGGGGAAAAGTTGGGGTTGTGTTTGGGTGAAATGAAAAAACCTACATTACTTTAGTTTGATTAAACTTAACAAGATTCTCTTTACTCCACTTGTCGATTTTTGCATGGCAAGGCTGAAATACTTTTTCGAAGGAGGGTGTTGGTAGCAGAATTATGTGGACAATTCAAGAAAAATGTAGAGCTCACTTAAGTGTCGTCAGCAAAAGAATAAATACTTGAAGTGGTGGAGGTTAGTAGATAATTTATGAAAGGATGAATAAAACAGAAGTTAAGCGACAACCTTTTCAAACACCAGCATTAATTGAGTTTGGACTGGAGAGGTAGCCATCAACTCTGAAGGCTATGAACTTGTCTGAGAGAAAATCGCTAATCCAATTTATAAGGTTTTGATAAAGACCAAACATTAGGAGAGTTTGGAAAGAAGGCCTTTGTGTCAAATATGACCAATAAATGAATGAGTTTGAGCATTCATGATTGGAAAGCAGCTAGTCAATCATTTTCTGATATCATGGGTGCTCAATTTTCATCCAGACAGGCAGAAAAAGCATGTTTTAGTTTTTAGTCAACAGAAGTGATTTCTTTTGAGTAAAAGGTAGTCACAAAAAACAAAAGCTGAAGCAATTAAGGAGAATGGGTATTGTTGTCAGGCCATTGGTTTATTCAGCATTTGATTTGTTAAAACATGATGCAAGAGATCGAATGATAAATCTCAGCAATTTGTGATGAGGACAACAGAGTAGATTTTGTTTTAGGGCCTCTGTATTTAGTTTTTTTCAGTCTACAAAAAAAAACTTGATATCCTGTTTTTTGAAGTTAAAATGGCAAAATACTTTGTACAGTAACATACCAAGAAATACCTTCTTCCAATCTCTTTCATTTGTTTTGCAAACTCAACTCTTTCAGCAACGGACATATTCCATGGCTCCTTCTCCTTAAAGGAAATTCAATATGCTAATTGTTTTGTAATACCAACCAAAATGAAAAACTTTTGCAACTAAATTTTTCTAAGTATGCAATGTTTTAGGGTAATAGGGGCTATAAGTATTTGACTCTCACACCATTCAAAATCTGAAAATTTTAGTAAATGTGCTGCTAATCAAAACAATAGAATAGGCACATGGCACACTGTGAGCAAAAATGTGTGGAAACATCACCCTGTTTAGGACTTAATTATAGGATGAGGGGAAGGTGTTCATTAATTCTATTTATTTATAATTTATATTACCAGATAATGAAACATAAAATATATTATTTATATTATCATAAAATATATAAAGTACATAAAACCTTGCTACAAGGATGAACCATATAATCAATAGGTTTATGGTCATCATATTGTTGGGTTAAAAAAGGCCTTATGTAAAGTGAAATCTGCTCTGTCTTATCATCATTTACTAGGTAGAAAATTCCCTTTCTGGTTTCAAATTAAGAGTGGGGGCAAGATTTGGTCACATAGTAAAAAAACTGGTCTTGAGCACTTTACTACAAAAGGAAAGCTGACAGGAAAAAAAAGTAGGGAAGGCATAGGGAGAAGCACATAGATGGTCTGCATAGGTGACTAGGTGCTGAGTCAGCCATAGAAGTAGTTCATAGAGTGCGGGATCAAGAAAGATGGAAAACCATGATTGTTAAAACCTGTGGGTATGACACCTAAAGAAGGAGAACTAAAAATAAGATGCCGCCTCGTACAGCTTATCATTGTGGATTTTTGCAACTTTGTATAAGTTAGAACATTTTCTATGGTCCTAGGAGATTCAACTTATGCCAGTTGAATTCTAGGTATATTTAGTTCAGTTCAGTACAATTTAAAATTCCACTACATTGAATAAATTTAGTTATTTTGCTTACTTATATTAGAATGTAAGTGTTTGAACTAATACTAGAATATGAAGCTAATATTTTCTTTGTCTCTTTAGACAGAATACCAATATTCAGTTACAGCTTTAGTAGATACAATTCTATGTTTACATTAATGAGGCAGGGCTACACCCTCTTCTTCACATTTCATGAGAACTGCCTAGAATTTTGAACATCATTCTATAACTTTTGAAGGACTTGAGAAGTCAAAGTGGAATTTTGGATTTCATCATATTTGGTAATGATGTCTAGGGTATGTTAAAATGAATGCAATCAAACCCATGAGTCAGAGATTTAAGAATTCTTGGATGATTTGACATGGAAATGTTACTCTTTGACAAAGTCTTTGAGTCTTTGTTCAATTATAGTTCTAATACTGTTAGATGTTGCAAAGCTAAAAAATTGTACTGGAAACTGCAAACTGAAGCATTTTTTTTACAAAATTGACTTTTCATCTAAATGACTTTCTTTGTGAGTAAGTTTTTTGTTAGTGTTCACAAATTGACGAAAATGTTAAAAACCACCAGGAAGAAGCTTCCCATGATAATTATTGTCATTAACTGTTTGTCTAACATGACTTATTTTTACAGGTATGTTGTTTATAAATTCAACAGATACCAGGGATCTCCCTGTGTTTGGCCAAATCTCCCTGTTTTTCTCTACAAAAAATCTGAAATCTCAAAGTTTTGAAAATTTTAGGTTGACAGGTCTAAAGCTTTTACATTTCAAACCTCAAAGCAGGGCAACCGAAACAGAGGAGAAGGGGGCCTCCAGATATTGGGGACCTCATAAAATAAGTTCCATTTTAAGAATTGAATAAAACAGAGATAGCAAATGCATGTCTCAAATAGTTACAAATTTAAAAATGATTGCAGGAAAATGACTGTAAGAAAGGTTCTGAAATGCACTTTAAGCTGCAGAGGGCCTTGCTTTTCGGTTTCGTCCTAGAGCCTCTGAAACCTCTCGGCAGCTCTGCTTCAAAGGAAAATAAACCATTTTTGCAAATGGGGGTGCTCTTCCTTGATAAGTTTAGCTGTTGAGGAGGTTCCTCATAAAGCCTGATTTATATGGAACAAATTTTTCGCGCGAAGCGAATTTTTTGCCACAAACTTTTTAGCTGCAAATTTTTCTTTCAAATTTGAAGTTCAATTTACACTGGCAGAAATGTTTATGCGAATTCGCTGCAAATATTACAAAAGAATATAGCGACTGTCCAAAGAGTGCTCTTATCAGAAAGCTTAAAATTTCAAATTTATCAAAAAAGCGAGCAAAACAGCAAAAAGCGATACTGGATTAGAAACATTCAGGACATCTTTAGCAATTTGAAGAAATTCTTGCCTAATATTTTAATTTTGACATATTGGTAGAACGATGAAACTTTCAAGCCAGTTTTCGTCAATTTGAAATTCAAATGTTTGAATAATAATCTGATATGAATCCACTTACATGGATTGTGTATGAGGAACAGGAAATGAATAATTACCAACCAATTTTTTTGATGTTTTATGGGCAAGAGTGTTGGAAAAAAAAATGCAGAAAGATTTAGGCCATCTGAAACCAAAACAGAAGTCAGATGTCTTCAAATGCTGTTCTGATTGGTTTATTTTACAAGGCTAAAAATTTGGCAGCGAAAAAGTGGAAATGGTTTATACTTTTTCACAGCAAATTATTCGCTGCAAATCCGCTGCAAATTATTCGCAGCAAATTCGCTGCAAATTTTCTACAACTGCAAATATTATTTGCGGATTCGCGGCAAAAAATTCGCTTCGTACGAAAAAATTCATCTCGTGTAAATCAGGCTTAAGAAGCTCTAGTCATACAATTTGTTATATGTTTTCATGTTGTTATAAGTCTTCATGTTTTTCAAACTTATATTTAAATTGTACTGTACACTACCAGGACAAAAGTATTGCAACACCCAAACGAAAATGGCATCCAAAAAAATTTAAGTTTTGTAAACTAGTATCTTTACGCTGAAATATTCCCCTTAAGAGAGAAAATAATCAGGCCAAACCAGTAGTCAAATTCTTTGAAATTTATCGAGGATTTCGAAATACTCAGAATTACAATATTAACCTAAGAAATCTTACAGTTTTAAGAAAAAGTATCTGCAGTGGTAAAATCAAAATATCGAGAGGATAAGGAGTTTGTAGTTGTGATAAACTTCGTATAACTGGTCTTTTACTTCTAAAGATTTTGAAACTTTCCACAGAAAACGAAAGCAAAATAGCGAAAGATCAGGTAACAACAAATTAAGTCAATATTCCCGACTTCTTTAGCCCCAAAATTTTCCATTTCACCTTGGGTAATCTTTTTGGGCACAGTTAGGCCCATATAAATAGTGCGAGTAAATGCAGTGAAACATGTCAAAATAATGCAAAACAGTTTCTTTGGTGGAATCAAATCAATGCTAGGAAAATGAGGAAGGCTGTTTTTATCATAAAAAGCAATAGATCCCCCTTAAATGGCCATTTTTACTCAAATTTACCTGCAAATCTGCAAACTCTATGTACTTCCTCGGCTATCACAAAGACCTAACCTTAAAATAAACGAATATTTGTTGTTGCCAATAAAAATGATCTGATTTGAAATCCACAAGGTTCTCTAAGGTCCAAACAAAACTGACTTAGAGAGTTTATTGAGAATGAAACAGAATCCCAGTGCATTTCATCAACAATTTTTGTGCATCAATTCCAAAGCAATTTCCCGTACTTATCAGAGCCAGAAGCACCTCCACAAAGTTTAATTAAAAGTTACTTGAATTGCTGATTTAAAATTTTGAAAAATGGAAATGGAATATTCGAATTAACGCTTCATTGAATTTGCAATTTTATTTGCGTGCATTGGCTGATTAAACAATAGCTAAATCAGACAACAACAAAAGTTATTGCATGGTCCGCCATTAATCGCCTTCGCAGGTGTTACAATACTTTTGTTCTGGTAGGGTATGTTGTAATAGAATAGAGTAATAGAATTAACATTGTAAAGGCCTATGTAGTGGAATTTTTAAACAATTTAAAAAAAGTGAAAACCGAAACTCTTTCGCACGAATATTTTTGTGAATGTGAGCATGCGTGGTGTCACTTTACCAAATTTGCAGCGAAAAAATTTGATTCGCAGAAAGTAGACCACAGTCCTACTTTATCCCTACGAATCTTAACGGATGTTTACGTTGAGAGGAGCCCTGAAGCAGCCTTATATCATCCTAATTCCTTATCAAATTTAATTACAAAATACTTGACGGTCAATTCTACTCGATGCAACATTCAACATATATAAAACTATATTTTATACAATAACTACTATATAATAAACATTTGTTTACCGCAACGTCACTCATTATGGTTCTGTCACAGAATGGTTCCTGCAGGGTGTCGTGATGTTCAGTACAAACCTAAACGAGGCGGGAATAAAATGGTCGTCAGGTCGCCCATCGCCCATACTTCCACTGTTGCGATTGTTTGCTTTATCCTAAAAACTAGCCTGCGTGCAAAGTCAGAAATTGAAAAGGGGAGAAAGAGTGGAGTCTGCACAACCGAGTCGCTTTTCTTGTTCGCTGACATCAACAATTTATTCTGAGCACAAGAACAACAGCTTGCCTCGCCGTCCCATGCAAAGACTCGCCAAGAGCCCCGGCCCGGTCTGCAGAGTATGGCACTTTCCGACGAGATCTCCGGAGTAAAAAGCCTGGTGTGCCGGTGTGCACCACCAAAAATTTCTGGTGTGCTGGTGTGAACCAGCTATTAAATTTCCCCCTGTTGTGGTTAAAGTTTTAAATTTGCATTTCATCGTAAGAATGCCTCACGTGCCTTCTTCTTTTGCCCGCCCTTTCTTCTTCTTGTCTGGGTCATTCCAATAGAAGCCACAGAATTTTCTATGGGACCACACCCAGACACGCCCATATTAGTTGCCACACCCAAAAATACCCGGTGTGCAACAGGTTTTGAACAAAAATATCTCCTGTGTGCACATGCCATACTCTGCAGACTGGGCCCCGGCGGGCTCAGTCAGTTGGTCCAGTGGCGTACCCAGGGCTGCAACAGCGGGGGGTCTGGGGCGTAGCCCCCAAAATATTTTTGGGACCACGCCCTTCAAACATTCGCAAATGCGGGGACACGCCCTTTTTGCAAAATTTCCCCCCATTTTTTTATTCATGTTAGCTACGGTAAATAGCAAAGCATTTTACAATTGTTATTGACACAAGCATACAGTATACAAGCATACCTGTGTGTTCCTGAAAGTAGAAACAGGACCCTAATTTCTCGATTCTGAGTTGCTTAAAATGTACTCTTTTTTCTGAATTTGCCAAATTTTGCAACCCTTTTCACTGAGAATATTCTCAAGCTCAAGCAAGTAATTTGGAAACCAATATGGGTAAGAACCATTCTATTTCTCAAATTTATGTTTAAAGGCATATTAAAGCGCAGAATTCACTAATTTTGAGTTTAATAAAAATCCCTTATGGTTCATAATGTATATTAACAAAATCAGACAGCAGTAAAACTATTACTGCAACAAATTGCTTACTTCACAACATTGTGTTTAATATTTTTTACAATGGAATGAAAAAGTTGTGTCAACTTCCAAATACCCTACAATGAGTAAAAACTAGCAGATCATAAAAGCTATATTTTCTCTCACAAAGTAGATAATCAATACTTTTTTCTATTTGACTGAGATTGTGCAGCACCATGACCACTATTTGACATATAGTTTAAAATGTTGAAAACTGCACCATATTTCTTAGTGCCATCGACCTTTAATTTGACAGAGAATTCTATTGAAAAGAGTAATAATTACAGGAGAAACACATGGAAAAATCACAGAATTAGCCCATAGCCTATTTGTGTTATATAAGAGAAAGGAATTATTATAATGTTAAACCATTCATGTCAATGTGCAATCAACTGACAAAATATATGGAAAATGTAGTTTATACATAACATAAAAATATACGATGTATCATCCAGCTAGTTTCCACCCATTGTCTAGTTTGAGTAAAGAAAGGATAAACCTACGAATTTGAGTTTGGCTGAATCTAAACAGTGCTATTAACATTACTTTAGTCAAGTCGGATAATTTTGGATTTAAATAAAGAGAAGTATCACTGAAAATTTATTGCGTCAGTGCCAAATATTTAAATATTTGGAAGCCTATGCAGTTATTACATTTACCTCTTTGCGTCCAAAAAATGTCCCTATTATCTAATTTAAGATCCATAGTCATGCACAGAAAATAAATATTGTGCTTTTTGAGAGACTCAACCTTCTGCAATCGTGGAGACTCATTAACGATTACCACATCGCTTCGAGGGTACAGGAATAAATTAAATTTTGTTAAAATTATAAAAAGGCCTACAGTTTGATTTGATATCTTTTATGGTTTTATGGTATACACTGAGACGGAACTGAAAGAATGAACTTTGCAGGAAACCTTTTTAACAGATGTTCTGACGTTCAAAGAAGAATGCAGTCAATTTCCATGAATTTAAGCAACAACAGAGGCTCGTTCATATTGTCAAACTTTTCTCACTAGACGTAGTATAATTCAGGCCCATGAGCAGGGGCTTTTTTGTGGGATTTCGGCATTTTAAGTTGTTTGCATATTAAAAAGTAACCAGTTGTTTTCAGTTTTCTGCCAGATGTTCACTGAAACAATTTTGAGTAAATGGGTTGGGTTGTTCTCATTGGGACATTTAAAGGCACACCCAGCTAGTGGTACTGCACCAGAGCCGCAAAAATTTAACTGCGGCTCTGGTACCCAGGGTAGTTTTAGTGAGGCCTGAGCTAGTCATAAGTTTGCATGGTACCTAACTGTAGTAAAGTAGCTGAAATGAGAAAAATTACATATACCAAGAGGATTTTTTAATAAACATCAGATTTTTGTTTTGTTTTATTCTTTTTTAAGTCTCTTTGTTTCAATGGGCCCATAGTTACTCCATTTAGAGAGCTCTTACATAATCAAACGTGAATGCCATCATGTTGTTTTTTCCAGTATCTGTAGCGTACTTTCCTTTAATCTGTATGGTATATATATTGTAAATTTGTAGTTGTGTAGTAATTGTGTTAAATTGTATATAGCATTGATTTTACCAATAAATGAAACTGAAACTGATTAATTGGCAGTGCTTATCTGACAGTGCAAAAGGGATTGAAAGTAACAAGTTGACAATTTTTAGAAAATATATTTTTCTAGGCATTGTTTTCCATCATAGGTAAAAAATTATTTGATTAGTGCAGTGCAAGGTTTTAGCAACAGAAAAGTGGAACAGCTGATTTCATGCACAGCTGATTTCATGCACAGCTGATTTCATGCACAGCTGATTTCATGACCTGTTTGAGTGTAACATCCTTAAACAAAGACTTGAATTTCTTATCTGAGATTTGAGCAACAGACATAACTAGATGCCACTGCAGAATTTGTTGTACTGTATAACCATTGATTTACCAAAAACCTCTTCATAACATCATATCAGTAAATTCCTACCATTTTTGTGGTTCCTCTGACTGAGTAAAAAACAACCCTATGTCCTAAGATTCTAGCTTTCAGACAACCCTTTCTCAGCGTTTTTCGGGACTCACATGATATACATTTGACAAACTGACTGAGCCCGCTGTTCCAGCCAAGAGCTTGAAAACAAAATAGCCATTAATTCTGAAGAGTATACGAAAGACAATTCAGATAATTTTAGTTGTTCAAAAGAACAAACAGGCCTATTCTATTATTCTATTATAAAATTTATTTATACCTCTGCTCGAAGACGCCACTTTGAACACTAAAAAAACAGTAGAAATTCCCCCCAACCAATCAAATTAGGTTCCTTGATTTTGAGAAACCTGTGGAAAAGAACTAGGAGATTTACCGGGGCTTGTCGTAGAGAGAGAGAGAGAGAGAGAGAGAGAGAGAGAGAGAGAGAGAGAGAGAGAGAGAGAGAGAGAGAGAGAGAGAGAGAGAGAGAGAGAGTATACAAAGTTTTAACAAAAGTTACACAAAGTTACCAGTTACCAGTTTTAACAAAACAGCCGGTTTAACTTTCAACTAAGTTTACAGAAGGTTCGTATATGGGGGCATCAATTCTCAACAAATTCTGTATAAAGTCTTTTAAAAAGTGGTCAAGATTTTTGGCTTCAATTAGTCATAATTTCTTTTGAGTACGAAATTCTTGGTTGTAACGTACAAAAAGCATGATGCATACGAGATTTTAGTTGAATTGCAAAATAAAAAAGCTTGCCAACAACAGGACGTTTAGAAAGTATTGTCCTCTATCATACCTAGAGCAGTTTTCAATATTAAGGGATAGTTTATGGCCCAAAGAAAAGGGACTATTGTTCAAAAGAGACAACACAAGAAATATGCACATATTACGTCATCAAAAAAACCCCTTTTCCCTAAATAATAATTTTAACAAGATCTAATCTCCTTCTCCCTAAATAATTTTAAACAAGCTGACCCCCCCCTCCCCAACCCATTTTTGATTACGTAATATATAAACGTTACCATACCCAATAGCCAACACATCGATAATGTCATTCAGTTATAACCATTTTGATTGGAAAGAGAGAAGGGTAGTGCTCAATTAATTTTTCCAATGCGCGAGCCCTCTCAGTTATTTGATATCAGATACTCGAAATAACTCGCGTTAGTCATAAGTCAAAAAACTAATATGGTTAGCCAAAAGTCATGGGTTTCACAAACAGTGTGCTAGTTAGCTAGTGTAAACCCCTACTACCCCCTCAACAGATATCGAATTAATTCAAGTATTGCGCACTTGCTTGAAAAAATTAAAAGCTAACGAGGGTTGGAAGTGAGAGTAGGCTTTCTGGCTGCGACCACATTAACTGCTATCAATAAAAAAAATGTGAACAATTTTTTGGCACTACTTAATTTGGAAAAGCTTTGAAGAAGGAAAAATTTCAAACATATTTAAAGTTTTTATCGTCTTAACCTCTTCAAAGTATAAGACGTCATAATAAGGGTCGGAAAGAACAAGATGGAGAATAAATACCCATTTATGGATCGAATTCTCCATCTTGTTCTTTTGGACCCTTATTCTGACATCTTATGCTCTGAGGAGTTTCAGACGAAAAATATTTGATATGTTTAAAAGTTTTGCTTTTTTCAAAGCAATTTTCAAGACAAAATATATTTTTCAAGGCCTTCAAAGAATCTTGCAGAAACTGCTGATCAAAATTTCGTTTTCAATGAATTTTCTCAGCCTAAAGGATAAGCTAAATTTTTCATGGAAACGTACTTTAGACAGGAAGTCAATTGTTGATTGTAATCAATTTAAGTTTTGTTCGATGGTTAGTTGCCTTTTGAAAGTTTTCAAGTTTTTGAAAAAATACTTTGGGCAAAGGGCGCACCGGGAAATTTACTTTGGGGCTGGCCAGTCTGCTTCTGCAGAAAACACCCGACTTTGCATCAGGTAATTCCTTTTTAAGAATTTATCGAAAACCATGTTTCAAACCATTTGAATTTCTGCACAAAAAGTAGTTTTTGTCGCTAAAAAAACGAGGGGATTGTATTTTTTTCAATAAAAACCCCCCACAGAAAGTGCAGGTCGCAACGCCGTGAAACGAAGCAACTTGTGAGCAGCGGCCTCTTATATTGGCTGAATGGCTAACATGAAAAAACAGTGTGCATACACTCATGCAGATCTTCTATCATTGCTCAACATTTTTAAAAAATGTGATTTTATAACAGATTTATGAAAAAAAATTCGAAAAGCAGGAGTTTAGGTTAACTCCTAATTCGGGAGACTCCCAAATCGGCAGAGTTGGAATCTTTAGTGTGGGGGCTTATTAAACTTTTTCACTTATAAGGGGTTAACTTATGCGAAGAAGGTCAACTCGGGGATTTAAGATGTTTCATCTTTCAATGAAACTATTTTCCTTTTTCCTAATTTGGTAAAGATGATGCTATATAAGGAAAATAGACGTGTTCTCGCGCTTTGCCGCGGAATCTTCAACGCCAGAAACTGCCAAGGCGCTTCTCACAATATCGGCTCGTAGTGCGTCTGTCTTGGTCTTGGCTGTTCGGAAAGATTTAACAAACGTGATTGTAATGGAGGTGAAGGACCTTGATGCATGGGTAGAACAACTAAATAACTGCCAGCAGCTATCAGAGCAACAAGTCAAGAACTTGACAGACAAGGTATTCTTGTTTTTGTTGCTATAACGGAATAATGCTCATTTAGGTGACTTGGCCTAAAGGTTGAGCTTGAGACCCTGACACTTCCTCCAAAATGTCTTCTGATTTAAAATGTCGATTATGCGAATATCATAGTACAAAATATGATGCAATTTCTGTTGACATTAATCATTCACACTGAATTTGATCAATCCTGTTTAATATAGATTATTGTTGTCTTTGCAGATCTAGTCTTAAAAATTTATTGTTTAGATTTTGAAAGCTGTGATTTTGTCAGACTCTCGCGCGTTCTGTTGTTCTTAGTATTAGCAAAAATTAGCACTACGACACGTATAAAGTTAAACTGCCTTTTGGTAAAAATTACCTATCAAGTTGCTTTCATGCGATGACGAGCGCCAATAGATGAATTTAAGAGGCAGCATTTTCGTTTGAGTAGGCCAGTAGGCCTATGCAATAAAGCCCTGGAATCGCGATACAACCATCTAAGTTGCTTCAATTCCGGAGATCCCAATCCCCAGAAGTTGCTTTGAAATAGCTTAAAATGGACAAAGTGGACCAAATATGGCAAATACAGAAAGTTTTAAAATGCCAAATTTTGAATAAAAATAATTAATATATGCATTTGTGAGGTCATCTTGTGAACACACAACCAGAAAATTTCAACCAAGTACGCAATTCTGAAGGTATTTCATTACATTCACAAAAATTATGGAAGATGGAGAGAAGACGTAAGACACCACTATCAAGAAAATAAGTGTATCAAAATCCTTTATGGTCAATGCAAAAATTAACATGCTTGTCCATTGTATTGGGAATAGAAAATTTGAAGGCCAACATGATATCATTCTAGTCACATTCATATGGAAATCAACATAGAGCAAAAATGTTTTTTATGCGCGCGCATGCTGACATGATTTTCCTGCCCGTAAAAGTTGTGTTGTTTTGTCCCAATTTAGAATGATATAAAAATATATGAGATAACAAACCTTCACTTTTAACCTTTCCTCTGCTTCTTTTTTATGAAGTCGAAAAAATAAATCATCAACTTAAGATACATTTATATCATTACATTAAGGCTTTAAAAGTAGTTATTAATCTCTTTGTTGTCTATGCCTCTATGCTACACTGTCAATCTAAAGTATCCTATGCCTAGGCCTAGTATTAAGCAATGAGGGAAATATTAACAATTTAAAAAGTAAATTTTAAAGCGTTTCCCAATTTTCCGCCACTGAAGGAGACATTATATAAAAAAATGGAACTTCTGACTATAAGTTTACAAAAATTCAGAATGTGGCATGGTGGAAATTTTTCACGATCATTAATTTAAAAATGGAACAAAACTTCCCACGTTGACCTTGTCAAATATCGCTTTTGTTCGGTTTTCTTCTCTTATACAAAAAATACCAAAGCGATTTCAATATCGAAGAGAAAACAGCTACTTACAGTTGTGACCAATCTATTTTGATGAAATACTTTCATGAATATACTGCATATCCCCAAAAAATATGTTCGTTTTAACTTATCAGTCAATCTCCCCCAAAATTTGACAATCCTGACATTAGGTATCTTTGCAGTAAAATTATGAACGTGTTCAAATTTTCTGGATATGCCGACCAATTTCATTTTAATTTTTTGGGTCATGAAAATGAATCAAGAAAAAAGTCAGCGTGCGGCATGGTGGCATTTTCGAGATAAAATGAATTTAAATTTTGAACTATTTCTCCGTAGAACTGAAAATTTTTGAAGTATACTCACACTTTGAGATTTTGTATATAAAATGAGCCGATCAGGCTTCAAGTTCACTCTGCCATGCTCAGGTCCATTGTGGTTGTGGTGATATGATTCATAGATTAGTTTTAGAGTTAGTTTAAATAGTTTTAGTGTTGTTTAGTTAATTCATAGTTTTAGAGTAATAGTTTTAATGTTAATTCATAGTTTTAGTATTAATTCATAGTTCTAATGTTAATTCATAGTTTAAGAGTTCATCCATAGTTTTAGTTAAAATAGTTTTAGAATTATAGTTTAGTTGTAATCAATAATTTTAATGTTAGTTCAAACAGTTTTAGTTGATTAGATGATTTCAATAGTATATTAATCAATAGTTTTAGTTCTGATAGTTCTAGTTCAAAATAGTTTTAGTTCAAATAGTTTTAGTTCAAATAGTTTTAGTTCAAATAGCTTTTAATTTTTGCTTAGTTAATTTATATATATAGTCAATCCGGGTAAAAAATACGCACGTGTCTCTGCGGGGAAAAAATTACGCACCACCTTTTCAGCCACGCCCAATCACTTATACCGTTTTGCTTGTGGTTCCCGTATAGCCTAGAGAAGGCCTCTCAATTTGACCTGCTTTCCCCTTTTGTAAGGATTCTTGATTTAGAATAAAGCGGAATTGAATGTTTACCTTGTAAATTGGCCCAATATAATGTTTTGTCGGAAATCATGGAACTTTCTTATTGTCGCGTCAGTAACTGTCAAGCCCACAAAGTCAAGTGTTCTCAGTTGTTCTAAGGGATTAACCTTTTGACCTATGATAATTACATTTGCTTGCTATCTTTTGTTTTGTCTACATGGCATGCGTATTTTTTGGACACACAATTTTTGAGCACATGGGGAAAAATTAGGCACTCCTGATTTTGATTGATGTTGGTATGGGACCTATAGAGATATGTAAATATGAGTCACAGAGGCACAAATTATCATGAGATATTACATAAGCTTATATTAATGGGAGTTTAGAATGTATTTTTGGCACTTAAGTCATAGCCTCGCTTTCATATGCCAAAGTTTTTAATAGCAGACATCCTCATGCTTTTCAACTTTAAAATCACTTAGAAGCTGTTCAAAACTATTGCTTAACATCGTTACATGGAAAATCAAGTATTATATGAATGTTCTTCATAAACAAGCCTCTAGGATTCATTCTTTTATGTGTGCGTATTTTTTCCCCACCTATCCGCATTTTTTACCCCATTTGATGGGGGAAAAATTTCGCATTAATTTTCTTTAATTATAAGAAGGTTAATTGGATTAGCAAGACAACAAAGGTTTGGTTAACAAGGTATTACCATTCAAGTTCGAAAAATAAAAGAATATTGACAAGATATCTTTTGAATATTTTTCTGGAGCAAACTTTGTGCAAAATGCGTATTTTTTCCCCCAACTGACTATAGTTTATAGTGTTAATCGAGAGTTTAAGTATTGCTTAGTTTAATTGTTGCATAGTTGTTTTAGTATTGATTAGTTGTAGAATCATAGTTTATTCATAGTTTCATTGTCTCTACATACATGCAAACATATAGTCATACTTTTTGATAAATAATAGCACAATTCAAACTGCTGATGTGATATAGTAGTGTTACATTTCGAATGGTTGATATTCGAACTGTATTCTGATTGGCTGAAGGCAACGCCATTGCTGACGTGATATTTGAACTGTATTCTGATTGGTTGAAGATGACGTGATATTCGTACATCTAGAAAGAAAAACTGATTCTTATTGGTTGATAGTAATATCCTAAATAATAAAATGGATTCTGGTTGGTTGAAAGCAATGTCATTGCTGATGTGACACTCGAATTATTAAGATATATGGGTGGGCAAGCAATGCAAAAAAATCAGTTGGTTTATGAATCACAAAGAGTAACAATGAAGCTAAGTTTTGAGCAACCAAATGATGGAGAAGATGAATGCAATGGTGGTGATCGCTTCTTGCTTTGACCCTGTTCTTGATCTTCCATGTGATGTGCTCTCTTCAACTTATTAGCATTTGCCTGTACATCGATCATAGAATGTACCCTACTTTCACTTTGAAATCTTTAAGCATGAGCCCATTACCTTTAAACAGCCCCTGCACTGTGTGTGATGTTAGACTCAAAAAATATGTCTGCTCTTTGCAGTTGCAAGTTCCAACTGAGCTTTACCCTAAAATTCAATGACTTATATATCATATCAGTTCGAATGTCACATCAGCATTTTGAATCTCACATCAGTTTCAGCCAATCAGAATCCATTTTTATTTTTATATGTTCAAATATCATGTATGCTTCAGCCAATCAACATAAATCACATCATCAGTTCAAATATCATGTCATATAGTTCAAAATGACAAGTTGTTTAAAATTGGTAACATTACATCTTCATTGTTGTTAAGTAACGACATTAATCTATTACTACATCACATTATTAATTCGCATAGAAGCCTCCTTTATTTGGTAAGAAACACCCCTTCTGCCTCTCATGTTGCCACTTTCCTCTCAAAAAGGTACATTGAGTAATATTAGCTAATGATAAAAATCCTAGGAAAAATAGAAATGCTTTTATAATCTTGGTTTTAAACATTTTAATATTTGGTGAAATTCCTTCGCTTTAGAGTGCAGGGTATTTTCAGTTCCTTTGCACTTAAACTACTTAATTTTCTTGTTGTCTTTCGTTTCACAGGTTTTTCTTCTTCTTTTCTGCCTTGTTTTCATTCCTTTTATCCTTTTTCAAGACCTCCTAATTTTCTGAATCCCTGCATCTATTGCAACTCCAGCTGCTGCTGCTGCTGCTGCTCCCTTTGCAAGTGATTTAGCTCCTTTGATTGCAACCTGTTTTAAATCTTTTTTTGTTACATTTCGTGCTATTGCTTTCTCTCTTTGCTTCAAACCTTCTTTGATAGCTTGTTTAGCTGCTGCTCTTGTTACTGTTGAACCCATCTTATCAAGTTTTAAATTTCTTCTTCTTGGAAATTTACCCTTCTTTCTTTTATACTTTCCTTCTCAACCGATAACTTTAAGAGCATCATCAAGTTCCTCATCATCTTGGAATGCAGCGTCTTGTCCTTTATCTATTGCTATTTTTGCTGCTGTTCCACCCATTACTTTCTCCAAGTTTAAATTTAACCGTTGCTCTGGCACCCCTTTTGCTTAAAGGATTTAAAAAAGACGGACACTTTAAGTTTCTTCAGATAATAGGGATTCTGTGGTTCCATGTAAAGCTTGCACAGCACAAAAGTGCTATAATTCTCTTACCAAACAATCTTTTTGATGTACAGAATTAAAAAAGGCTTTGAAAAACACATTTTGAAAAATACTTAAGCTTTTCGTCTGACACTCTTTCAGACTATAAAATGTCAGAACATAGTTCGAAAACTCTAGGCTAGAAAATATTGAAACTCAGTTACGAATTGAAATAGGCCAATCAGAAACGCGAGCACATGACTGTTGAGGTTGCCCAATCTGTGCCGCTTGCCAATGGAAAATGTTACCAATGAATCCTAAGGTGAAAACAAACTCCTTCTGTCTAGAGAATACCGGCTATTTCATATTTATGTATATGGATTCCAAAACTGCTATATGCATTGACAGTCAGGCTCTACCAATAATCTGAAACATGTAACCATTACATCCCAAAACAGCTAGATGTAATGACAGTCAGGTTCTGCCAATAATCTGAAACATGTTACCATTATAGCTTTCATGCAATCTAGTTTTCCAGTGAATGCGCTTCCTTGTGGCATTGCATCTTTTAGTTGTGGTTTTTGATCTGCAAGACGTAAGTAGGCTGTTTTCTTTGAGGGAGGGTTCTGTTTCTAATGCTGGAAGGGCCCTGCTGTTTTATTCTATCTCTCGATCGACAATCCTTACCACTTTCTTCGACTTTCCTACCAATAATGTGGTTGTTTTCATAAGAATGAAAGGTTCTAAGCTCTGCAAACATACCTTTCCCTTCACTATCCTTTCCCAAATAGATTGCAGCTCGTGACAATCATAACAAAAACTGCCTGACAGGCAAAGAATTATTTTTTAAAAATGCAAAACCAATTAACCTTGTAAATTTTTCAGGGTTCTTTCAAAACGAAAAGGGTAAGTGAATGGGAATTTTAGAGAAGCGAATTTTACTTCATGTTCTGTTTAAGAGAGCAATTCACAGCTCGCCCCATGTTGCAAGAGAGTGGCTAGTGTGGAGGTGAGCCTGAGCTATTGCTCGCCTCAAACAAATTCAATTTTCTAGACAATTTGATACCTTAAAAAGCAACTTTAAACCTGCCAGTTTAGATATGCTGCACTCATAAAATAATGCTTCAAAATTGAAAAGGAATTTCTGGTTTAGTTTTTCCTTGAAGCTGGCCTCTCCATAAAGATTTCAGTAGGTGTTTTGACTGTGCACAGAAACAAGCAGCCTTTGTTGTTAAATGTGTGATCAACAGGCTACAATTGGTGGTTGCCCATTGAAAATAATAAATCAGGGCAAGTTTGACAAAAAGAGAAGTTTAATTGATAAGATGTTATTGAATAACATGATATAATGAACATTTTCCTTGCAAGCAGGTCATTGGAGCAAATGTTGTATTTTGGCTCATTCAGTTAAATCTTGTTCAATACTCTGTTGTTATTAATCAAGGAAGCTGTGTCCATAATGGCAATTACTGGGGGAAGGGTTACAGCCCCCACTTTTGACAGCCACACCAAATTGTTTATAAAGCAACATTAACGATCACTGCCTTTTTGCAGATACAATCACTACCTCCATCCTGATCTTCGTTGGTACTTTTTCACTACTTTTCTTTCAATCCTTTTCATTAACACTGCTAATTTCCTTCCGCTTGCTTTGTAGACTTTCTTTCTCCTTCCTGATTTTACACTTATTTAAAGTGATTGCTCTATGATGATTGCATCTTTTTCTTCTAAAGTGTGCATTGATGAATTTTAGATTATACTGATCTAAGAATGGCCGGAAACTGCACCTTAAATTTCTTGGACACAGGAATAAAATGCAGCAGATAGAAAGTTGTTTGTATCGCAGGCCATCGCACGCGCAAAGTAATCAAGATACAAAACACCCTACGTGGCCTATCTTTATGTTACAAAGACATGAAGTAGTTGAAGTAGTTAAGGTATTGATTGAGATCCTTGCAGAAATTCTGTAGGAGACAAATTCCAATAAATTTATGATAGGATCCCAGCACAACATAAATTTTTGGCAACATTTTGGGTTTTTGGGTATCATGGCTCAATGACCCTTTATTTCCCTTCTGGGATGGTCTGACCCCAACCGAAAGGTGTTTCCAGGTTAAAAATAAGTTGTTGGCGCATTTTGGAATCAATGGTATTCTAAAGGACTATTTAACGTCTAATTTTCAAAGAAACATTACAGAAATTAACGATAGTGTCTTTTCTATTATGCCAATAAGCCTCTTTACAGAAATTAACGATAGTGTCTTTTCTATTATGCCAATAAGCCTCTTGAATGCAAGTTTTTACAACAGATCTGTTTATGTTTGACCTTTTTCTTCAATACATTTGCTACTTTTTGCTTGCTGCATCACTGCATAACACATCCAGACAACCCTGATTGTAACAAACACACTGTAATTTTCTTTGTATTAAATTTTCAGATTCAGTTTTGGGTTAAAGACTAAAACTACTATCTTACATTCCAGGGTGCCAGTACTTGTAATAGTGATTTCATGATGATGCTGTGTCAATAAGTTTGTAAGAAATTTGACTGCAAATATTTTCAAGCTGTTCAGATCAACATTTCAAAAGTTTAGTTTATATCTGATCCAAAGCAATGGAACGCATATGAGAAAATGCCTAATGCACTTTTACTTTGTTTCCAAGGATAATTAGCAAATTGCCAATATCTGTTAGATAGGTAGTGTCGGATGATTTGTATTCAATTTTTTTTATACTCATAGAAATTTACAAAACACTACTACAAATACAATACTATAACGATATCACAGGGGGCATGAATCTTTATAACAATCCTGTGGCCATTAACGATTAATTCAGAGTCTGTACCAAAAATGATGCATTATTAACAAACTACTCTACTACTTTAAAGCGACAATTCCATGTCGTGCATAAAACAATGACCATCCCATGACAAAAACCTGCATGTCTTGGACAGTTACCTTTAAGAAGTGATAAAACAGAAAAAAGCTTATTAATTAGGGGGGTTGGTATTTAAAACCGATTTCGTTGCTATTTGTAGATAGGAAACCTTTACTTGTAATCTTTTGGGTTTAGTGATAATCTTGTTTTCTGTATTGTAGGCAAAAGAAATTTTGACAAAAGAATCAAATGTTCAAGAAGTAAAATGTCCAGTCACTGTGTGTGGGGATGTTCATGGGCAGTTTCACGATTTGATGGAACTTTTCAAAATAGGTGGTAAATCTCCAGATACAAATTACCTCTTTATGGGCGACTATGTAGACAGAGGCTACTATTCAGTGGAAACGGTCACTTTGCTTGTTGCTTTAAAGGTAAGGCTAACTGAAGCATTCAGTATTGCATAATTGTCTCAATGCAGTTCATGATTCTGATAGGTTTATCGTCTTTGGTATGTTGTGATTAAATTTGGAACAGGTAGGTTTTCAACATTTTATGCCAAGAACTCGGCCACTTGTAGAAACTGGGAAGCTGCCTTTGTGCACAGTTGATGAGTAGGTTTCAGAGAGTTTGCTAAGGGTTGAATTTACTTAAAAAAGGAAAGAGAAGTTGGAATTTGCTAAGCATATTTTTGTACTTGCAAATCCTTAGCTGTTAAAGTTTGCTAGAGACTAATCTTAGTTTTCTGTAATAAAAGATACCCTGCGAAAATTCTGGAACGAGGATCACAATTGTACACCCAGCGGCGAAGGCATTAACAGCTCTAACTCAACTTCCAACAAGGCTTGTCATTTGCATGTCAGAAGGGAGAAACAGAAAACAAATTGACACAGGCAGAATGCGAATCATCTTCTTTCTGCAGAGTGATCAGATTATTTTTTCTTTGCAAATCATCAAATGACCTCTCGCCACCATTCATTTATAAATTCCGACTGTCATGATCTTAGGGTGGCGAAACACTTGGTTAAAGAGCTAAATTTAATGACTGTTGTCCTCCATTAAAAAAGGTCAAATGCATTTTGAAAGCTGCTTGGGAAACCATCAAGGTTGCATATTCATCTAAACATTTTTTTTTCATCTAAACAAACATTTTCATCTAAACAAAGGATTTGCTATCTTTGAACAAAATAAGCCAGATGGTACAATTTCTCTGTTGGTTTCTTCTAAGTGAAAGTTGGCAGATGAATGATTGTTGCCAGATCTTCTTTGAAAAAATACGAGGAGAAAAATAATTTCTCAATCAATAAATGATTTACCAAGTAATAGCGCCGTTATCAAATGAGAGAACCATTTCACTTGCAAGCTTTAAACGAGAAAATTTTTTATAAAATTTCAACCCTCCGATTTAAAACCAAAATAAAACTACTTTTACCTAAATTCTAGTTCAAAATAATGTTTAATTGTAGATTCAAATTCCGTTTTCTCTTCTTCCTTTGTTTTTTACCTTGAAAAATTAATCTAAGCACGTTATTCTCATAAGAGAGGGATATCTAATAATCCCGTGTGCGGGTTTGATGAAAGTAAGAAACCAATGCATTGGAAATGTTCTTGGAATGTTTTTTAGCCAATTAGAGTAACTTTCTAACCAATGTTCGTCAACGTTCTTTGCAATTTACAAACAAAGTTCCCGCGCCAAAGCACAGCCTTCTTTCTAAAAGCAAGTTGAAATTTCTTGCCCATCTTTTTCAATCAGTCACAATCAGATAGCATTTGACCTATCCAAAATGCTGCCAAAGAAACAGATAATGCTTACTTTTGTTAAAAATTTGCTGTCGAACCAAAGGGCGACAATTTACACAGGATGAATAACATATTTAATAACAAAATGATTGAAAAAGTATTACTTTCTACAAGCCAAATTACAATATTGGTTAACATGGTGCTCAAATGAGATACCGTGAGGTTTGATATTCGTTTTAGATTTACTTGTTCATGTCTTACCAAAGTTTGCAAACAAATATATACGGGATAAGACAATTATAGTGTTTTTAATATTTTTATACGAAGTTTTATTCAAAAATGAAAAAAGCAGTCTTTGTTGAGTAATTGTTTCGGGTTTTTTCGTTGTTTATTGTTGATCATTAGCTGCTACTAGAGTAATAGCCAGTTGTTTTTTCTCTATGTCTCTCTTCAGTGCCATGTCTAGTGCCGTTTAGGTGACGGTTTTTAAATGCTCCGGTTTTCTAGATGCTTTAATTTGCACTAATGTTATTATACTTTGCTATTCATTCTCCTCCAAAATGCTATAGCTAGTTCTATAGCTAGTTCTATAGCTAGTTCTATAGCTAGTTCTATAGCTAGTTCTATAGCTAGTTCTTTGTTGTTTTCAAGGTCAGATTTCCGCATAGAGTAACAATTCTACGAGGTAATCATGAAAGTCGACAGATCACTCAGGTGTATGGATTCTATGATGAATGCTTAAGAAAATATGGAAATGCAAATGTTTGGAAGTATTTTACAGATCTTTTCGATTATCTCCCGTTAACAGCTCTAGTAGATGGACAGGTGAGGCAATTTTCCTAGGTTCTTTATTGTTTTCTTTCTTAAATGACCCAAACTTTTATTTAGCATTTTTAGAGTTCTATTTTGCAGGATTTAGTTAAGCTTTTAATATTTTACATTTTTACCAGATACTTGAAAGGGACTTTATGTAGAATTAATCTTCTATTCTTAATTGTTATGTTTTTTGTATTGCTGTTATCTCTTTTTGTCCATGAAGGGAACACGGTTCATTTTCAACTCAGAGAGCAAATCACTAAAGGTTTTTTTGGACAGTATTAACTCGACTGAAAGCTCGTGTTTTTAAGTCAAAACATCACTTTGACAGACACTGGCATTTTGATAGCTTTCAGGATTGATTTGGTTTGGTTGATCTATGAACTGATAGAGACTGTTAGTAAAGAGCTTGAAGCATCGCAGTGAATAGCTTAGTGCGACCTCCACTTATTTTTTAGTATTCCTGCCAGATATTATATTTTGAGCTCTTTTTCAGATCTTCTGTTTACATGGTGGCTTATCTCCTTCCATTGATACCTTAGACCATATTAGAGCTTTAGACAGGCTTCAAGAAGTTCCTCATGAGGTGAGAATCGTTGTTATTAATCTGGTGTTGATAATAATTGATGACAAGGTACTGTAGCTAACAATAGCTTGTGAGACAAACCTGATAAAAAATTGGCTCTACTTTATTTCTCTTTTACCCCGGAAACAAATCATTGCTCAAATTGATTCTTTTATTCGAAATAACTAGTGCAAAATTAGTTGTCTGAAAAGAGTTTTATAATGATTGGAGATGGTTTTATAATTATTAGAATTTAATTGAGTGTTTGTATTGTATTTTGAATAGAATGGTAAATAGCTGTAAATGGAATGAAAGAAAGCTAGAGGAAATTATGTTGACCCTGGCAAAACATGTTTTCATGTTCGTTTCTTGTTGAATAGGTTAAGAATACATCTGTTAATTCTTAAGGACAATGCTTTAAAACAAGGTTCTTGTAGAATGTTGCTATAAAATCATGGGAAGGTCAAAATTTCGGTTAGTTGCTGCACTCGCTAGCAAATTCATTTCTTTTTTTTATATCTACTTAGTTTGCCCTAGGCTTCTTTTTTAAATACCAAGTTTTCGATATATGTTTAATAGAAGGTCAGATAATTGATGTTTTTCTGATCAAAATCTTGTGTTATTTAAGTACTTATAAAGAGCATTTGCTAGCAAATACACTTGGAAGAAGCAACAAAGTTATACGTGTTTTTTCTGGCGAATAAGCAACAAGATTAATTGCTACTCTTCTTCTCTTCTTTTCTCTGAGTCTTAGTTGCATACTCCAGAGAGCTTTGCCGCATTAGCTGCTACAAATTTTTTAATTTGTCATTTTTCTAATCAGCTGAAATTTGTATTGCATTCAATGACAGGGTCCGATGTGCGATCTGCTTTGGAGTGATCCTGATGACCGAGGTGGCTGGGGTATCTCCCCGCGTGGTGCGGGTTACACGTTTGGGCAAGACATTTCAGAAACCTTCAACCACACGAATGGCTTAACATTGATTGCAAGAGCTCACCAGCTCGTGATGGAGGTTAGAACTAAATGCTTACTCTGCTGTTTCATTTCTGTAGACTTGGTGCCTGAAATTGTGCCTGATTTTACTTTTTGATACTTGAAATTCAAGGTACCTAACTAAAATAATTTTAAAGATATCTTTTTTTACTTGGGACAATGTCTCTTTTGTTTAGGGGTACAACTGGTGTCACGACCGAAATGTAGTGACGATATTTTCTGCTCCAAACTACTGCTACAGATGTGGAAACCAGGCAGCAATAATGGAGCTTGATGATGCACTCAAGTATTCCTTGTAAGTCCCATTCCTTGTACATTGCTGCATTTCTGCAACTCCAAAATGAAGGCAACAGAATACTTTTTTGTCGTTTCTGCAACCTGTCGTTTACGTAAACGAAAGCCGTTTTCCCTTGATGCTGAAGATTCCAGGCCTGTGATGTGTAAACAGATGCTCACACATAAGTTGTATCAAGGGTAACGCACAGCATTGTTCAGGCTTGCTTACCTATTTAAAAATTAGGTTTCGGTACAAAGCTTGCTAGGAACTGCCTCTGGTTTATGAAAAATTACAATATTACTAAGTTAAGGCAGATAGAGTCATGCACAGATTAATTGATGGATTGACTGTTTTATTTTCCAGCCTTCCATTTGATCCGGCGCCGAGAAGAGGCGAGCCTCATGTGACAAGGCGAACACCAGACTACTTTCTTTAGTAACCAGTTTATCTTTGATTTAAAAAAGGTGATCTGTATCTCGGTTTATCTCATTGGAGCGTGAAACTATTCACCGCAGTATCTGTTATTAATGCTGTTTCAAGAGCCTTTACAACTTTTATCGGATTGTAGTAAGATGTAACGAAAAGAAGCCATTCACACGATTGCGTGGAAAGGTGCACCCTTCCAAGCATGCTAGATATTCGCCGTATCCATTCCACACTTGCCCAAAAAAATTATCAGATATATTTCTACTTTTTTATTTTGAGTTTGTATTTCACGCTCATTGCCTTAAAAGAATATTTTCGTTTTAACTCAATCTATTTTGAAAGCAAATCTGCTTGGTTAAATAGAGCATGGTTAAATAAAGCCATTTGGTATAAAGAGACTTGATCATAACTCTTTGCATTGTATTTTTTATTCCTTAGAAATGAGGCTTGAAGTTGATTGGGTCCACTTTTCTATGTTGTGAATGGTGCAAATCTAATTTGTTCTAATCAACATATTTTATTCTTCCTATGATCAAATAACTTACTGTCGTATCTGGTATGTTTCAATTTTTCATGTATCAATTAATGAAATATCTTGATTCATCCTTTAGACTGTTGTTGTGTCCAATCTCAAGAATAGAATTTTCGCACATACGCGAATAAGACAAGGCGTTAGAGTATCCTGTAGCTTGTAAGGTTGTGTGTCCTTGTTGGCATGTAGTGCTCGATGTAATCATTATCTTATGATTGATCAGATACAATATGGATATTGTATAAACATTAATGAAATTATCGTAACTTATTATTATTGACATCGAATATATCAAAAAGGAAAAGACAGGATAAATGCTCATCCTACGGCAATCAATTGAATTGTTAAAGTTGGGAGCATGGCGAAGCCAGGGTTAAAATATTGGGAGCAACGGAAAATTTTTGCTGATCACACCCTTAAGAAGTTGGGATAACGCCGTATTTTGTTAATACGTTTGGGAAGGCTATGGCTTTTTTTACGTGGCAATGTTTGGCTAATCAAATACAATAACTGTCATATGTAGCTGCTTCTATTCCCCATTTCATTCACAATATTCACAACACATTTCATTTATATGTAACTGTCCATTAAATTCACACTTCGTATTCTGAATATGTAAGGCGAGGGAGCTCTACTTCTAAAATCTGATTTTCCAAAGTTTTAAGCAAATATCTAAAATAATAAACTTTTCAAAAGTTTCAAACTAAGTCAGTCCTCCTTGGCGTAGAATTCGCAAATTGCCCGACAAGCATTTTAGAATCAATTTTTTAGAGGTTTGAAGCATTTTAGTTTCTATTTTATTGGGAATTAGCGAGGTCGTGGAGCGTTCAATTCAAGGTCAACCGGGAAAAAATGGTAGAAAAGCGAATTTTCCACCATCCAGTGCAGAATTTTTTGCACTATAACATACTCAAAATCGCCCAAAATCGACCGTGGGGAAAAAATTTCATTGAGGTTTATATGGTCTACGAGGCCACATTCGATAATCAAGTAGTTTTAGCACAACTGAGAGCATGTGTTCAAAAAAGCAAGAAATTCGTTTTTCTTTTAAAAATGTAGATTTACGCAAGAAAACATTCTCCTATTCTAGGACTGAAAATAAATAAGAGGACTAATAAAGGAAGAAGTCAGTTGTTTTTTGATTCCCTTAAAACATGGGCGGAAATTTTATAATCGACAGGCAGTTTTTGAATACCAAAAGACAATATTCATAAACGCACCATAAGCGAGGGACTTTTATCAATATTTTAGAGTACATAAAGTTACTCAATGCCTTAGCAATTTACTCGGGGGAGGGGCTATTTTGGGTATTGGGGACATCCCAGCCAAAGATGTAATGTTCTTTTGTAATTTCGATATCAACACAGGTCATTATTTCCTAATGATTGGTACAAATGAACGGCTCATTTTCAGGAAACTATCTGGATAAAATATGGCAGAATCGCTAATCAATTGGGTGGACTAAAACTTTGTGATATGCAAGCTAGTTTTTAAAAATGGAAAAGCAGTACACGTTATGAAAAGGTGCCTGCAACATCATAAAGCACAGTAAAAGAAACGTAAGACTTGACTTAGGCCCTATTCGCACTGCATCTAGAAACCTGACAATGTTAATCCCTTATTGTTCTATCTTCAAAGGCGGCAAGGGTTGGTCAGGAAGTAGTTTAATTGGTAGAGTGCGAACAGCAAAATCCGAAATCTGACAAATTGTAACGTTTCGACTAATTGGTCAAAGGTTCCGTCGTAGAGCTCTGGAGCATCACAATCTTGTGAAAATCTATGATAACCAGCGGGTGACTCGACGGACATGCCAGAATTATGTTAACACCAATAAAAAAGCCCAGGGTGCTATTTGAAATCATGTCACAATTTGAAAAGGTACAATTTCTTAATGGCAACCTGATAACGTGTTAGATAAAGATGCAACATCTCAGAAAACTGCCTAATGCGAACAGAAGTTTGACAAACTTTGACAATCTTGAAAAAGTTTTCTTAATTGGCGTGAGAATATCGGGTTTGACAAACATTATCATATTTGCAGTGCGAATAGGGCCTTAAACAATTATTCAACAGAGAGTTAAAAAACTCCAATTGGTAACGTTTTAGTTCATCAAAGTCGTCGAGACTTAAGAAAGTACTTCGAAAAAGTTACGATGTTAGCGTAACACCTTGTTCTAAAAGACTACAATCAAGTTTTACTGAGTTCAGGTGGAAAAAATATTGCTTCCTTTGTGGCAATGCTGCTACAAATGACTATATAGCAATGATGCATCATTCCAGGGAAGGCTTTCTCCGGTAAAGGCCCCAAAATGCATGAAATTAGATTTTAAAGTATTTTAAATTAATTCTGCTTTTTTTATGTTTAAAGCATCTTTTCGACGGCCTTGAACTAATGATGGCCAGCTGAATGACCTGGCTTTGCTGTCTGTTGTATGTGATGCTGCTTAACAGATTGACTTTAGAAGTGTTATCGACATTTCTGCTTTAACAAAGCTTGTAAACTGGTACTTTAAAAGGTGGAAAATTAATGAGCAACAATTTGAATAAAATTTTTTCAGGAGGGGGCGGGGAGAATGGCTCATAAGTTGACTCACCCTTATTTGTCGCGGAACACTGCATTCATACCTATTTTGCATAAACAGAACCCTAGGCCGAAGATTCGCAAAAAGGTGTTAGAAAAGATGAAAATTTTAACCACGCTACAAAGCAATATCTTGATAAAGCCAATTGTAGCCTTCAATTTCAGAGCAAGGGTGTTGGGCCTTCGCTGCAAATTGGATAGTCGCGATGACTTAGCTCGAGGGCCCGTACCCCCTAGCAGTGGTGCTAGAAGACTGTGTTACAACGATACCAATACAAGACAGGCTTTGGAAGGATGCGGCATTATTTGTGGACTGCAAATGTATAACCTTCGCCTTCACGGCAGCATTTATCTTGTAGTAGCAGACGCAATATATAATCAAATATCATGACAACTGCTTTTCACGTTTCATGCTGGGCAAAGAATTCCAGATCTATCTGTGAAATTGTTGAAAAGTTAGAACTCTCATTTGTAATCAAGAATTTTCAAAAATTTGGCGGGTTAGCAATAGGACTTGATTATTTTGCTACTCTTCAACCTACACTCAGGGCCCACGCCACAAATTCTAAGCGGAGGGGCCAAGTTCTATACATTAATCTTGAATTTGGGGCTTCAAAAGATGACCTCTATGGGAATATTTTTGCTGACAAAAAATTAGGGGGCCATGGCCACTCCAACCGCCCCCACCCCCGATGTTGCGGGCCCTGGTACTCAATTTTATTGCTCAATTGTCGACTCGATTACCTGTTTAGCTTCCAAATCCAGAATTTACGCCTTGAATTGTTGCAAGCTATTCATATTTTGCCGAATCCCTCGGCAGATGATATTTTGCATATGGTCAAAAAGCTCATGTTTTTAAAATTTCTAGAAAATTTTTTCCTAACGTTGGATTGTAGGCGATTTTGGATATATTATAGAGGAAAAAATTCTACTTAAAATGTTTGCTTTTCTTCCCGGTTCATCATTTCAACGACTGCACTAGATGGCTAAAGAACGTGAAGACTTTTCTATATAAATCTTAAAACAAGGGGAAATTGGAAAACATGCTGCAGAGGCACACACGAGGGTCCCCAGAAAATTTTCGCGAGCACGCCTTTTAGATTAGTGTGAATTAAATTTCAGAAAACTTATAATTTTGTCTGAAATATCAACAAAAAATTGAATTTTAAAACTTTTGAACTTTTAAAAAAATCGAATGCAATTATTTTTGGTTATTTAAAGTTATTGAATGCAACTATTCTCAATTATCGAGTCGTGCAGGCTGCGTTTGCGCCATACCGGATCAATTTTCATATCGGATACAGGGGCGGATCCAGTGGGGTGCGAAGGGGGCTCGAGCACCCCTCAGATTTGAGAAAAAACTTTTTGGGGATAAAAACTTATTCTACCGAAATTTTGTTTATTATTATTTAAACCATTTAAATAATACCGGGAAGTATGCACATCTTCTGAAATTGTTATTTCCGCTTCAATGCCCCGTCTCACAACTGTTCAACATTGTTATTTCAGTCCATGCATTGAAGTGTTATGAAACTCCCCCTGGTTGTCCTGTATAGCATTCTACAGACTCGGAAAGCATTGTCTCCTCTTATATCCAGCCACTTAAGGAACCCGTGGCCTGTAAATTATACGAGTTTCTGCACCCGTGGAAGTGAATCTAGCCAATCACGGTGCCAGGTCGAGACTTGGTTCTAAACTTTGGCGCGAGAACCCATGGATTTCAAAAATCCAAAACATCAAAGAATACCGACAAACCAGGGGGAGTTTCTTCGCTTCAATCTACAGTCAAATGTATAAGTGGTTTTATGACCAGGGGGAGTTGAGCTTGAACAGGGGGAGTTGAGCAGGGGCGGATCCAGTGGGGTGCGAAGGGGGCTCGAGCACCCCTCAGATTTGAGAAAAAACTTTTTGGGGATTAAAGCTTATTCTACCGCAATTTTGTTTATTATTATTTAAACCATTTAAATAATACCGGGAAGTATGCACATCTCCTGAAATTGTTATTTCCGCTTCAATGCCCCGTCTCACAACTGTTCAACATTGTTATTTCAGTCCATGCATTGAAGTGTTATGAAACTCCCCCTGGTTGTCCTGTATAGCATTCTACAGACTCGGAAAGCATTGTCTCCTCTTATATCCAGCCACTTAAGGAACCCGTGGCCTGTAAATTATACGAGTTTCTGCACCCGTGGAAGTGAATCTAGCCAATCACGGTGCCAGGTCGAGGGGTTCTAAACTTTGGCGCGAGAACCCATGGATTTCAAAAATCCAAAACATCAAAGAATACCGACAAACCAGGGGGAGTTTCTTCGCTTCAATCTACAGTCAAATGTATAAGTGGTTTTATGACCAGGGGGAGTTGAGCTTGAACAGGGGGAGTTGAGGTTGACCAGGGGGAGTTGAAATATGATACAGCACGCGACGAATGCTTAGGCGCAAATTTGCAATATGTTTTCGTGGATCTTTTGACGATCTTTACCTGATGCTCGATGCTGTAACGGCAGAACTTGTAAACGCTTTGGTTTATATAACAGAACGGTTTCAAGTTTCAACTCCGTGTTTCACGTCTTATTCATAGACCATGAGGTATGATTTATATTCAGAGGATAAAGCTTGCCCGAGCCCTTGTTATTCTTTTTTTAATCATTCAAGAACTACATAAAAAACATCTCAAAAACTTGCCCTTACTATTATTGACCAAAAGGGGTTTCCTTTTTATACCTACTTATATTCCTGCGAATACTTTTTTCTCTAAGAATTTCAAATACATAAAAATACTCAAAACGGCAGGCCCATAGCGAAACGTTCAGGGCCTTCTTTGTTTGGTTTGGCGTCATATGTTGCTGTGTTTGAATCCCTGTGTTCAACTTTTGCACTGCACTTCAAGGGCTTCATTCCACCAGCCACGTTATTTTTTTGGTCAAGCTGATCAAGTTCTAATAAATGGCTGCAAAGAGTCAAAAATTAAATTTTGCTTTGAAAATTAGTGGGCTCGGGCCTTTTGCCACTGCGGGCCATCATATCATATTTGACTACAGTTTCTATACTTTTGTACCCTAAGTGAATATAAGAGGGGCGAGCTGCAAATTGCGTTCAATTGGCATAAAAGCTGAAACCAAAAATTACTATATAAATCAAGGCATCCAGGCTTTTTAGTTTATGGAAGACTTACATTTCATTATGGCTTATTAGCAGGGGTACGGAGTTTGTGCATAGCAACACCCTGGGTTACCAAGCCTTACGTTTTAGAACCCCTCAGAATAATTTCTAGATCCGCCCCTGTTGAGGTTGACCAGGGGGAGTTGAATTATGATACAGCACGCGACGAATGCTTAGGCGCAAATTTGCAATATATTTTCGTGGATCTTTTGACGATCTTTACCTGATGCTCGATGCTGTAACGGCAGAACTTGTAAACGCTTTGGTTTATATATCAGAACGGTTTCAAGTTTCAACTCCGTGTTTCACGTCTTATTCATAGACCATGAGGTATGATTTATATTCAGAGGATAAAGCTTGCCCGAGCCCTTGTTATTCTTTTTTTAATCATTCAAGAACTACATAAAAAACATCTCAAAAACTTGCCCTTACTATTATTGACCAAAAGGGGTTTCCTTTTTATACCTACTTATATTCCTGCGAATATTTTTTTCTCTAAGAATTTCAAATACATGAAAATACTCAAAACGCCAGGCCCATAGCGAAACGTTCAGGGCCTTCTTTGTTTGGTTTGGCGTCATATGTCGATGCATGCTGTGTTTGAATCCCTGTGTTCAACTTTTGCACTGCACTTCAAGGGCTTCATTCCACCAGCCACGTTATTTTTTTGGTCAAGCTGATCAAGTTTTAATAAATGGCTGCAAAGAGTCGAAAATTAAATTTTGCTTTGAAAATTAGTGGGCTCGGGCCTTTTGCCACTGCGGGCCATCATATCATATTTGACTACAGTTTCTATACTTTTGTACCCTAAGTGAATATAAGAGGACGAGCTGCAAATTGCGTTCAATTGGCATAAAAGCTGAAACCAAAAATTACTATATAAATCAAGGCATCCAGGCTTTTTAGTTTATGGAAGACTTACATTTCATTATGGCTTATTAGCAGGGGTACGGAGTTTGTGCATAGCAACACCCTGGGTTACCAAGCCTTACGTTTTAGAACCCCTCAGAATAATTTCTAGATCCGCCCCTGGGATAGGAGTTGCGTTTACACGGATAGGGGTTGCCTTGCGCTACGTCCCATACCATTTTGCGTAGTGAAATCACTCCGCTGTGAAAGTGGTATAAAAAGTGATCCTATATGTCCCATACCACATTCCACCTCATTTAATTTACTTACTCGGGAATGAAATACCAATGCAATATAATAGGCCTAAGCTCCCCCAGAAAAACTGCCATAGACATCAGAAGGTCAGTCATAAGGCTACGTTCCCACATCATCGAGAGCGAGTTAGGCATCGGCACCAATCGCTCTACCCACCATCAATCACTAAAAGGGATTACCAGTGGCGGCTCGTCCTATTGGGCATCGAGGGCAATGCCCCACCAAAAGTTTTCAGAAGAAAATTGTTTTTAAACTGTCGTTTTTCTGTGAATTTAATGTTTCTTTATTGTAAATTATAACATCAAAGCTCATGTTATTCACGAAAATCGAGAAAACTCCAAATTTAACGCATGGAAGACATCAAATCTGTCAATGGCACTTAGTGTTTTAGCACAATCTGCGCAGGGAGGGCAAAATCGATTCTGCCCTTCCTAGGCAGCTTGGAGCATGCGTATAAGAGTGTTTATATGATGTCAACCGAACAGCGATTGGCTGATTCTGGCCGAAAATGGGCAAGAATTTTTTCTGCCCCTCCATCGCCAACAACAACCACATCCTAACACAGGCGTGTTGTATTTCACCGTTCTAAGCTTAACACTCGGAGACTCGGTGGTAGCTTGCTTCATAGGCCAATTTTCTGTGGCAGTTGTTCGTCGAGTTGCTTACATGAGCAGCAGATTTTTACATGTACTTTAAATATTGTTTCTTAAGGCCACCATATTATCGTCAAACACATTGATGTAGACTTTTGCCACACATAAGCCGGTTTAGGCCTATTGTATTGGAATGAATACAGTCAGTAACATCAAAATTCGCCCGTTTTCACGGTTAACACAGCAAGAAAAAATAGAAATCAAGCGTCTTGGACCAGACAGACCAGAACTCTTGAGATCTCAATCTTCAGCTTCGTCGCGGAAATTCTCAACAAGTTGGTACACAAGGTATGAATGGCTCACAGGATGCAGTCAGACACAAAAAGTTTATTGCTTCCCTTGCCTTCTATTCGGCGAATCTCAGCGCGAGAAAGCATGGACCAAGAAAGGTGTTAATGACTGGAAACATTTTTCTGAAAAAGTAAAAAAGCATGTTATGTGTGGACGTCATGTAGACAATTGTTTAAAGTTGGCATTTTTTGGACGGAATAACATTGCTGAACAGCTAAGCGAGGCCTACCGTGGCACAAAGCAACGCCACAATATGGAGGTTGAAAAAAATCGTCATGTTCTCTCAAAGCTCATAGATTGTATAAAATTCTGTGGGGCATTCGAACTTGCACTGCGTGGTCATGATGAGACAAGCGATTCAGATAATCCTGGAGTATTTCTAGGACTTGTTGATTTTGCAGCTGCCCTTGATTCTGTTCTTAGTAAGCACTTAGAGACAGCCACAGTGTTCAAAGGGACATCAAAAACAGTCCAAAATGAGTTACTGGATATCATGCTGAATATCTGCAAAGATGTTATTAAACAAGAAATAAAAGAGGCAGACTTTTTAGCTGTTGTATCTGATGATACCACAGATGTTTCCAATAAGTCGCAAAATGTTGTTGTGTTTAGATACATTAAAGATAAAACAGTTGTCGAAAGATTCTGGTCATTCAGTACTCTACCACAAGGAGATGCCAACACAATATCTTCAAGAATTATTGCTTCTTTAGAAGAAGTTCTCCCTAATCCTGAAGACAAACAAAAACTTATAGCTCAATGCTATGATGGTGCTGCAGTAATGAGTGGTTGTAACAATGGTGTGCAAACTATAGTTAAACAATCATATGCAAATGCTCATTATGTACATTGCTATGCACACCAGCTGAATCTTATTCTACAGCAGGCAGTATCTCAAATTTCACAAATTAGACTTTTCTTTGCAAACCTTAATGGCTTTTCTGTCTTTTTCTCTCGCTCTCCTAAACGAGTAGAGTACCTGGATAAGTATGTTGCAAGGAGAATCCCAAGATCTGCTCAAACAAGATGGAATTTTCAAAGCAGGATTATTGATACTGTTTACAGATATCAAAATGATCTGGTTGAATGCTTTCAGGACATAATTGCAAATTGGAATGGTGACCAACACACAATTAGAGAAGCAAGTGGGCTTCTTCATTGGCTGCAGGACAACAATTTCCTTCTCTTTCTTGAGTTTTTTCAAAGGGTCTTTCCCCATGTTGAAATTTTATTTGCTCAGCTGCAAAAGCGCCAGATAGACCCAACATTTATCAAGAACTGCATTACCAGTTTTGTTGATGCAATTAACAAGGAGAGGAGTAGAATCCACATTATCATTGATACTGTTATGACAACAAGTCCCAGTGCCAA
>NW_027018659.1:7738566-7750636 GCF_013076305.1 Rhopilema esculentum
TGGCGGCTCGTCCTATTGGGCATCGAGGGCAATGCCCCACCAAAAGTTTTCAGAAGAAAATTGTTTTTAACTGTCGTTTTTCTGTGAATTTAATGTTTCTTTATTGTAAATTATAACATCAAAGCTCATGTTATTCACAAAAATCGAGAAAACTCCAAATTTAACGCATGAAAGACATCAAATCTGTCAATGGCACTTAGTGTTTTAGCACAATCTGCGCAGGGAGGGCAAAATCGATTCTGCCCTTCCTAGGCAGCTTGGAGCATGCGTATAAGAGTGTTTATATGATGTCAACCGAACAGCGATTGGCTGATTCTGGCCGAAAATGGGCAAGAATTTTTTCGGCCCCTCCATCGCCAACAACAACCACATCCTAACACAGGCGTGTTGTATTTCACCGTTCTAAGCTTAACACTCGGAGACTCGGTGGTAGCTTGCTTCATAGGCCAATTTTCTGTGGCAGTTGTTCGTCGAGTTGCTTACATGAGCAGCAGATTTTTACATGTACTTTAAATATTGTTTCTTAAGGCCACCATATTATCGTCAAACACATTGATGTAGACTTTTGCCACACATAAGCCGGTTTAGGCCTATTGTATTGGAATGAATACAGTCAGTAACATCAAAATTCGCCCGTTTTCACGGTTAACACAGCAAGAAAAAATAGAAATCAAGCGTCTTGGACCAGACAGACCAGAACTCTTGAGATCTCAATCTTCAGCTTCGTCGCGGAAATTCTCAACAAGTTGGTACACAAGGTATGAATGGCTCACAGGATGCAGTCAGACACAAAAAGTTTATTGCTTCCCTTGCCTTCTATTCGGCAAATCTCAGCGCGAGAAAGCATGGACCAAGAAAGGTGTTAATGACTGGAAACATTTTTCTGAAAAAGTAAAAAAGCATGTTATGTGTGGACGTCATGTAGACAATTGTTTAAAGTTGGCATTTTTTGGACGGAATAACATTGCTGAACAGCTAAGCGAGGCCTACCGTGCCACAAAGCAACGCCACAATATGGAGGTTGAAAAAAATCGTCATGTTCTCTCAAAGCTCATAGATTGTATAAAATTCTGTGGGGCATTCGAACTTGCACTGCGTGGTCATGATGAGACAAGCGATTCAGATAATCCTGGAGTATTTCTAGGACTTGTTGATTTTGCAGCTGCCCTTGATTCTGTTCTTAGTAAGCACTTAGAGACAGCCACAGTGTTCAAAGGGACATCAAAAACAGTCCAAAATGAGTTACTGGATATCATGCTGAATATCTGCAAAGATGTTATTAAACAAGAAATAAAAGAGGCAGACTTTTTAGCTGTTGTATCTGATGATACCACAGATGTTTCCAATCAGTCGCAAAATGTTGTTGTGTTTAGATACATTAAAGATAAAACAGTTGTCGAAAGATTCTGGTCATTCAGTACTCTACCACAAGGAGATGCCAACACAATATCTTCAAGAATTATTGCTTCTTTAGAAGAAGTTCTCCCTAATCCTGAAGACAAACAAAAACTTATAGCTCAATGCTATGATGGTGCTGCAGTAATGAGTGGTTGTAACAATGGTGTGCAAACTATAGTTAAACAATCATATGCAAATGCTCATTATGTACATTGCTATGCACACCAGCTGAATCTTATTCTACAGCAGGCAGTATCTCAAATTTCACAAATTAGACTTTTCTTTGCAAACCTTAATGGCTTTTCTGTCTTTTTCTCTCGCTCTCCTAAACGAGTAGAGTACCTGGATAAGTATGTTGCAAGGAGAATCCCAAGATCTGCTCAAACAAGATGGAATTTTCAAAGCAGGATTATTGATACTGTTTACAGATATCAAAATGATCTGGTTGAATGCTTTCAGGACATAATTGCAAATTGGAATGGTGACCAACACACAATTAGAGAAGCAAGTGGGCTTCTTCATTGGCTGCAGGACAACAATTTCCTTCTCTTTCTTGAGTTTTTTCAAAGGGTCTTTCCCCATGTTGAAATTTTATTTGCTCAGCTGCAAAAGCGCCAGATAGACCCAACATTTATCAAGAACTGCATTACCAGTTTTGTTGATGCAATTAACAAGGAGAGGAGTAGAATCCACATTATCATTGATACTGTTATGACAACAAGTCCCAGTGCCAAGAGACCAAGAGTTGGAAATTCAAGTGCTGATAAATCATGTATACTCCATGAAGTATGTGATATAATTATTTCATTTTGTTGCACTCGGTTTCACTTTACTGGTCATCTGATAGCAGCAAATCTTCTTGATAGTGGATCATTTGCCAAATTTGAAAAGAATTTTCCCTGCCAAATTCTAACACAGACTGTTGAATCATATCCCATACTAGATGAAGGAAAGCTCAAATCAGAGCTAGGGGTTATATACTCTAGAATGGAGTTTAGAGAATGCTGTGGAGCCCTAGCCTTGCTTCAGTTAATTGAAGAGAGCAATCTTGCTGGGACATTTTCTGAAGTGGTGAAGCTTTTGAAGATATTGATAACCACACCTATGTCTTCATGTGAAGCTGAAAGATGCTTTTCTACCCTAAAGAGGGTAAAAACATTCTTAAGAAATACAATGTCCGAAGACAGGCTCAATGCTTTAGCCATGCTTTCAATGGAAAAAAGGCTAATCAGAGAGTCCATAAACTTCAATAACTCTGTCGTGGACAATTTTGCAAACTTGAAAAATAGAAGAGCAAACTTTTTGTTTAAGTGATTGTTTTTTCTTGAATTTTTATTCAATTTGTGAATTATATAAATTAATGAAGGACCTTTTAGACTTGGCAATATCTCTGTTCTGTTTGAATGGCTATAATATTTAGTGTTTAAAAGTTCATTGTTTTTCTTCACTCGATCAAATTTTACTGGATTGTTTTGTTGATTTTAATCATTGTTTTTTAGTATACCTTCATACAAAGTTTGATAATTTCATGTTCTAATTATGAATTGCTGCTCATAATTAAATCTTACCGACAATGCTTGTTAATTGGATAAATTTGTTTCAAAATTACTCCCTGCCATGATTATTATTAATAACAAAAGCTTCAAAAAAATTTCCTGCCAAAAATCTTTATCAAACAACTTTATAAAGCAATATGATTTTTCTCTATCCAATCATGGTTTAGCCACCAGTAAGAATGCATTCAAAGTCTTTCATACCTTGCCCTCTCAAAGTATTATAAGCATGCTCCCTAGCAACATGAAGTATGAAAAAAAAATTCTGTTCTTGCCCCACCAACTTCTAGGACCACCAGCCGCCACTGGGGATTACTAAGGGAAGTTTCACAATAACCCCCAAATATGATTGATTATTGGGCAGGAAAAGCCTTTTTCCCCACTAACAGCCGATGCACCAGTCCTACCTAGTAGCATAAAAAAACGCTTAATAGCAAAAATGATGCCTACAGGTATGAGAAGTTTTAACGATGTCGTTAAAAGAAACTCAACACGCAAAGCTGTGATGAAATGAAATGAAATGAAAAGGCATCTTGCATAAAGGAAAAATGAGGGGGGGGGGGAGGGCTAGGCAAATTAAAAGAACAGCCCACTTGCATTGTGTTTAACCAAGCAAGGTGAGACCGCACGCTATGAAAAATCTTAAATATCCAAAGGAATGTGAAACGCCGGCGGAAACATGCATCTTACCCGCTAGAGTTTACAAATCAAAATTCTCAGAGAGCCGAAAGACTGAAGCGCAAGCAATTGCCATAAACTAATAGAGCAAATACAAGAAAAGAGAGAAAGCGTGCCAAGAACCATAAACGAATTAGTAATAACAACAATTTTAAGCAATTAAGTTAAGGCTCAAAAACCCCCTATGAAATTAACCCTGATGAAATTTCAAAATGGCTTTGAAAAAGCAAACTTTTATAAAAAGCTTTTCCGTCTGACACTGCATGCAGGCATAAAACGTCAGGATATGTACTAGCCTTAAATCAATCTATAATCATCATCTCTGTATCATGTTTGTAATTACTGCTGTCACTAATGCTTTGTACTCTGTTGTTGTTGATTGATTGTACCAATTCGTGTATTAAAGTAATTGTATTAACATAATGTAGTAGTCTGATTCAGAATATGAATGAATACAGGCGTATAAACAGTGTTTTTTATTAGCTTTTACTTTGTACGGTTGAATTCTACAAAAACTATGAAAACTAGCAACTAGAAAAAGTCAAAATTATCTAACTAGAAGAGTCAACCACCAAAAAACAAGTTTTTTGGAGCATTTAAAAACCTTTTGAGTTCTAATGCCGCTGAAAGTTTTGGAAATTACAAGTTTTTTGAGGGAATTTTTCAAGCTGCAAATTGAAACTACATTTAAATTGTGAATAAAAACATGAAGAAAATATTTTGTTGGTAATTGTGACAAGATATTGAACTGCCGTACCTCAAGAATAATCATGAATTTCGTCTCGTATCTTCATAGTTTCAAGAAAATTGCATTCATAACAAAGGATAAATCAAGATTTTTTGCTTTCATAAACAAAAACGGAAATATAAAAGGGTTACTTTGTGGGTTGAGAATTTACGAAAAATATGAAACTAAGGAACTAGAAAAAAACCAAATATCAATTAGATTCACCACGCCAGAAAAAAAAAGTTTTTGGGACATTTAAAGAAACTTATTGATTTCTCTTAATGGCGCTGAAAAATTTGAAATTACAAGTATTTAGGTAGATTTTGTCAAGCTGCAAATTGAAAACTAACATTCTCAATTGTGAATAAAACATTGAAAAAAAATATTTTTTGGTAATGTAAATGACATATTTAACTCGCCGTCCTTTCAAGAATTGAATTGCTGAATTTCGTTTCAGTATCTGCTAAGTTTAGAAGAAAATTGCATTCAACAAAGATAATCAATATTGATTTGTCATATTATACCAAAAAACAGAAACTAAGTGTTTTACTTTGTACGGTTGAATTTACAAAAAAATATGAAACTAAGCAAGCTAGAAAAGTCAAATTATCTAATAGAAAGTCAACCACACAGAAAAAAAGTTTTTTGGACATTTAAAAACACTTTGATTCTCTAATGCCGCTGAAATGTAAATTACAAAGTTTTGGAATTTTTTCAAGACTGCAAATTGAAAACTAACATTTTAAAGTTGTGAATAAAACATGAATCAGAATATATTTGTTGGTATTGCGACATATTTGAAACTCGCCGTTCCTTCAAGAATTAACTGTTGAAATTTTCAGTTTCAGTATCTTGCGAGTTCAGAGAAAATTGCATTGCATACAAAGATAAAATCGAAGATTTTTTGTTCATTATACAAAATCAGAATCTAGGGTTTACTTTCTACGGTTGAGATTTTAGAAAAAACTATGAAACTAAGAAACGTAGAAAAATCAAAATTAATCAATTTAGAAAGTCAACCACACAGAAAAACGTTTTTGGACATTTAAAAGACAATTGTTCGAGTTCTCAAATGTCGCTGAAGTTGAAATTACAATTTTAAGATTTTCAAGCTGCAAATTGAAATACTAACATTTAAATTTTGAATAAAACATGACAAAATATTTTGTGGTAATTCTGACATATTTGAACTCCCGTACCTCAAAAATAATCTGTTGAATTTTTCGTTTCAGTATCTGCATAGTTTGAGAGAAAATTTGCATCATACAAAGATAAATCAAGATTTTTTGTTCATATACAAAACGGAAATCTAGGGTTTACTTTTGTACGGATTGGATTACGAAAAAATATGAAACTAAGGAATCTAGAAAAAAACCAAATTATCAATTAGAAAGTCACCCACGGAACTTTTCCAGAAAAAAGTTTTTGGGAACATCTTAAAGAATCAAAAGTTTCTTAAATGTCCCAAAAACTGTTTTTCTGGCGTGGTGACTTTCTAATTGATAATTTGGTTTTTTTCTAGTTCCTTAGTTTCAATTTTTCGTAAATTCTCAACCGTACAAAGTAAACCTTAGATTTCACGTTTTTGTATATGAAACAAAAAATCTTGATTTATCTTTGTAGAATGCAATTTTCTCTCAAACTATGCAAGATACTGAAACGAAAATTCAACAGATTATTTTGAAGGTACGGCGAGTTCAAATATGGTCAGCAATTACAACAAAATATTTTGTTCATGTTTTATTCAAAATTTAAATGTTAGTTTTCAATTTGCAGCTTGAAAAAAATTCCTTAAAAACTTTGTAATTTCAAACTTTCAGCGACATTAGAAGAACTCGAAATTGTTTTTAAATGTCCCAAAAACTTGTTTTCTGGTGTGGTTGACTTTCTAATTGATAATTTTGATTTTTCTAGTTTCTTAGTTTCATAGTTTTTTCTAAAATCTCAACCGTAGAAAGTAAACCCTTAGATTTCTGATTTTGTATCTGAAACAAAAAATCTTGATTTATTCTTTGTTATGAATGCAATTTTCTCTGAAACTACGCAAGATACTGAAACGAAAATTCAACAGATTATTCTTGAAGGAACGGCGAGTTCAAATATGGTCAGCAATTACCAACAAAATATTTGATTCATGTTTTATTCACAATTTAATGTTAGTTTTTCAATTTGCAGCTTGAAAAAATTCCTCAAAAACTTTGTAATTTTAAACTTTCAGCGGCATTAGAGAACTCAAAAGTGTTTTTAAATTCCAAAAACTTGTTTTTCTGGTGTGGTTGACTTTCTAATTGATAATTTTGACTTTTTCTAGTTGCTTAGTTTCATAGTTTTTTGTAAAATCTCAACCGTAAAGTAAAACCTTAGATTTTGTTTTTTGTATATGAACAAATAATATTGATTTATCTTTGTATGAATGCAATTTTCTCTGAAACTATGCAAGATACTGAAACGAAAATTCAGCAGATTATTCTTGAAGGTACGGCGAGTTCAAATATGGTCATTAATTACCAAAAAAATATTTTTTCATGTTTTATCACAATTGAGATGTTAGTTTCAATTGCAGCTTGACAAAATTCCTAAAATACTTTGTAATTTCAAATTTTCAGCGCCATTAGAGAAATCAAAAGTTTCTTTAAATGTCCCAAAACTTGTTTTTCTGCGTGGGTGACTTTTAATTGATAATTTGGTTTTTTCTAGTTCTAGTTTCATATTTTTTCGTAAATTCTCAACCGTACAAAGTAAACCTTAAGATTTCCGTTTTTGTATATGAAAAAAAAATCTTGATTTATCTTTGTATGAATGCAATTCTCTGAAACTATGCAAGATACTGAAACGAAAATTCACTGATTATTCTTGAGTACGCGAGTTCAAAATTTGTCAGCATTACCATCAAAATATTTTCTTCTATGTTTTATTCACAATTTAAATGTTAGTTTTCAATTTGCACTTGAAAAAATTCCTCAAAAACTTGTAATTGTCAAACTTTCAGCGGCATTAGAGAACTCAAAAGTGTTTTTAAATGTCCAAAAAACTTGTTTTCTGGTGTGGTTGACTTTCTAGTTGATAATTTTGACTTTTTCTAGTTGCTTAGTTCATAGTTTTTTGTGAAATCTCAACCGCTACAAAGTAAAACGCTATAAAGACACTGGTTTATACGCCTGTATTCATCATATTCTGAATCACGACTAACTTACTATTGTTAATTACAATTACTTATAATACACGAATCTAGTTACAATCAATCAACAACAACAGAGTACAGCATAGTGACAGCATACATTAAAACATATACAGGAGATTGATGATATATAGATTATTACAGGCTAGTACATTACAACTACTTTTATGCTCTGCAGAGTGTCAGCGAAAAGCTTTTTCATAAAGTTTCTTTTTCAAAGCCATTTTGAAATTTTCATCAGGGTTAATTTTCACTAGGGGTTTTTGAGCCTTAATAATTGCTTAAATTGTTGTATTACTAATTTCGTTATGGTCTCTTGTTGCAGCTTCTCTTTTTTCTTTTTTCTGTATTTGCTCTATTAGTTTATGGCCAATGCTTGCTAGTCTTTCGGCTCCTGAGAATTTGATTTGTAAACTAGTAAGATGCATGTTTCGCGGCGTTTAACATTCCTTTGGATATTTAGATTTTTTGGCATTAGCGTGGGTCTCACCTGCTTTGGTAAAGCCAAATGCAAGTGGGCTGTTTTATTTGCCTAGCCCTCCCCCCCCCTCATTTTCCTTTATGCAGATGCCTTTTCATTTCATTTCATTTCATCACAGTTTGCGTGTTGAGTTTCTTTTAACGACATCGTTGAAAATTCTCATACCTGTAGGCATCATTTTGCTATTGCGTTTTTTTATGCTACTAGGTAGGACGGTGATCGGCTGTTAGTGGGGAAAAGCTTTTCCTGCCCTAATAACAATCATATTTGGGGTTATTGTGAACTTCCTTAGTAATCCCCTGGCGGCTGTGGTCCTAGAAGTTGGTGGGCAAGACAGAATTTTTTTTTCATACTTCATGTTGCTAGGGAGCATGCTTATAATACTTTGAGAGCAAGGTATGAAAGACTTTGAATGCATCTTTACTGGTGGCTAACCATGATTGATAGAGAAAATAATCTTCTTTATAAATTGTGTGATAAAGATATTTTGGCAGGAAATTTTTTGAAGCTTTTGTTATTAATAATAATCATGCAGGGAGTAATTTTGAGAACAATTTATCCAATTAACAAGCCATTGTCGGTAAGATTTATTATGAGCAGCATATTCATAATTAAGAACATGAAATTATCAAACTTTGTTATGAGGTATGACTAAAAAACATGATTAAAATCAACAAAACAATCAGTAAAATTTGATCGAGTGAAGAAAACAATGAATTTTAAACACTAAATATTATAGCATTCAAACAGAACAGAGATATTGCCAAGTCTAAAATAGGTCTTCATTAATTTAATATTAATATATATATAAATTCAAGAAAAAACAATCACTTAACAAAAAGGTTTTGCTCTTCTATTTTCAAGTTTGCAAAATTGTCCACGACAGAGTTATTGAAGTTTATGGACTCTCATGATTAGCCTTTTTTCCATGAAAGCATGGCTAAAGCATTGAGCCTGTCTTCGACATTGTATTTCTTAAGAATGTTTTTACCCTCTTTAGGGTAGAAAAGATCTTTCAGCTTCCACATGAAACATAGTGTGGTTATCAATATCTTCAAAAGCTTCACCACTTCAGAAATGTCCCGCAAATTGCCTCTTCAATTAATGAAGCAAGGCTAGGGTCCCACAGCATTCTCTAAACTCCATTCTAGATGTATATAACCCCTAGCTCTGATTTTGAGCTTTTCCTTTATCTATATGGGATATGACTCAACAGTCTTGTGTTTAGAATTTGGCAGGAAAATTCTTTTCAAATTTGGCAAATGATCCACTATCAAGAAGATTTTGCTGCTATCAAGATGACCAGTAAAGTGAAACGAGTGCAACAAAATGAAATAATTCTACACATACTTCATGGAGTATACATGATTTATCAGCACTTAGAATTTCCAACTTGTCTCTTGCACTGGGACTTGTTGTCATAACAGTATCAATGATAATGTGGATTCTACTCCTTCTTGTTAATTGCATCAAACAAAACTGGTAATGCAGTCTTGATAAATGTTGGGTCTATCTGGCGTTTTGCAGCTGAGCAATTTTGTTAAAAATTTTCAACATTGGAAACCCTTTGAAAAAACTCAAGAAGAAAGGAAATTGTTTGTCCTGCAGCCAATGAAGAAGCCCCACTTGCTTCTCTAATGATGTTTGTCCACCATTCAATTTGCAATACATGTCCTGAAAGCATTCAACCAGATCCATTTTGATATTGTTAAACATATCAATAATTCCTGGCTATTTGAAAATCCATCTTGTTTGAGCGATTTGGGATTCTCCTTGCAACATACTTTCCAGTACTCTACTCGTTTAGGAGAGCGAGAGAAAAGACAGAATAAGCCATTAAGGTTTGCAAAAGAAAAGTCTAACTTGTGAAATTTTGAGATACTGCTGCTTGTAGAATAAATTCGCTGGTTGCATAGCAATGTACATAATGAGCATTTGCATATATTGTTTAACTATAGTTTGCACACCACTTGTCTAACCACTCATTACTGCAGCACCATCAAGCATTGAGCTATAGTTGTTTGTTTGCTTCAGGATGGGGAAAACTTTTTTTTTTTAAAGAAGCAATAATCTTAAGATATTGTGTTGGCATCTCCTTGTGGTAAGAGTACTGAATGACCGAATCTTTCGACAACTGTTTTAATTTTAAGTGTATATAACACAACAACATCTTGCGACTGATTGGAAACAATCTGTGGTATCATCAGATACAAACAGCATAAAAAGTCTGCCTCTTTTATTTCTTGTTTAATACATCTTGCAGATATTCAGCATGATATAATAACTCATTTTGGACTGTTTTTGCTGTCCTTTGAACACTGTGTTCTCTAAGTGCTTACTCAAGAACAAATCCAAGGCAGCTGCAAAATCAACAAGTCCTAGGAAATACTTCCAGGATTTATCTGAATCGCTGTGTTCTCATCGATGACCACGCAGTGCAAGTTCGAATGCCCCACAGAATTTATACAATCTATGAGCTTTGATGAGAAACAATGACGATTTTTTCAACCTCATATTTCGGTTGCTTTGTGCACAGGATACTCGTTAGCTGTATTCAGCAAGTTTATTCGTCAAAATTGCAAACTTAAACAATTGTCTACATGACGTCCCACATAACATGCTTTTTTTACTTTTTCAGAAAATGTTTCCAGCTCATTAACACCTTTCTTGGTCTATGCTTTCTCGCCTGAGATTCGCCCGAATAGAAGCAAGGGAACAGCATAAACTTTTGTGTCTGCTGCATCCTGTGAGCCATCATACTTGTTATCCAACTTGTTAGATTTCGCGACGAAGCTGAAAATTGACGATCTTCAAAGAGTTTCGGTCTGTTGGTCAAGACGCTTGAATTTTATTTTTTCTTGCTTGTTTAACCGTGAAAAAGGGGCGAATTTGATGTTACTGATGTATTCATTCAATACAATAGCCATAAACCCCGTTATGCTGTGCATATAGTCTACATCAATGTGTTTGACGATAATTCGTGGCCTTAAGAAACAATATTTTAAATACATGTAAAAAACTGCTGCTCATAAGACAATACGAACGAAAACTGCCACAGAAAATTGGCCTATGAAGCAAGCTACCACGATCTCCGAGTGTTAAGCTATAGAACGTCTGAAATACACACCGCTGTGTTAGGATGTGTTGTTGTTTGGCGATGAGGGCGAAAAATCTTGCCCTTCGGCAAATTCAAGCCATCGCTGTTCGGTTTGAATCATAAACACTTCTTTATACGCAGCTCCAAAGCTGCCTAGGAAGGGCAGAATCGATTTTTGCCCTCCCTGCCAGATGTGGCCTAAAACCGATAAGTGCCATGACAGATTTGAATGTCCTTCCATGCGTTAAATTTGAGGTTTCTCATTTTCGTGAAATAACATGAGCTTATGTTATAATTTACAATAAGAAACATTAAATTCACAGAAAAACGACAGTTTAAAAACAATTTTCTTCTTGAAAACTTTTTTGGTGGGGCATGCCCTCGATTGCCCAATAGGACGACGCCACTGATAATCCTTTTAAGTGATTGATGGTGGGTAAGAGCGATTTGGTGGAATGCCTAATCGCTCTCGATGATGTGGAACGTAGCCTTATGCTGGACTTCTGATGTCTATGCAGTTTTCTGGGGAAGCTTAGGCCTATTATATTGCTTGTATTTCATTCGCGAGTAAGTAATTAAATGAGGTGGAATGTGGTATTGGGACATATAGGTCATCATTTTTATACCACTTTCACAGCGGAGTGATTTCACTAGGCAAAATGGTATGGGACGTAGGCAAGGCAACTCCCTAATCCGTGTAATACGCAACTTCCTACCCAGGGCGGATCTAGAAATATTCTGAGGGGTCTTAAAACAGTAAGGCTTGGTAACCAGGGTGTTGCTAATGCACAAACTTCGTACCCTCGCTAATAAGCCATAATGAAAGTAAGTCTTCCATAAACAAAAAGCTGGATGCCTTGATTTATATATAATTTTGTTTCAGCTTTTATTGCCAATTGAACGCAATTGCAGCTCGCCCTCTATATTCACTTAGTGGACAAAAGTAATAGAACTGTAG
>NW_027018670.1:0-10472 GCF_013076305.1 Rhopilema esculentum
AAATAAATTTTTTCTATTTTTCATTATTTTTTGAATTTTTTTGCATATCCGGGGTCAGAGATTTTTGTGAAAAATGACTAAGTTCTCTTTTGAGAGATGTTGGCCTTAAACTGGTCCAAAACGTCTCAAATGGTGTTGCTGATGTAAACTATGGAATTTTAGGTTGTTTCGAACTAAAATAAATTTTTTCTATTTTTCATTATTTTTTGAATTTTTTTGCATATCCGGGGTCAGAGATTTTTGTGAAAAATGACTAAGTTCTTTTTTGAAAGATCTTGGCCTGAAACGTGTCAAAAACGTCTCAAATGGTGTTGCTGACGTAAACTAAGGCATTTTAGGTTGTTTCGAGCAAAATAATTTTTTTTCACTTTTCATGATTTTTTGAAGTTTTTTGCATATCCGGGGTCAGAGATTTTTGTGAAAAATGACTAAGTTCTTTTTTGAGAGATTTTGGCCTGAAACGTGTCCAAAACGTCTCAAATGGTGTTGCTGACGTAAACTAAGGCATTTTAGGTTGTTTCAAGCGAAAATAAATTTTTTTCTACTTTTCATGATTTTTTGAATTTTTTTGCATATCCGGGGTCAGAGATTTTTGTGAAAATTGACTAAGTTCTTTTTTGAGAGATCTTGGCCTGAAACTTGTCAAAACATCTCAAATGGTGTTGCTGACGTAAACTAAGGCATTTTGGGTTGTTTCAAGCAAAAATAATTTTTTTCTACTTTTCATGATTTTTTGAATTTTTTTTGCATATCCGGGGTCAGAGATTTTTGTGAAAAATGACTAAGTTCTTTTTTGAGAGATCTTGGCCTGAAACGTGTCCAAAACGTCTCAAACGGTGTTGCTGACGTAAACTAAGCATTTTAGGTTGTTTCGAGCAAAAATAATTTTTTTCTTTTTTCATGATTTTTTGAATTTTTTTGCATATCCGGGGTCAGAGATTTTTGTGAAAAATGACTAAGTTCTTTTTCGAGAGATCTTGGCCTGCAACTTGTGCAAAACGTCTCAAATGGTGTTGCTGACGTAAACTAAGGCATTTTAGGTTGTTTCGATCAAAAAATTTTTTCTATTTTTCATGATTTTTTTAATTTTAATGCATATCCGGGGTCAGAGATTTTTGTGAAAATTGACTAAGCTCTTTTTCGAGAGATCTTGGCCTAAAACTTGTCCAAAACATCTCAAATGGTGTTGCTGACGTAAACTAAGGCATTTTAGGTTGTTTCGAGCAAAAATTAATTTTTTCTATTTTTCATGATTTTTTGAGTTTTTTTGCATATCCGGGGTCAGAGATTTTTGTGAAAAATGACTTAAGTTCTTTTTTTGAGAGATCTTGGCCTGAAACTTGTCAAAAACCTGAAATGGTGTTGCTGACGTAAACTAAGGCATTTTAGGTTGTTTCGAGCAAAAATAATTTTTTTTCACTTTTCATGACTTTTTGAATTTTTTGCATATCCGGGGTCAGAGATTTTTGTGAAAAATGCCTAAGTTCTTTTTTGAGTGATTTTGGCCTGAAACGTGTCCAAAACGTCTCAAACGGTGTTGCTGACGTAAACTAAGGCATTTTAGGTTGTTTCGAGCAAAAAAAATTTTTTCTATTTTTCATGATTTTTTTAATTTTAATGCATATCCGGGGTCAGAGATTTTTGTGAAGATTGACTAAGCTTTTTTCGAGAGATCTTGGCCTGAAACTTGTCCAAAACATCTCAAATGTGTTACTGACGTAAACTAAGGCATTTTAGGTTGTTTCGAGCAAAAAAAAATTTTTTCATTTTCATGATTTTTTGAAGTTTTTTGCATATCCGGGGTCAGAGATTTTTGTGAAAAATGACTAAGTTCTTTTTTGAGAGATTTTGGCCTGAAACTTGTCCAAAACATCTCAAATGGTGTTGCTGACGTAAACTACGGCATTTTAGGTTGTTTCGAGCAAAAAATTTTTTTCTATTTTTCATGATTTTTTAATTTTAATGCATATCCGGGGTCAGAGATTTTTGTGAAAATCGACTAAGTCTTTTTCGAGAGATCTTGGCCTGAAACTTGTCCAAAACATCTCAAATGGTGTTGCTGACGTAAACTAAGGCATTTTAGGTTGTTTCGAGCAAAAAAAATTTTTTCATTTCATGATTTTTTGAATTTTTTTGCATATCCGGGGTCAGAGATTTTTGTGAAAAATGACTAAGTTCTTTTTCGAGAGATCTTGGCCTGAAACTTGTCCAAAACGTCTCAAATGGTGTTGCTGACGTAAACTAAGGCATTTTAGGTTGTTTCGAGCAAAAAAATTTTTTCTATTTTTCATGATTTTTTGAATTTTTTTGCATATCCGGGGTCAGAGATTTTTGTGAAAAATGACTAAGTCTTTTTGAGAGATCTTGGCCTGAAACTTGTCCAAAACATCTCAAATGGTGTTGCTGACGTAAACTAAGGCATTTTAGGTTGTTTCGAGCAAAAATAGTTTTTTTCTATTTTTCATGATTTTTTGAATTTTTTTGCATATCTGGGGTCAGAGATTTTTGTGAAAAATGACTAAGTTCTTTTTTGAGAGATCTTGGCCTGAAACTTGTCAAAAACGTCTCAAATGGTGTTGCTGACGTAAACTAAGGCATTTTGGGTTGTTTCGAGCAAAAATAATTTTTTTCTATTTTTCATGATTTTTTGAGTTTTTTGCATATCCGGGGTCAGAGATTTTTGTGAAAAATGACTAAGTTCTTTTTCGAGAGATTTTGGCCTGAAACTTGTCCAAAACATCTCAAATGGTGTTGCTGACGTAAACTAAGGCATTTTGGTTGTTTCGAGCAAAAATAATTTTTTCTATTTTTCATGATTTTTTGAATTTTTTTGCATATCCGGGGTCAGAGATTTTTGTGAAAAATGACTAAGTTCTTTTTTGAGAGATCTTTGCCTTAAACTTGTCCAAAACGTCTCAAATGGTGTTGCTGATGTAAACTAAGGCATTTTAGGTTGTTTCGAGCAAAAATAATTTTTTCTATTTTTCATGATTTTTTGAATTTTTTTGCATATCCGGGGTCAGAGATTTTTGTGAAAAATGACTAAGTTCTTTTTGAGAGATCTTGGCCTGAAACTTGTCCAAAACGTCTCAAATGGTGTTGCTGACGTAAACTAAGGCATATCAGAGATTTTTGTGAAACTAAGGTCAAACTTGTTCTCAAATGGCTTTGCTGAAGTAAACTCATTTTAGGTTGTTTCTAGCAAAAATAATTTTTTTTTACTTTTCATGATTTTTTGAATTTTTTTGCATATCTGGGGTCAGAGATTTTTGTGAAAAATGACTAAGTTTTTTTTCGAGAGATCTTGGCCTGAAACTTGTCCAAAACATCTCAAATGGTGTTGCTGACGTAAACTAAGGCATTTTAGGTTGTTTCGAGCAAAAATAGTTTTTTTCTTTTTTTCATGACTTTTTGAATTTTTTGCATATCTGGGGTCAGAGATTTTTGTGAAAAATGACTAAGTTCTTTTTTTTGAGAGATTTTGGCCTGAAACTTGTCCAAAACATCTCAAATGGTGTTGCTGACGTAAACTACGGCATTTTAGGTTGTTTCGAGCAAAAAAATTTTTTCTATTTTTCATGATTTTTTAATTTTAATGCATATCCGGGTCAGAGATTTTTGTGAAAAATGACTAAGTTCTTTTTCGAGAGATCTTGGCCTGCAACTTGTGCAAAACGTCTCAAATGGTGTTGCTGACGTAAACTAAGGCATTTTAGGTTGTTTCGATCAAAAAAAATTTTTTCTATTTTTCATGATTTTTTTAATTTTAATGCATATCCGGGGTCAGAGATTTTTGTGAAAATTGACTAAGCTCTCTTTTCGAGAGATCTTGGCCTAAAACTTGTCCAAAACATCTCAAATGGTGTTGCTGACGTAAACTAAGGCATTTTAGGTTGTTTCGAGCAAAAATAGTTTTTTTCTATTTTTCATGATTTTTTGAATGTTTTTTGCATGTCTGGGGTCAGAGATTTTTGTGAAAAATGACTAAGTTCTTTTTTGAGAGATTTGGCCTGAAACTTGTCCAAAACATCTCAAATGGTGTTGCTGACATAAACTAAGGCATTTTGGGTTGTTTCAAGCAAAAATAATTTTTTTCTACTTTTCATGATTTTTTGAATTTTTTTTGCATATCCGGGGTCAGAGATTTTTGTGAAAAATGACTAAGTTCTTTTTGAGAGATTTTGGCCTGAAACTTGTCCAAAACGTCTCAAATGGTGTTGCTGACGTAAACTAAGGCATTTTAGGTTGTTTCGAAGCAAAAATAATTTTTTTCACTTTTCATGATTTTTTGAATTTTTTTGCATATCCGGGGTCAGAGATTTTTGTGAAAAATGACTAAGTTCTTTTTTGAGAGATCTTGGCCTGAAACTTGTCCAAAACATCTCAAATGTGTTGCTGACGTAAACTAAGGCATTTTGGGTCGTTTCGAGCAAAAAAAATTTTTTTCTTCTTTTTTTCATGATGTTTTGAGTTTTTCTGCATATCCGGGGTCAGAGATTTTTGTGAAAAATGAATAAGTTCTTTTTTGAGAGATCTTGACTTGAAACTTGTCCAAAACATCTTAAATGATGTTGCTGACGTAAACTAATGCATTTTGGTTTGTTTTGAGCAAAAATAAAATTTTCTATTTTTGATGATTTTTTGATTTTTTTTGCATATCCGGGTTCAGGGATTTTTGTGAAAATTGACCAAGTTCTTTTAGAGAGATCTTGGTCTGAAAGTTGTCCAAAACATCTCAAATGGTGTTGCTGACGTAAACTAAGGCATTTCAGTTTGCTTCAAGCCAAAAAAAATTTTCGTGAGTTTTGATGATTTTTTTTTTTTTTGCATATCCGGGGTCAAAGATTTTTGTGAAAATTGACTGATTTTTTTTTTGAGAGATCTTGTCCCGAAACTGGTCCAAAACCTTTCAAATGGTGTTTCTGACGTAAAGGAAGGCCTTTATTGCAGTTTCGAGCGAAAGAAACTTTATGTTATCTATGATGATACTTTGAATTTTTGTGCTTTTCTTGGTTGACAAATTTTTCCAAAAATGACAAGTTTTTTTAGATAAATATTTAGTTTGAGGAGTAAATAGAAAAATTAAGTTGTAATTAGATAATACAGTGAAACGTTTGCATTTTGTGTCATTCTTTTGAGCAGTGTTTTTAAAAGAAAATTATTAGTTGCAGTCAGAAAAGCTCTGGTGCTGTTTTTGTCATGTTTTGCTTTCCACGATTTTTATGGGTCTATTGGCTCACAAGCTTTATAGTCGATACAAAATCTTTATAGTCGGCCACGCCCCTCTCCCCCAAAAAGTTTCCTTGCCCCTTGTTTGCCCCCCCCCCAATCGATTAAAAATTCAATGTTTTCTGCCGAAGCTGTTCAATCGTTTTTTCACTTTGTTAGGGTTTGCTCTCTTTATTTTCCTCAATGCTATCTTTATTGCATTTATTTAACAAACTAGGGGCCCCGATAAGCGTTTTGGTTTGTAACCGAGATGGACATTTATGAAATTTGGCTCCTTTCTAATAAGTTACCAAGTAAAAACCAAGTGTTAGTGTTACCAAGAGTTCTGTAGTTACCAAGAATTCTGTAGTTACCGAAAAAATTCATTCTTGACAATAATTTGAATTCTATATTTGCTATATATTATCACGAAGATCCACCTTCATGCGGTGGAGTGCGCAGGGTCAGCCCAATACCATCCCAGTATACCTTGGCAATCTACTATTGCTTATCGAAATTGTATGACTTGAAATTCTGTGTAACAGAATGAGTTGCTTGATCTCATGGAGGTTGGATATAAGACATAACTACTATGGAAAAATTTTACCAATCAACCTCACAAAGCTATTAGACTTTTATTCTATAGAAGTTTAGTTTTTCTGTTAAAAACCATGATCATGATGCATTATTGTTAAACAGATAAGACTCAGTTGAGTAACAAAACAAAGTTGCTTTTGGTCAAATAACAAACGGTCCCAAACCTTTAGGGGCCCCCAGAAACAATCGTTCTTTGCTATTTTTCCTAGGGGACACAGCTGCTCCTTACACCACTTATAACACTATTTGGCATAATGATAAAAGCCTTGATAGAGCTGTACCAAGGACATACTTATCTATAGGGAGCTAAGAACCGGTGCCTTGTAGATAGCTAATTTTGAGCCACCACGCCACTGTTTTACATTCTACTAGTTCCCAAAGTAATAGCTAGCGTCGGCTCCTATAACTGAAAGTTTGGCCCCCGGTTAGCCCCCCCCCCCCAGATTTTTAGGGCTAAAATCGCCACTGGCAGAGTGCAAAATATATTTTGGTTAATTATTTTGCTGGAACTTTTGAAGGATGAGAATTTGTCATCTCTCCTGGACACTTTTTTAAACAGGTATGACTACCCTTATCCCCTAACCTCCTCCTTCACGAGATACAGGAAAATCGCTTTACGAAAAAGTGAAAAGTTTTTGAATTATGCTTTCTTTTTCAAGAAAAGGTTCGGATTTGTGAAACGAATGCAAATTTCCCGAAAGTCCTCGGTCTTATATAATAGATTGCTAACTCTATACGGTGCTCTATTACACATCGTCTGAGATATATATATATATATTAACTATTTTATTATTTTTATTGAAATCCTTGTTTATCAAATTTTCGGGAAATTTATGAAAAACGGGAAAATTCGGGTAATTTGTTTTAACACCCCCCAATACTTGAGGTATCAATACGCTCCTGCTTGTGTCCTTTTCAGCTTTTATTTGTTCTTTGTCAATTTTCTTGTACTTTCTATGTCTTTCAAGCTGATTAGAGGCACCTATTTATTTTATTTCTGTTCACTTAAATTGAAAAGCTGAGAATATTTATGAAATGAAATCTATTGTAAAATCTCAAGCATTTCCTTCTGCTTTGAAGTACGGTCTCCCTGTGTCCTATGCTTTTGTTTTGATAACCTTGCGGATAAGAATCAATCCATTGTTAATTTGCGAAGTTAGTAATGGCATGGCCGCTCTCAGAAGAATTGAGTTAAAAGAAATAAGCAACTTCGTCATTGAAGTCTATGTAAATGCGTGGAGAAGTGATGGATGGATCGAGTACACTGATTACCTGAGCAATTGTGTCTAAAAGTTGTGATAGGGACTCGTTGCTTCGATGAGTCGAGAGGGTGAGTCCTGACCTATTGGACTGTATGTACCTATTGGACTTGTAACTTAAAATGCCTTCACATAATCTTTATTTCGATATACTGGCTTCTCTTCAAATCATAATATAATTTATTATTGTTATAAAAACGGAAAATTTCATCAGGACCAATTCGTGCATCTGCGAACTCCATCAGGCGCTCACTACAATAATATGATTGTTGATTTGTAAGAACACAAGTCATCCATAAAATGTATATACAATACAAAGAATGCAAAGATGGAGTTTGTAGTTTGCAAGCAGGGTTGCATATCCACAAAAGTCATTCAATCAGCCAATTAGCAATAAATTGCTCTTACTCTTGTACCAGTATTTGTAAATATGCATTGCTCTGCAGTATTTGGCTAAATTCCAAATTCAAGATTATCGAGCTCTCTGAGTGTAGTGCTGCTGAATCAATTCAATTCAAAAAGTCTTCTGCGTTAAACCATTTGCATGTTCAACCAAAAAAAGTAAAGTTAGACTTCTTACTTTGGAAATTATGCCATTCATTTCAAAGCAACCTAAACCAACAATAAAGTAGCTTATGTCATAGATTCATTTATGTGAATAAATTTTTATTTGATACATTTCAGTGCCACCTCTGATCTTCGTTGTAGCTTTTGATCTAGGAGGACAATGATCCTGAGTTAGTTTTGTATCTTGCACCATTTTACATGTGAGATGCAAAAGTGTTTGTTTCTCAAATTGTTGAAATTCATCCAAACTCATTGATTAACCTTTTTGAATAGAAGGGACCCCTCCTTGTTTAGTTTACATATTGTTGGGGACCACCTTTAAGTAATTTCCTGCATGCAATTCATATTTTCACTAATAGTACCGTAAATCCTTGAATTGGCCCCCCTTCAAAAAGGCCCTCCCCTGGAATAAACACCCACCCTAAAACTACAAATTGTCAATAAGCCCCCCCCCCCTTGGATAAGTTCCCACTGCTACTGTAAATCCTCAAATTGGCCCCCATCGATTTGTTGATTGTTGCCATCTGAGGTTGCCTTTGGTGTTTTATTGAATTTCAACCAAAATTCATAATTTTGGTAATAATTAATTAAACGTTAATAGAGAAGTTCCTATTATAATGTTCAACGTCTTTTAGGAATGTCTTCTTGATGTCTACCATGATTTTATAAGCCCACCCCTTGTACAAGCCCCCTCTCGAATACCCCCATCCAAGAATATCAAGAATAAATAAGCTTCCAAGGGCCTAATTCAAGGATTTACAGTATGGAAACATTATACAATCAACTCTGCTAACAGTCATTCTGCTTAAGATCACACTGCTTGTTACAGTCACATAAAATTTAGACCCAAATATGCAAATCTATTAAAGCTAGCTTCCCTTACAGTGACATTATGTTTACTGTTGCAAGTTTTCAAGCAACATTTGGTGTGACTTTAACCGACTCCACTTTATTGAATTGATTTTCCATCCAAATTTGTTTCCTTTTTTGTATGGATTGATAGTATTTTTTGTTGTATGCACTGCATAATGCAGAGGGATTTAAAAATATAAACTAAACTGAACTGATTAAAAAAGGATAAACCATATCCCTCTCTAAAAACAGAACCAAGTAACTGTATATTTTGTTTATCCTTTAGAGGACTGGGTTTTTTTTGCATACAATATACTTGCATCAGAAAAGTCTTTCTTGGAAGAATAATGGTGCATTATGACCCAGTAAAGTATATATTTTTGAATTGCCAGTTTGTGAAGTATTCCAGAAAAAAATTATTTAACCTAATTAATGATCACGTGATCTCATTAATAATTCAAAATGGCTGACGAAAAAAATTTTTCCCCATCATTTCAATAATTTAGGAGCCAAAAGAGGACATTGTTCTGGTCACTACCAAAGCAAATTGCATTTACTATAAAGTTCTATCATCAGAAAGTCAGGAATCCAAATTATATTCAATTGTTTTATTATTTCAGTAAATTATTGCAACTAAAGAATCATCTGGCTCTGAACCGCTTGACTCGTGTTCTTATTTTGATACCAGTTGCTATCACAAGAAAATTACCTATCCCTGAAGTAACTTACAGGAAATAAAAAAGGAAACCTTTCAAGAGAAATAATGTTACTTATAGCCAAAAGATATTGCTATGACCAAACTTTCAAGAATTCTCGATATTAGGTAAAATAGCAAAACAATAGTTCATTCAAAAAAAGTTAGTATGCAAAAAAAAGTTTATGAATTGAGATGTTCAGTAATCAAATGATTTGAAAGAGTTCCAGTAAATTAGACTCTAGTATGCCATAATTTAAAACAGTTCCTATCTTTATTCAAGCAAAGATGTACATTGCACATCTCACAGGATATGTATGTTACATGAACCCCTGCAGCACGTCGATCAATTTTGCCAATCTTTCCACCTCTGCTTGACTTCACAGTTTCTTTGCATAATTGGCAGTCTTTTCTGTCTGTGTTGTACACAGGCAGATGTACTCCTACATTCTGAAATCTGAGCTCATTTTCATGTGCTACAGATGGACGACCTACAGTGCGCTTTCTTGCACGGTATTGCCCTATCAGCAACTCTATCAGCTCCTCACGAAAGTTTTGACGCTTGGGAGTTTTCTTGCCAACTTCATGAGGGATGAAGCATGATCCCAAGATGAATGCATTATGTATGCACAGCTCAAGAATATGGAAAAGCACCCTCCTGTACCATTTTCTTGACCTTCTTCCAATGTTGTAAAATTTGATCACGTGATCGCAAAAATCGACACCACCCATTTTCTTGTTATATGGCTGCACAATAGGTGGGCAAGGTATTTCAACTGCTCCCGTGTGTCCTTTTTTACCACGGCGCTTCACAACTTTTTCTTTATCCTGGATATCATCTTTGTATTCTGGCTCATGTATTGTAGACAAAAAATGTACCCCTTTGTTGTCAAGCCATGATGTGGTCAAAATACTTCCATTCATTCTCCAATCTGAATATCCACGATCTTTTCCTCTTTTACTTGCAATCACTATTTCCTTCGGAAATCCGCTTCTGTCCACTCTGGCTGTTCCACTTGCATAAATTCCCTTTTCCTCTAAGGATTTGAGCAACCAAGCCTTGGTGTAATAATTGTCCAAGTACAAATGATGATTTACATCTTGGTAGCCTTCAGTGAGCTTCAAAACTACTTTCTCTGCTAGGCCTTTTGAAATTGTTTGGTTAGCATCTTTCCCTGTATAGATGACAATCTCACTAACATACCCAGTGTCAGATTCACATAACACAAAGGCTTTGATGCCAAATCGTGCCCTTTTACTAGGAATGAATTGACGAAAGTAAATTCTTCCTTTGT
>NW_027018673.1:0-10330 GCF_013076305.1 Rhopilema esculentum
TTAGATACAAGTATGTGCAGAAAATATAGTTTACTTTTACTCCTTGTTGTTAATTTATTTTAGTAATTAGTTATTATTATTATTGTCATTATTATTATTACTGTAATTCTTTAGGTGTTGAGTATTGTTAAATTTTATTTAGAAATGATTGGTGATCGAAATGAAATGAAATGAAATGAAATGAAATGAAATGAAATGAAATGAAATGAAATGAAATGTGAAATGAAATGAAATGAAATGAAATGAAATGAAATGAAATGGAATGGAATGGAATAGAATGGAATGGAATGAAATGAAATGAAATGGAATGGAATGGAATAGAGGGAATGGAATGGAATGGAATGGAAAGGAAAGGAATGAAATGAAATGAAATGAAATTGCATATCTTACTGATTAGCGATCTTTTAGTTGGGAGTCTAGTGACTACCAACCCTAGACAAAATCTACCCTGATTTTCACTGACAGACATCTATCATTTCATCAAATTTGAATACACCAGCAAATAATTCGTTTTGTTTACTGATTCTTTTTTGGTTAATTAAAAAATATACAATGTAAAGCTTTTAAAAAAGCAAACATTTTGAGTCAAAGTAAAGCTTTAGTAGTTAGCTTACGTATGACTCAAGTATGAAAGTTTATTTTTAAATTTTGCACCACGAAAAGATAGTTTGCATAAAAAAATCACTTTTCATTTTATGTACTCTATCTTTTTTAAAAAGTAGTCGATTGATCATAGAAGAATTCGAGCACATGTTAGAATCAAGTTCCTAGAAAACTGCTGTGGTCTCTGCTAATTATAGTTTCTACAAACGGAGAAATGCTCCTTGGGCATGGTATATAGTGGGTAATTTCGATAAGCTTTCAACCGATTAAAGAAAGAGCGTGCAGCTGTTGTGACTATTAAGTAAAAATCCTAATTCAACATATTATTAAATTCATCGTTTTAATTCGCTGTACACAGTTCAAATGGGACCTTAGCTGGTCGGGCGTAGTTAGGCTCAGAGATGACCGGGCATATGTTTAGTTTCTCTTGAAGCTGCTCCCGCGATAAATCAAAATTCTTATAGCTCCTTTTTGACAGCAGCACAGTTGCTGGCAAGAAAGGGCCTATAACAAATCTTCCCATCTATTCCATCAATATTTATGATTATAATTGTCTCGTTATTATAATTACTTATTATTGATAAGGAAAATTGAAGAGCTAAGGGGTCATGCTCTTTAAATATCGACGCCACACCATTTTAAATACTTGAAGATGTCCTTTCGAGACAGAGCCGTCGAACTACAAATTGTATAAAATGTGGCTGCCTGCGATGATGTGAAATAGAATTAAATGTTACAGAATTCCCTCAGAATTACCATTTTCAGTAAAATACGTCATGTCGACACGTCAAGGATTTTTCAAACTAAAATTAACAAACTAATAGCTCAAAACATTATAGTTTAGTTAACAATCATCAATGATAAGGTTACAAAACATGATCAAAACATTTTAGTTTTTATCAAGTGTATTGGCTTAGTTATGGCTTTAGTTTTGGTTTAGTTTAAAAAAGAATTATAATAATCAACTTGCTTGTTCTGTGTGAAAGCTTTTTCTTTAAACTTTTTAAAATAAAATTTTCCCGAAATCTGTAACGCCTCAAAAAATCTTTAAAGGCAGTCTGTCCCCTATTGTGCTCAACTTCATTTTCAAGGGAGTGAAATTCATGCACCGTTGAGCTTGATCGAGAATTAAACGATTTAAACCAATCAGAGACAACTTTGATTCCAGAGCTTTTGAATCAAATGGCCGTTGTATTGAAGCTGTGGCCAGAAAAAATTTGTTCCCTGTTTGGTTTGTGCGACAGATCTGCTAACAGCAAAAAGGGAATGCTTCCATTATCATCATTCATTTCCAGTAATTAAATCTTCTTGCCATTCCCCATTAAATCTTCTTGCTTTTTGCTCCCAGTTTCAAATATCGTCCACTACTGCAGCTAGGCCAGCCAAAGCAAGCATCGTAATCCGTTATCCGTTAAGGCAGGAAGACCTATTGTTCATATTAGCCAATCATTGAGGGGACAGACTGCCTTTAAAAGATCTTGAAATTCCAGGGAAGTACTTTAAAGTGGGTTTCGAAGGGATGATCGCCGAAGAATTGAAAAATACGGTATGATAAAGACGTGTTGAGTTATTCGGGTCAATTACTTCAGTCGAGCTTGTGGCTTCAGCTGACTGAAGTTGCAAGGGTCAGGGTATACTCGGTAATAGAATGAGATTTCCAAATTGTTTGGTGAAATGGAAAGAAGCGGATTTTCACTGTGCGCTCTTCATAGAAGAGAGGTTTGCGCAATTTCTAACTTTGTCCCTCACTGTTTGATTACAGTTTAATGCCGCTCATTAATATTTCCTCTTTCCTTGCCCCAAAACCCAAACGACTTGCAGCCCGTTATCTCTATAGAACTCTACTTGAAAATTAATATTCAATCGTTATCAATCGTTATAGAGTGAAACTCTCGCTGTGTGCGAAGAACAGAATGTGGATAGGCCATTACCTACTTTTTAATAAGAACGCACTTTGTATAGCTTGAGTTCCAGACCTCCAACAGCCCTAACAAAAAGTGGCTCAGGCTAATTTTATAAGAATTCTGAGACTAGAAATTTGCCATAGACCATAGATATTAGAAAAAGCAAGGGCCTGCCGCCCAGCAAGTAACTATCATAACATTTCTGCGCTTCAAGAAATGTCATGTGTAATTGTTATTCAGTGGACTTAAATGCAATATATAGTATGCAGCTGAAGATATGATAATGATGGAACCAAAACAAATGTAAAGACCAGCCAAGCTTCAAATTATAAAATAAGAGCATCGAGCTTCGGGAGAAATACCTTGTAGAAAAGAAATATATGTTAGGTTGTCGGCTGAACAGAATAAAACCAACAAAAGTAGAATTTCGTGACACGCTACTCTAGACCAAAATTTCTAAATGCGATAGCATATTTGAAGCTTTGCTCGATCAGAATTTTAAAAAGTTCTCGTGTGCCTAAGCTGCAATTTAGCAAGAAAATATAAAAAAGTTGATAGTTCAAAGGTAAAATATCAATCACGTAGAGAAATAAATTACTGACTCTTTACTGGCCTCGTTTTATGCATTCTCAGTGCTGTATGTCGTTCCGTATACCGTAAAAGCTCTATTAAGCACCTGGGAGCTTATTTATTTTTTTAGTCCTAGTGGGGTTTTTTTTGTATATTCATAGTAATTGAAATCTTCACTGAATCGTAATGTTTATAAGGACGGAAAGAAGTAAATAATTTCTGAAATTGTTTCTCGGCGTTCTAAAGGCCGTAGTCTCTAATTATTTTTGGGGCAAACCCCAGCCTGCATTTCAGCCCCCACTTTTTGAATTGTGTGCGTTGCAAAATAGATGGAGGTAAAGATCGTTGTTTCAAATTACGCGAAAAATGAAGAAGGAGAGACCACCTCAATTTGTACATCATTGAGGGGAGAGACCACGCAACCAGGTTCTCGTAAATATCAGTTCTTTTCTAAGCAAAGATTTGATGACGAAGAATTTGATGGGCTGAATGCAATTAAAAACTTGTCTCTGCAAAAAAAGACTTCTCTGAAAAGAAGCTTCACCCAGCTTTTAAACCAGACACGGATTTAGCTGATTTAGACTATTTGAATTATTTATGCTTGATCAGACAGTTCCGTTCGGCTGCAAAGATATGGCTCCAAAACCAAAAAACACCTGGGTCATTCTTCTCCAAAATCTGACAAACAAGATTGTTTTCAAGGGGTTTTGAGAATGCAAGGAAGAAAGAATAACTTTTGATGGAGATCCGAGAAAACGATTTAAAAGGGTTTCCTTTCGATACCTATTTGCTGACAAATAAAGAAATCGCTAAATGATGTTAATTTTCTTTTTAACCTAATCCATATACTGTAAAAAAATCGTCTTTTTTACTAATACTTTATGTTTAGAATCTTGGTCAATTAGGATATTCTGTATCTGTTTTTGCCACGCCCATTGTATCAATCTCAGCAAAAAACCATTCCTTGCGGGAATATATCATTCGGGGAGGATTGTACTCAGAGTTGTCGCTAGCTATTGTGCTAAAGGGGGTGGGGGGTTGCTCAGGTCCATTTGCCGACAAAGTGAGCAATCCTTTGCTAGCCGAAGAGTTCGAAAATGTACCGATAAAGCAACCCTACTTAGCGAAAAATTCCTCGTTTTTGCAATGGAATTTTTCAAAGGAGGCAGTCACATCCTCACTCACAGTTATTGCGACAGCCCTGACTGTATGCTTACCTGGTGAGAAGGAGTCAGTCCATCTGATTCGTGGAGACTAACAGAGTTATCACAGAAAATGAAATACAGAAATTCTTGTTCTAAATGTTCACGCACAATTCAAGTGCCTCCTGAATTTCTTATTTGCAGAAACCTTGATAATATTTTTGATTAAGGAAAACGCTGGATGTTAGTCATTTTTTCAAGACCACGCAAACAAGCAGGTGTATGGCTCGCACACATTTCATGGAAATTAGGTGGACCAAAACAAAATTGGTGATTAAACACATGGTGGATGGGAGACATGACATGATTATAGAAGTATGTGCCCTACATAAGGAGAGCTTTAGTTCATTAATTCAGCTCAGTGTAGAGGGAATCACATCAAATTTTATAGAATTTTCTCCATTTGTTTGAAATACGCTAGCAGCTGCAATCAGATCCCAATCTAGAATTCCTACTCAAATAGAGTGAAGCAAAAAAGATTTTGGCTGAAAATTTTCAAAAGATAATAGACTTTCCAAACTAAAGATCACAATTTTATTTCAGTTGCAGCCCTTAGCCGTTTGCTTGCGTTTAGAAACTGTTATTTCTGAAAATGACGCAATATCTTTTATTTTTTCAAGATAAAAAGAAAAGCAGGGGAATACTGAATACTGAATACATCATCGTATACATCTTAGGATACTGAATACTGAATACTGAATACTGAATACTGAATACTGAATACTGAATACTGAATACTGAATACTGAATACTGAATACTGAATACTGAATACTGAATACTGAATACTGAATACAGAATACTGAATACTGAATACTGAATACTGAATACTGAATACTGAATACTGAATACTGAATACTGAATACTGAATACTGAATACTGAATACTGAATACTGAATACTGAATACTGAATACTGAATAATGAATACTGAATACTGAATACTGAATACTGAATACTGAATACTGAATACTGAATAGTGAATACTGAATACCGATACTGAAACGAGATACTGAAATACTGAATACTTGAATACGAATACTGAAATACTGAATACTGAATACTGAATACTGAATACTGAATACTGAATACTGAATACTGAATACTGAATACTGAATACTGAATACTGAATACTGAATACTGAATACTGAATACTGAATACTGAATACTGAATACTGAATACTGAATACTGAATTTATATTGGACACGGTTTGTAGTGAATTAATTTTAAACATGCCTCCATTTATATGAAAAAAAGGTCATTGATCTAGTTTACGTTTGAGTGTTTTGGAAACATCCAGAATCCAGAAAAGCCGTCAATCTTCCTCCGGCCAAGAAAATCTTGTAATAAAAACTTCCTCCTTTGTTATGTGGGTAAAACTGGCGTGGTCAGGAGATTGGTGGTACCCAACTAGTCCTGATCCCCGCTCCCTACAACTCAGTAGTTTTCTCAAAAAATTTTGAAATTGTAGCTTGTTTTCAATTATATAGATGTTTTTTGAGACATGGGTGAAGTAACATGCTTATCGTAATTTATAAAGCGTGTCATAATTCAAAAATTTGTAAATTATAAAAAGTTAAGACCTAAATTTTAATGTGCAATGCATTTCTGCAAACATAGTCATATTAGAAAAACGGGAGGTTTAATTTGCCATTACTTCGGGAAAATTAAGAATGGCTAAGCCAATTTGTGAGAACTGTTACTATAGTGGGTTGCGTGGGGCGTGACACCCCCTTTAAAGAAAATTCTATTGCAAAAACGAGGAGTTTTTTGCCATCTAGGGGTGCTTAGTTGGCAAATTTCCAGACTTGTCGGCAAATACAGGACGGCTCACCACTTTGCCGGCATATTGATCTTGGACATCCCTCTTGAGCACAATAGCTAGCAACAGACTTTGTCGGCAAATGGAGCCTGAGCATCTCTTTGACCCCAGCCTAGCAAATCACTCGTGAAGAAACTTCGCAGGAAGACCTGGATGGAGCTTATCACTGGTGAATCTAAATCCAGTAGCGTAGTTTTACCTTCCATACAAGGGAGTTTGAGGCTTATCAATTGTAAAATTTACCGATGATTTTACCGACAAAATCGTGAAGAATTGGGTGTGTCACACTCCTACAGCTCTAGTAATACCACGGCCTTCAAATCCCTTTCATTCACAAAATGCAGATAGCATCCAGGAATCTTAGGAATACTTCAACCGACCAGAAGTCGCCAAATAAAAAACTTCAAGAATAAACGGAAGTATTTATCATTTAGAAGTCCTGGAATGGCCTCTTAGCTGAGTGTAAGCAAGCATTGAAAGGATAAAGAGCAAAGCCGATGCCAATAAGGGGCATGGGAGCGCACGTCGCCCCCCTTTAAGGCTGCTTGTCCAAAAATCTGAATACTTGTCGGAAGATTTTAGGATTCTCCACAAGTCTCATCCCAATGACTGGCTGATTGTATTGTATTGTATTGTAGATTATTTAACGTTAGTTTCTACAATAGTGAATATACACTAATTAAGACTAACATGAAGCAATTTCAAGGATTGCATAAGACAGTTCATTTACTGCAAAACGAGCATGCGCACTTGCTTTCAAGGAACCAAGTTTTGATCAAATTCCTCAAATTGTCTTGTATTTTGTGCTGTTTTTATTGATTCCGGGAGTGAATTCCAGATTTTAGGCCCTTGAAAACTTAATGATCTGATACAATTATTGGTAGTTCTGGCTTTTGGAATGTCAAGGAGGTTTTTGAGTCGAAGGTTATGACCTGTTGTTTTGGGTACAAAATAGTCTTCCATGAAAACAGGATTAAGGTTGTTAAGTGTTTCAGAAACTTCGAGCGCTAAAATTCTAACAGATTGGACATTTATGGTAGTTTCTAACAGTATTCTAACAGTATGGTAGTTTCTTTTGAGTTAGCAAGTAAATCTTTGTACGAAGATGAATAGTCCGAATTGGCTAGTCTTTAAGCCCTCTCGTTAATTTTCTCTAGCTTATCCTGACTTCCTTTACCATATAGGCAGCATCCATATCAATGGACAATAATTGAAGTGACATAGTATAAATGAATTCATAATTATCTTTTTTTCTCTGTCACCCATAAATCTTGCCAATCTTCTCAAAGAATTTAACTGTTTAGCTGCTTTTTTACAGATCTTATCGATATGAGCATCAAACTTAAATTTGCATCGGTCTGAACACCAAGCAAAGTAACGTTTTTCTCTATTTTAATTGCAAATTTTTTTGTCAATTTCAAACTCATTAATGCATTTATCTTTGCTGCCGATTGTGATGGCCTGAAATTTAGAGGGATTTGCAATCATTTCATTAGATTTAAACCAATCAAGGCATTTTTTGGTGTTGATAATCTGATGATAATCTGCTTATCTGATGATAAAGAGGCTGATGATGATCTTTTCATATTTTATTATTAGAAATTTTGCTTCTAATCGGTTATTTCTATTGTGTATTGGTTGAAAATAGCCAAAATTAGTCCTTGCGGAAAAATTAATTTAGGTTCCTTTGCTCAGGAAACATTTAGGATACCTTTTGTGATAAACTTCGAGAATCTTTCCGGTTATTAGGATTCATTGACAAATGAACAAAAACGACAATTCAAGTATATAATATATATAGAATTTTGCTTATGTTGAAGGTGTCTCCTGCCAAGGAAAGGAAAATGTGACACCATAAAGTATGGCAAAGATCTTTAAATATAGACCTTATGTCAATCTGGAAAATTGCCTCGATCATCCATGGAAAATTATATTGTTAAATCGATGACCTGAGTCTCTGTGAACAACACTAAATTAATCAGGTACTAGACAAGTTTGCATCCCGTGAAAAAGAAAAAGAAGATTGTTGGTTGAAGACTTACTTTTTGCATTAATTGTGCCATGTAGCCTGGCCCCCTCTAAATTTTGTGATAACTTGTTTAACTTTTCTAAGTTGTAACCTCGAATTTTACTGAAAAAACCATCCACCAGCAAGAAGACGAACTAATATACAAATTCGTTCAGCGAGGCGCGAGCCAGAGCGCGTATAACTAGCAAAAAATGGGAACGACAGATTGATACGCATGCGCAGTATCCTACCATCGAAGTAGATATGTTGTCGGAAATGTATTATGCCCCCCCTCCCCGTGTTATATCACTGCTTGGTTCGCCCTGATAAAAGAGAAACCTGCCGACCTCCAGCGTAAACTCTAAAGCCGCCACGTACCAGAAGGAGACGTGTAGACGGAGGGGGGGCGAGTGGATTTAGACCGAGCGAAGCGAGTAACATTCCACTGGGGTTGAGGGTTAACTATCGGAGGGTCAAAAAACATGCATTTTTCTGGGAAGCTGAGATAGAGATAGAAATGAATTTAACTGAATGTACGCATGAAATATATAAACTTTTAAGAAAAATTTACAAGGGAGATCAAACAGTAATATGAAAGAATTAAAAACAATTTGAAAAAATAAGAAAAATAAAGAAGGAAAATGAACAAATTGAATTATAAATGCATTTAATATAAATTTAATTTCTTAGATTTGAATCCAGACCTCGAAAAATAAAATTCCAATTAGCGTATCTGCAAATAGAAAAAAAGTAGAATTCGATCATATCAATTAGTAAATTATGATACGCCCCAATGGAGGGATATCTACCAAAGTTTAAGAAGAAAACAGACAAACTCCGACGTGCAGAAGAATATACCCATGCAAAGAAACAGCTAGTAATAAAGAGTATGACAAACAGAGAGAAAGCATGTTTCCTTATGATGAATCTGCATAAATTGCAGACTTTATTGGTCAATGACTTCTATGTTATTAGAACAAATGTTGCATTTCTTATTCTGGGATTTGCGAAAACCGACACTTCTGACACCATATCGATATCTTTAGAGTCTTGACAATGCAAATAATTAGTTTCTTACTTCGAGAGATATCAATGCCCAGGAAACATTAGAATTCAAAGTTCTGGGATCTGAGAATTTCATCCAAAGCTTGGAACAAAGCTCTTCGTTGATGACCAAAACAGTCTCATTTCAAGGCAGAAACCTGTTTGCAAATCTCTCTCACCTGCATACAGCTCGTCACCGCAGCTCGTATTGTCTCTATCGGCAGCAGTACTGCAATTAAACTGTCATTAACCGTTTTGAGGACTTTCTCGAAAGCGCCATCATCATTATTAAAAACTTTTCTCTTTTTCTCCTTGCTGATTTACTATTATTATCATCGTTCTCTCTCATTTTCATAACGTGAGATGCGATGAACGGACTTGTTTAGTTCAATGTCCTTTACTATCTCTAATAATTTTCAGTAACAGCCTTGCAGAATCTAGTGTCCAACCATCGTTCCAATGCCTTTTCGAGCCTTTCAGCCTTCTGTCTATCATAGTTTATCGCAGCAACACACTTTTCAGCCTAATAAATGCACACTAGAAGAAGCACAAACCAAATAATATAGAGCTGATCAGATTATATGATAGCCCCATTAGACTAATGTCGCAAGGCAATTATTCGGTATGTTTCTCAAGACAAAAAAGACTGTATCACAGCTTACTTGACAGAGACTGCCTCGATAATTAAATGAGAGAATGACATTTTATGGTGCCGTCAACTCATGAATTTACAGAAAAGATTCACATTACATGAAACAGAACAGGATTTTAACCAATCGAAAATACGAATCTTCAGCTATCCTCTACAGTACTTATTCGAGACCAGTAGTCACTGTCGCGGTCTCCGCTCCATGGCCTATCTTATATATATATTCCAACTTACATCAACTATATATGAGCGTGAGGCAACCAGCCTTAAACTCACAAGCTTTTACTGCGTACACTCGAGCGAGCACGCTGACGAGTGGCCGCACCTACTTATCCAGTGATATGTCAAAAACTCGTGCTCGACTCTAGTTATTGATCGTTTCTCTTTACGTAGTTAGTCTATTTAAAATGATAATAGCTTAAAAGGTTGGTCTGGATTATCTATTGCATTTATTCAGGTTTACAGACCTTCTTGTAAACAGCTTCTGATGGTTATCTCAACCTGATCCAATCTATTTATCCGATCTCTCTC
>NW_027018681.1:0-10461 GCF_013076305.1 Rhopilema esculentum
CAATTTTTATTGCTATGTTCCTGTAGGGAGCTTTGCTTTAGAATTTCCCTAAGACCCTTTGTTCTCTTTATTTTACTGCCTGTCAATTTTTCATTCTACATTCCTGTACGGAGCTTTGCTTTAGAGTTTCTCTAAAATCTTTCGTTTTCTTTTTTTACTGTATGTCAATTTTTATTGCTATGTTCCTGTAGGGAGCTTTGCTTTAGAATTTCCCTAAGACCCTTCGTTCTCTTTATTTTACTGCCTGCCATATTTTCATGCTACGTTGCTGTACGGAGCTTTGCTTTAGAGTTTCTCTAAAATCCTTCGTTCTCTTTTTTTTACTGTATGTCAATTTTTATTGCTATGTTCCTGTAGGGAGCTTTGCTTTAGAATTTCCCTAAGACCCTTTGTTTTCTTTATTTTACTGCCTGCCAATTTTTCATTCTACATTCCTGTACGGAGCTTTGCTTTAGAGTTTCTCTAAAATCTTTCGTTTTCTTTTTTTACTGTATGTAAATTTTTATTGCTATGTTCCTGTAGGGAGCTTTGCTTTAGAATTTCCCTAAGACCCTTCGTTCTCTTTATTTTACTGCCTGCCATATTTTCATGCTACGTTGCTGTAGGGAGCTTTGCTTTAGAGTTTCTCTAAAATCCTTCGTTCTCTTTATTTTACTGCCTGCCAATTTTTCATTCTACATTCCTGTACGGAGCTTTGCTTTAGATTTTCCCTAACACCCTTCGTTCTCTTTATTTTACTGCCTGCCAATTTTTATTGCTACATTGCTGTAGGAAGCTTTGCTTTAGAGTTTCTCTAAAATCCCTCTTTCTCTTCATTTTACTCCCTGTCAATTTATATTGCTACGTTCCTGTAGGGAGCTTTGCTTTTTAATTTCTCTAAAATCCTTCTTTCTCGTTATTTTACTGCCTGTCAATTTTTATCGCTATGTTCCTATAAGGAGTTTTGCTTTAAAATTTCTCTAAAATCCTTCGTTCTCTTTATTTTACTGCATGCCAATTTTTCATTCTACATTCCTGTACGGAGCTTTGCTTTAGATTTTCCCTAACACCCTTCGTTCTCTTTATTTTACTGCCTGCCAATTTTTCATGCTAGGTTGCTGTAGGGAGGTTTGCTTTAGAATTTCTCTAAAATCCTTCGTTCTCTTTATTTTACTGCATGCCAATTTTTCATTCTACATTCCTGTACGGAGCTTTGCTTTAGATTTTCCCTAACACCCTTCGTTCTCTTTATTTTACTGTCTGCCAATTTTTCATGCTACGTTGCTGTAGGGAGCTTTCCTTTAGAGTTTCTCTAAAATCCTTCGTTCTCTTTTTCTACTGTATGTCCATTTTTTTTGCTATGTTCCTGTAGGGAGCTTTGCTTTAGAATTTCCCTAAGACCCTTTGTTCTCTTTATTTTACTGCCTGCCAATTTTTCATTCTACATTGCTGTACGGAGCTTTGCTTTAGAGTTTCTCTAAAATCTTTCGTTTTCTTTTTTTAACTGTCTGTCAATTTTTATTGCTACGTTGCTGTAGGGAGCTTTGCTTTAGAATTTCTCTAAAATCCTTCGCTCTCTTTTTTTTACTGTATGTCAATTTTTATTGCTATGTTCCTGTAGGGAGCTTTGCTTTAGAATTTCCCTAAGACCCTTCGTTCTCTTTATTTTGCTGCCTGTCAAATTTTCATGCTAAGTTGCTGTAGGGAGCTTTGCTTTAGAGTTTCTCTAAAATCCTTCGTTCTCTTTTTTTTACTGTATGTCAATTTTTATTGCTATGTTCCTGTAGGGAGCTTTGCTTTAGAATTTCCCTAAGACCCTTTGTTCTCTTTATTTTACTGCCTGCCAATTTTTCATTCTACATTCCTGTACGGAGCTTTGCTTTAGAGTTTCTCTTAACAGATCTTTCGTTTTCTTTTTTTTACTTGTTTTGTCATTTTGCTATTGCTAGTTCTTGTAGGGAGCTTGAGCTTTAGAAATTCTAAGACCCTTTGTTCTCTTTATTTTACTGCCTGCCAATTTTTCATTCTACATTCCTGTACGGAGCTTTGCTTTAGAGTTTCTCTAAAATCTTTCGTTTTCTTTTTTTACTGTATGTCAATTTTTATTGCTATGTTTCTGTAGGGAGCTTTGCTTTAGAATTTCCCTAAGACCCTTCGTTCTCTTTATTTTACTGCATGCCAATTTTTCATTCTACATTCCTGTACGGAGCTTTGCTTTAGATTTTCCCTAACACCCTTCGTTCTCTTTATTTTACTGCCTGCCAATTTTTCATGCTAGGTTGCTGTAGGGAGCTTTGCTTTAGAGTTTCTCTAAAATCCTTCGTTCTCTTTATTTTACGGCCTGCCAATTTTTCATTCTACATTCCTGTTCGGAGCTTTGCTTTAGAGTTTCTCTAAAATCTTTCGTTTTCTTTTTTTACTGTTTGTCAATTTTTATTGCTATGTTCCTGTAGGGAGCTTTGCTTTAGAATTTCCCTAAGACCCTTTGTTCTCTTTATTTTACTGCCTGCCAATTTTTCATTCTACATTCCTGTACGGAGCTTTGCTTTAGAGTTTCTCTAAAATCTTTCGTTTTCTTTTTTTACTGTATGTCAATTTGTATTGCTATGTTCCTGTAGGGAGCTTTGCTTTAGAATTTCCCTAAGACCCTTCGTTCTCTTTATTTTACTGCCTGCCATATTTTCATGCTACGTTGCTGTAGGGAGCTTTGCTTTAGAGTTTCTCTAAAATCCTTCGTTTCTCTTTTTTTTACTGTATGTCAATTTTTATTGCTATGTTCCTGTAGGGAGCTTTGCTTTAGAATTTCCCTAAGACCCTTTGTTCTCTTTATTTTACTGCCTGTCAATTTTCATGCTACGTTGCTGTAGGGACCTTTGCTTTAGAATTTCCCTAAGACCCTTCGTTCTCTTTATTTTACTGCCTGTCAATTTTTCATGCTACGTTGCTGTAGGGAGCTTTGCTTTAGAATTTTCCTAAGACCCTTCGTTCTCTTTATTTTACTGCCTGCCAATTTTTCATGCTACGTTGCTGTAGGGACCTTTGCTTTAGAATTTCCCTAAGACCCTTCGTTCTCTTTATTTTACTGCCTGCCAATTTTTCATGCTACGTTGCTGTAGGGAGCTTTGCTTTAGAATTTCCCTAAGACCCTTCGTTCTCTTTATTTTACTGCCTGCCATATTTTCATGCTACGTTGCTGTAGGGAGCTTTGCTTTAGAGTTTCTCTAAAATCCTTCGTTCTCTTTATTTTACTGCCTGCCAATTTTTCATTCTACATTCCTGTACGGAGCTTTGCTTTAGATTTTCCCTAACACCCTTCGTTCTCTTTATTTTACTGCCTGCCAATTTTTCATGCTACGTTGCTGTAGGGAGTTTTGCTTTAGAGTTTCTCTAAAATCCTTCGTTCTCTTTTTTTACTGTTTGTCAATTTTTATTGCCATGTTCCTGTAGGGAGCTTTGCTTTAAAGTTTCCCTAAGATCCTTCGTTGTTTTTATTTTAAGCCTGTTAATTTTTATTGCAATGTTCCTATAAGGAGCTTTCCTTTAGAGTTTCTCTAAAATCCTTCGTTCTCTTCATTTTACGGCCTGCCAATTTTTCATGCTACGATCCTGTACGGAGCTTTGCTTTAGAGTTTCTCTAAAATCCTTCGTTCTCTTTTTTTTGTGTTTGTCAATTTTTATTGCTATTTTCCTGTAGGGAGCTTTGCTTTTAAGTTTCCCTAAGATCCTTCGTTGTTTTTATTTTATGCCTGTTAATTATTATTGCTACGTTGCTGTAGGAAGCTTTGCTTTAGAATTTCTCTAAAATCCTTCGTTCTCTTTTTTTTACTGCCTGTCAATTTTTATTGCTACGTTGCTGTAGGAAGCTTTGCTTTAGAGTTTCTCTAAAATCCTTCGTTCGCTTTATTTTACTGCCTGTCAATTTTTATTGCTACGTTGCTGTAGGAAGCTTTGCTTTAGAGTTTCTCTAAAATCCCTCTTTCTCTTCATTTTACTCCCTGTCAATTTATATTGCTACGTTCCTGTAGGGAGCTTTGCTTTTTAATTTCTCTAAAATCTATCTTTCTCGTTATTTTACTGCCTGTCAATTTTTATCGCTATGTTCCTATAAGGAGTTTTGCTTTAAAATTTCTCTAAAATCCTTCGTTCTCTTTATTTTACTGCATGCCAATTTTTCATTCTACATTCCTGTACGGAGCTTTGCTTTAGATTTTCCCTAACACCCTTCGTTCTTTTTATTTTACTGCCTGTCAATTTTTCATGCTACGTTGCTGTAGGGAGCTTTGCTTTAGAGTTTCTCTAAAATCCTTCGTTCTCTTTTTTTACTGTTTGTCAATTTTTATTGCTATTTTCCTGTAGGGAGCTTTGCTTTTAAGTTTCCCTAAGATCCTTCGTTGTTTTTATTTTATGCCTGTTAATTATTATTGCTACGTTGCTGTAGGAAGCTTTGCTTTAGAATTTCTCTAAAATCCTTCGTTCTCTTTTTTTTACTGTATGTCAATTTTTATTGCTACGTTGCTGTAGGAAGCTTTGCTTTAGAGTTTCTCTAAAATCCTTCGTTCGCTTTATTTTACTGCCTGTCAATTTTTATTGCTACGTTGCTGTAGGAAGCTTTGCTTTAGAGTTTCTCTAAAATCCCTCTTTCTCTTCATTTTACTCCCTGTCAATTTATATTGCTACGTTCCTGTAGGGAGCTTTGCTTTTTAATTTCTCTAAAATCCATCTTTCTCGTTATTTTACTGCCTGTCAATTTTTATCGCTATGTTCCTATAAGGAGTTTTGCTTTAAAATTTCTCTAAAATCCTTCGTTCTCTTTATTTTACTGCCTGTCAATTTTTTTTGTTACGTTGCTGTAGGAAGCTCTGCTTTAGAGTTTCTCTAAAATCCTTCGTTCTCTTTATTTTACTGCCTGTCAATTTTTTTTGTTACGTTGCTGTAGGAAGCTCTGCTTTAGAGTTTCTCTAAAATCCTTCGTTCTCTTTATTTTACTGCCTGTCAATTTTTTTTGTTACGTTGCTGTAGGAAGCTCTGCTTTAGAGTTTCTCTAAAATCCCTCTTTATCTTTATTTTACTGCCTGTCAATTCTTATTGCTACGTTGCTGTAGAGAGCTTTGCTTTAGAGTTTCTCTAAAATCCTTCGTTCTATTTTTTTACTGTATGTCAATTCTTTTTGCTACGTTCCTGTAGGGAGCTTTGCTTTAGAGTTTCTCTAAAGTCGATGGTTGTTTTTATTTTATTGCCTGTTAATTTTTATTGCTACGTTGCTGTAAGGAGCTTTGCTTTAGAGTTTCTCTAAAATCCAGGCTGTTTTTATATGTTGCCTTTAAATTTTATTGCTACGTTGCTGTAGGGAGCTTTGCTTTAGAGTTTCTCTAAAATCCATGGTTGTTTTTATTTCACTGCCTTTCAAATTTTATTGCTACGTTGCAGTAGGAGGATTTGCTTTAGAGTTTCTCTCAAATTTTTCTTTCTCTTCCTTTTACTGCCTGTCAATTTTTATTGCCATATTCCTGTCTGGAGCTTTGCTTTAGAGTTTCTCGAAAATTCTTCCTCCTTTTTATTTTTCTGCCTGCCAAATTGTATCGCTAGGATTTTTTCGATATATTTTTTATTTCGAATTACTCCTATATCTTTTGTTATATTTATTTCCTCTTTATTATTTATTTTAATACCTTACTGCAGGGAGCTTTGCTTTAGAGATTTTGTAAATTCCTTCTTTAATTATCCACCTGGCGTATTGTTTTTTATTGCTACCTTACTGTAGGATTTTTTGCTTCAGATTTTCTTAACAAACTCTTTTTTTGTTCAAATTAAATTGTCATTAAATTTTTTTCTATAGCATCCTGTTGGAGCGTATCAAAAAGTTTCTCCAAAATCTTTATTAACTTCTACTTGCTTGCGTATTGATTTTTTTTTTTTTTATTTTTGTCGGCTTTGGTTGACAAAATTCATAATTTAATCCTAGTCATTAATCGTTGTTGTCTCTTACTATTGGTTGATTGCTATTTTCATCTAGTTTTCCAGGCTTTTTGTGCCTTGATACCCTCAGATGACAAAAATGCAATAGGCAGTTGATTAAAAATATATATTTGCAGGGTATTAATCCAAAGATTTCATGATTTCAGTCAATTTTTGCATGTATTTTTGTCACCACAATATAAGCTTTTCTGGGTGGGTTATTAAACGTTCCTAGAGAATATTCCAAATTCTCAAGCCTGCGAGTTGCTTTTTTTTGGTAAGTGGCCCTGCCCTCTTCCATGTCCCTTTTTGTGTAATAGAAAAAGCACCCCGAGATGTTTATCTTGAAACTCCAAATATTTATGTAATTTATTTCACTGAGGCTGCTCCCTGTTCACCACCTTCAAACAAAGGTATATCCACAGGACAATGGGTTCGGGAGATTGCGCGAGAACGCTACAAAATTATGCCTCTGTGGAATACAACAGACACAACTCTAATCCCGCACAACCAAACTGCCAATCACGCGCCCATACTCCTTTAAGGTCATTTTCGTTCCACCAAAGTGCTCAATTCCGGGCATCAAAACTGATGCATCAAATAAACCTTTCATCGCAGTAAGACCATTGAGGTATCATTAGAGAAACTGACTTCTAAGCTCTTAATAATTATATATACAACCAATTAAAATGATCAAATGACAATGGCTAATATCAAGACTGCACAGAAAACCGAAAACAACGTTTTGGATCGAAAATCACTAGAGAGGCGAAAACAAATAGCCAATCACGCGCCAATACTCCTTTTAGGTCATTCTCGATCCACCAAAGTGCTCAATTCCCGACACAGTTTTCAAATGCTACATCAAAACTTATGCATCAAATAAACCTTTAATAACAGAAAGACCATTGAGATATCACTAGAAAAACTTCCAAATGACTTCTAAGCTTTTTATTGAAGTTACAAATTTTGACCGCGAAAAGCTTTTACTAAGGTTTGCGAACTTAGTTTTGCTTAAGACACAAAAAGCAAGCAGTCTCTGCAAGCCCCACTGTTTAAAACTAACCATGGTCTTCATAACATCAAATTCAGAACAAAAAATGCTTGAAATTTGTTTTAAAGCTCTTGGAATATTCAATGGAAGAAGTATGTGCTTGGAGGGGCGCCTTTGAAGGGGACTCAGCCGCCTTGAACCTAGGTTTCGTAAGAGGGCTTCCTTCTTTTGAAGCAATGGAATGCTGTAAGGGGTAAGCACCTCAAAGAAACCAACAACACAGTCACCCTTTAGAAGCATGTACGACGGCACCTCTCTGTGTAGCTTTTAATTTTAAGGGATAAGACATTTCAGCTAAAAGTTACATTTTCATTAAATTTTCTAGGAGAAATTTTCGCTGTCGCAGACACCCAGTGGACACCGCAATAAAAGATGATGTCGATGCATCAGTAGCAAAGAGGCAAACGCACATGAAGGAAAGGTTTACCACATGAACCAAGTCTCTATACAGAAATCCAATACAGACACTTTCCTTGTTTGTAATCGTTTAAAGATTTTGCAGCCACAAGAACGTTGCAGAAAATTCCATTCCGTATGGCATGTAAACTTGATTTCTCACGCTCGGCCTTGTAACATCTCTTTGTAACTTGTCCAGTCGCCTTTAGCTCCCGAATGGAATGCCCCCCTTGCCGTTAATGTGCCGCTTATGTGCCGCCTAACTACCGAAATTGTTCGGCCTAACTGCCCAAAATTAAGTAGGGTAACTCTGAACGGAAAGCTGCAATTTGGAGCCATCTATTGTCGGGAAATGTACAAAGAAGTCTCTAAGTTAACCATAAACACACCCTCTTCGATCGCGTGGAACACAGGGCAATCGCGAGGCAAGCCTTGCTGGGGGGGGGGTGTGGACAACAAATTTACCTGATTATTAAACAATTACCTGAAATTCTTAACATGCTGAAGCAAACCTCTGCAATACTTTTTGTCAATCTAACGGTGTGGCATATAATTCGCAATTTTCAATTTTATATGATTATAACAGACTTTTATGATAGTTTTGTCAAATCTGTATATCGGGACGGGCAAGGATATACCTACCCGAGCCCGCACCATGGTTGCCGCCGAGGGACTAGAAATTTTTCGAATTTTGATGCTTCCAGTTCCCTGGAAAATACATCTTTTTTACCAAATTTTACTAAGGCAATCCTCTTAATCCTATTAAAAATTATTTATTTTTACAAACAAATTGAGCAGCAGATAAAAACAACTGGCAAAATTTCCCCGTGGTTTGAAAAATTCCATGTTGTCAGTTACCTCTGAAGCCAGGTAACAAGCAGCACTGGTTGTCAATTTAGATCCCTCTTTCCAACCTAGCATGCCTTTTGAATGTTACAAAAACCTGGAGCTCATTATGAATTGCAGTTGACGCTTCTACCGAGGAACTTTAGGGGAAATGGACACATGGCACAATTTTACCTAAAGAGGGCATGGATTATTAAATTTTGTGCCAACAAGAAATCTTCAAATCTTCAAATCATTAGTTTGTTTACCTTCCTTCATATCAAGAAAAATCATATTTAACCAAAGGAGCAACTACCTTTGCTTATTCCTTTATTGATCTTAAGCATGACGGTCTCTGAAATTCCTAAAGCGTTGCTTCCACTGGGCGGACTTTACCTGAAATTTCCTATCCAGATGCTATTGAGGAGGTGTGACACCCCCCAGTCGTGACGCCCCTGGTAATATTGAACCCCTTTCCTACTTACAACCCTGCATCCTTAGTAAATGTATATTCTGAAGCTACTTAGCACCCTTATTGCCCTCTCAATCTCTCCTTTTTAAACAGTGAACGACAAGTGTCGTCTAACTACAGCGAAAAGATGCCCATCTCCATCGGGAGCATTCCCCATCATTGATACATTGTTTATGTTCTCCTTTTAGGTTCGGCCTTGTCGATTGCCACCCTCAACAAATTAAGAGAGTATTTTGAGATGAAGCTTTAGAAATTGTCTATTGAATTTCTTTTGTTTGAAGTGAGAATCTTTTGAATTGTTGGTTTTTAGGAAAGATAATTTTTACTCGCTCATCCAAAAGGTTAAAGTAAACGTCCTTTTGTGGAATGGTAGCATGGATTGAGATAAATATTGCTTGTTTTCTGTGTATTTTTCCTGTTTTGCGTTTAAAAGATATTTGATATTCCAGCCGGCCCGGCCCTCACCTCTTAGTGTTTTCACAAAGAGAGGCTTTTGTCTGAAATTGAATGGCCAGTGTTTCAGCTAGAAGTTGCATTATTGGCGAAACCATAAACAGTATCAAATTTTAGATTCCATCATTAGGTGCGGGAGGTTGCGGCCGTCCTTGTGGTATTTCGTTTTGTCGAATAGGACCGATTTAAGCAAAGTTATTTGACTTTTTCTTGGCTGAGAGCAAGGGGGATTCAGGTTTACATAAAGGCGTTCAGAAAAAACAAAAGGCTTGTGATTCCCCGAGTTTCTGAAGACTTGGGTTTTTAGCGATTTACACAAAAAGTATCACAGTTACAAGTTTTTCAGTGCATTCATGAGATGGGCCGTTCGATGCTCGATTTTTTGAGCTATTTCCCGTAATTTTGGGACCTGTTTATGCTGAGTTATTGAGGATTTAGTGATTAAAACACGCAAAAAACGGTTTTTTGCAGTTTAAAAATCGAAAACAGCCGATAAAAATTCTGCGAGGGGTTCAAAATATCGCTGATTTTTTGCTCGATTTTTTGAGCTATTGCTTGTTTTGTTTGAAGCTTGCGTTACTGAATTAACTCGATTTTTCCGAAAAGTGCACTTTTCAAATTTTCTCAAATTTGCATCGCAGCGACCGATCAAGCTCAAACCGGTAACTGCGGCGGCGGTCAAACTTTTTCTTGAAAAACGGTGTTTAATTGGAACTTAAAAACAGGAAAAGTCTGTGAACGGGTAAAAGAGCTTCCTTGATTCGATTTAAATGCATTTAAAGTTGCATTTCATGATTTTTGAAAGCTTCGATACATTTGCCCCAATTAAACACCGCTTTTCGTTTCCTTTTGTTGAATGGGACCGATTTTTGCAAAGTTATTCAACTTTTTTCTTGGCTGAGAGCAAGGGGGATTCAGGTTTACATAAAGGCGTTCAGAAAAATCAAAAGGCTTGTGATTCCCCGAGTTCCTAAAGACTTGGGTTTTTAGCGATTTACACAAAAAGTATCACAGTTACAAGTTTTTGAGCGCATCCATGAGATGGACCGTTTGATGCTCGATTTTTTGAGCCGTTTCCCGTAATTTTAGGACCTGTCTTTGCCGAGTTATTGAGGATCTAATGATTAGAACAAAAGAAATGGAAATTCCCAAAGAACTGTGAAAATCAGACAGTTTTGAGAGTTTCTTGACCGAACAATCCGATCGGGCGACGGGCGGCTAGCAACATTGGGGCAAATGTATCGAAACTTTAAAAAATCATGAAATGCAATTTTAAATGCATTTAAATCGAATCCAGGAAGCTCTTTTCACCGTTCACAGACTTTTC
>NW_027018682.1:0-39275 GCF_013076305.1 Rhopilema esculentum
GTAGCCCCCCCTCCCCCCCCCCCCATTCTGCTTCTGCGGTCCCTGCTATAACATTGCAATGTCTCCCTTCTCCTATAATTTTCTTCTACCTCTCCTTTTCTCCCAATTTAGCTTTGCTTTTATGAAATTCTTCTCATAAGATGTATCCACTTCCTCAAAAAGTTAGGAGGGTTTGGTGCTACATATTTCACAACTAAGAAAGTATATAGCGTTATTCAATGTGATGTTATGAAAAATTTAATTTAAGAAATGTTTAATTTTTGACTGCTCAGCTTAAAGAACACTATGAAAAACCTCCTAATGTGAAAAATCAGCTATTTCTATCTAGATATAGCCAGAATTGAGCGTGAATATTTCAACAAGAGTATTGAAGTGTGACGTCATTAAAAAGATTTCTTTTAGAAGTTCTTAAATTTGACCACATAATCAAGTGCAATGCTTGATTCTGGCTATGCCAAAGCCTTAATTTCTTTTGTATGGAAATAAATATTTGTAAATGGTTTCCGTTTATTCAGTTAACCTTTCTTTTTTTGTGCAAAACACTCATTATATTTTCTCTGGACAGATTTTGAGCTGCAAAACCTTGCGCAGTGTTGAGTTTCATGTCTTTTACTGCCCCTTGGTGCTGTACGCAGTGAAATAAAACAGACAAATTCTTTCCCTTCCAACATCAACTTTATTTTGGTCCCCAACTTCTTGGTTTCTTTACTACTGTAATACTTGAGAAATCTTTTTTTATTTACTACAGCTGTTGCGTAGCTGCATCTAACTTGGTCAACATTTTTTTAAAAATTAAAGACCAGTTCTTTGTAAATTTTTTATAGCGAATCGTCTCTCATTTGACAATTCTGTTTTCTCAGGCATGGGCTACATTTTTAATTATAATAATGTTTTTGCGTAATTTATACATTTCTAACTAAGTTTTCTATGGCGTCAGCAAGATTTGCAAACTTTTCCCGCCAACGTTTGCTCTAAAATGCGCTTATTTCACCCAATTAATGCATTCAAATGTTTTGCATTGTCAATAAGTCGCAAAAAGTGCCGCCATTTTGAGCAGGGTGGTGCAATACTTTTGATACCCTAGTGTTTATATATACTTGTCCAGATGACTTTTTGTCATGCAAATCATGTTAGATTTAAAATTAAATTTAACAAAATTTCACATACTTATTTTCACTATGATTCCCCATTCTGTGAGTCCTTGGAGAGGCGTGATTTTCTGCATTTCATTTTCGATGAAAACAGCACTATCGTGAAGTGGTGCCACAGAGTGTACTATGTCATCCCATAGAAAACAAATATATTTATGTTTTCTACATTGATTGCAATTTATCAGGCCTGCTCCCTCCTTACAATAGGAACAACTTATTTTGGAAAAGGCTTTCTCGCAAATGTTTCCAAAATGCTTTCTCTGCTGCTTTCCAGTTTTTTGGTCAATGCAGCATCTCTTCTTTCAAACCATGTTTGCTTTGACTGTCTGGCAAGTTTTGTTTCAGATTCTCTTATGAGATCATCGCAGCTTTCTAATATCTCGAGAAGTTCTGAGAATATAAGAATATCATGAAATGTGCCCGCACCTTTAGCCGATCGTGTGAAGATGATATAACCATAAAATTTGTAGCCTTCAAAAAATATTCCATGGAGGCGAATGAATTTGTGTTTAAGTGAGGATGGGAGGGTGCGAATTTCAAGGGGGGCTAAATTGTTTAAATATGAAAGTAAGAAAATTAATACTTTTTTCAAATGGGGCTGAAACTTTGTTTTGCAAGAGATAGAGACTGGAACTATCTTTGAAGTGTATAGAGACTAAGAATTCAAAAATTCTATTCAGTTCATATTTTGGGTTGGATTCGTTGGTATGTTGCAATAAATCTGAACATTTGTTGAGTATAATGCGCCTGCCATAAGTATGAAAAAAGGATGTGTGCCCAGTGGCGAAGCTAGCCAAAAATTGTTGGTCCTGCTGTATGGACATGACCACGCCCTTATTCAATACGAAACGCCTATGAACAAAAATTATTTTTGAAGATGAATTTTTTCTTAAATTCAGTAAAAAGCAAATTGTAAATCGAAGTCTATCTTTTAAAAATTAACAGATACTTAAAGACGTGCTTTAGGGTGCTAACTTTTCAAACAAATCTATATCAAATTGTAGTAAGCCTCTGCAGCTAAAGTAAAAGTTCAAATTGGTGATAACTAGATTTGACAATAAAAAGGGGTAGGGGTGGCATTTGAAGTTGCATATCATATACTTGTGGTAGTTGAAATAGTCTAATTAGACTATTCCAGATTTTGGTCTTATAAACCTGACCAATCTAGATACTCTATTAAAATAATGTCAATAAACAACAGAGTTTAAAGTCTGTAGGGGCAAGTTCAAGTATTCTGCATAACAGTTATTCTGCAGCTGATAAAGAGAAGTACAATTGAGTAATGTGTCGCGTTTTCAATGAAAACAACTTCATTAGCGAAACCATTAGACGAGTAAACAATTCAGGTAGAAAAATATTCTTTCATAATAGCAGTTCAGCTCATAGGTATTCAACATAGCAATCAGTCGCCAGTTAATCTCTTACAAATGCAAATTCCGCTGAAATTCGTTTACTCTTCAACTCCAAAATTTCAATCACACAACAGTAAATTCAATTATGTTTTCATCGTCCTTGTCCAAGTCTAAGAAAATCTTATTTATTTAGGCCACCATGATATTCCGTGCCACAAACGAACGTACGAAGGCCGAAATGTTGTTTGCCATTTCTTTTTCGTGAACTTTGGACTCTGTTTTGTTACAAATAAAATTTATGCAGCTCAACTGAGGTAAGTTTTGCTGTCAATAATAATATCACTGGTATTGCCAAGGCAAGCAGGAAATCCACATTCACATCGCCTTACCATAATACTTGAACTGGCCTCCTTGTCAGTGTCTCATAGCAGAACGAGAATGCACAGGGCAATTCTTGCAGTCCTTCTAAGGGTTGGTAGATTCTTTTGGGGCTTCAAGCAAAATCAATGTTGGAAAAAAGCCAAATTAGGCCAAAATGTAAACGAGGCAGCAAAACAATTAAAAATTTCAAGTTGTAAACGAGGCTAGAAGTAACTTTTCTTTGTTCAATTCACAGGGTGCTTGACCCCCTTTAACCCTCACGTATTTCTTTACCCACGACTTAAATTTTCCAGTCTTGTGAAAATGCTTAGGTATTCTACAACTGTCTTATGGAACACTTTTTCATTGTATTCATAGAATTCTAACACATGATGTACTAGGAAACGCATTTTTAGTAAAATTAAAACAAAGCAAAAGGGGAGCAAACAGAAAATTTTAGGCTTAGCTGTCTCTGCTATCAGAATATTTACCCTTCCCTCAACATTTTATCATCGGATTTAGATAAAGTGCAAAGTCAGTCCATCCATACGACACAACCTCCTCCAAGTTCCCCTCACGCTCCCCTCTCTTCGAATCGCGGTCATTTACCCTGCTTCAATAGGCAGAAAAAATGAAAAACAAAGCAAAAACCACATAGCAATCCGACAAGGTGAAAAAAATAGCAGATGTTCAACAAAGTGTCAAAATCATAGTAAAATATATGCATTAACTGCTTGAATTGTCAATTTCTGTTAGAATGTTGAAATAAGAAGGAAGGTAGGAAATGAGTACTTATGCCTGTACTTGTGGGAAAAAGCCAAAATTAAGCCAAAAAATGACTTTAAGCCCGAAGGAATTTCTGAAGCCAAACAAGTTCGAAAAAAGCCAAATTTCTGGAATTTGGCTTAAGAAAAGCCAATGTGTCAAGTTTGTCGTAACTGGGGACTGTTTATCAAATAGAATTTGAAACTTTCTCTTTGCAAAGAAAAATTCCTTATTTTTTACAGCAAATCTTATCTTTGGAAATTCTTGGTCCTGCTCAGCAGGACCAGCAGGACCTTTGGCTTCGCCATTGTGATTGCCTGCTTCTTACCCGGGACCAAATCCACTTACAATGCAAATCATAAGGAAAATAAGTATAGCGTATTGTAATAGAAGTATAAATCATACATGGAAGAGAGATTTACACTCTCAAAGTTAATTATGATCAAGAGTGCGTGGTCTCTAAATGGAGTACGTACATAGCCATCTCTCTTTTCAGCGAAAATCAATTTCAACATGTCCAGCGTGTCATTATTTTTAGAAATGACTAAATAACCGTGAAATCTGTACCATTTTTCGCACTTACTAATGTTTCGGGAAAAAAATATCCGTGCCCTTTTTATTTGTCCCCCCCCCTGTTCAAACCTGCATCCGGCGCCCCTGACATGGAAATTCTATATTTGGCGATATCTGTCAAAGATGGTTTTATCTGAGATGGTCTGGTTTAACTATTGCCACCATTCAAAATTTTCCTGACAGTAAACAGGATAGGCTGTCCGCCGGATTCTGTGAATCTTGCAATGAGTGTTGTTATGAAAGATATACATGAACAAAGCAATGCGACGACGAGAATCCAATGTCACCAAATAAAATTTTCAAAAAAAATTAAATTTAAAGAATATACTAATATTTCGCCCCGGCAAACAGGGCTTCATCAGAGTACTTTTACTTTTACTACGTCGTATTGCTTTGTTCCTGTATATCTTTCAGTAAACAGGAAACCTGGTTTTTTAAAACCTGTTTGAGCAAAGCGCTTCTATTTCAAAACATAAGTGATGCCAGTCTCCAAAAAACAATTGATATTTCGCACCATATTGATGTGAAAACTAACAAGGTAGTGTCAACAATTCAAAATTTTCTGAGCACCAAATGCTCTGTCTCAGGGGCGGATGCAGAAAGTTATCTGACATTCGCAAAGTTTCGACCACTCCTGTATGACCACGCCCAAACAATTTCATTTAAATTTTACTATAATCTCACAATCGAAGTTTTCCTTCTACAATTGAGATTTAATTAAGATATTTGAGAAATCAGTCACTTAAAGATGTATTTTTCATCATATTAAGTTTTAGGATTAGGAAACTAACAACACATTTTTCAAACAGCATAAATTAAATAAAAATATTCTGGCTCAAAGGTTGAAAAATTTAATGAAAAAAATAACAACCAGGTCTGGATTTCAATGACAATTTGGCATTTTACTAATTGAGTGAACAAGAAAAGAAATCTCTGGAAAAATTTGAGAAACACTCATCAACCTTTTGTTGTGCTGGCATGTTTTGTTTCCTACATGGTTTTTGTGATGAAAAAATAGTAGCAGCGATTTGAAGTTTCTTCTTAATAATGATTTAATTGCAAGTCTAGGAACAGAATCACAAATCGTCAAAAACAAAGAGGATGAGCTAAAATAGGGGTATATTAGGTATGTATATCACCCCTTTTCAGGGAGAAAAACTAACCATATATATGTCACTCACTTAAAAAACAGCCATTTAAAGAAATGAATCTTAGTTATATTTATACAATTATATTATTTAACAATCAATTACTGTATTTAGTGTAGAAAGTTCATTGCAATATCCATCCAAATTTTTGAATTCAACGACAGATACTTTAGGGACTCAGAGCTTCCCTGTTATTTATTTTGTGCATTCACCTCTCTATCCAAACTGTTATGTGATGTGCCTTCTTGAACAGGGCCAGAAATTCAAGTTAGATCAATAAACATCATACAATATTAGTATTTTTTTAGGTGTTAGTAAAGCAGCAAATGTAACAGAATTCGAAACAATCCATTGTCTTTCAATAAGAAAATCATGAACATATTGCAAATTTGAACTGTGCATCAAACAAAGTCAGCAGTGTTAAAGAAATAAAGAAAACATGGTAACTTTTACTATATGGATTTACATAAGATATTTATTTGGCAGAACTAATTTGCTGTGAATTTCTTATTAATAATGTAATAATTTCCCCATTAAGATCATTTCATTGATTGCACATATTAACACATATTTACATTTATTTAAACACACAATTACATAGAAAAGAAAACTGTCAGTCACTTGCAAATTCACAAACAATAAATAATGAATCTTATGGGTATTTCAGAAGCAAGTTTCAAATTGTATACTCTTAGTATGGAAACCACAAATAACTTTACTAGTTTTAAAGGTTAAACTCATGAAAAGGGTTACCATATTCATGGCATGACCAGACAAATGAAATCAAAATACTATTACAATTTCTCATTTACAAATATGGCAGTCTAGATTTTTCCAAAACTGACAGTATAATATTAACAAAATCATACGACGTAGAAAATACAATATCATTCGAAAACAAATCCACATAGAAGGACACGCATCAAGCTAACGTAGAAGAAAAACATTGTCATTTATTCTGCTAAAATTGCCGTAATTGAATTAAATAAGCATCTAAAAGGTAGATTGAGGCATGCCGAATCCGATTCTGAGGTTTGTTTTGAGATATCGTTCCAATTTTTGAGTTATTAACGATTTCCCTATATGACCCCGATTTCCCTATTAGACCCCGTTCCCTATTTGACCCCGAGCGCTACCAAGATGATTGAATTCATCAAGATATCTAAAGAACAGCATCACTCGTCAGAATGCTACCATGCAACCTGACTTGAACCCTAAAAGTTCTGATTGACAGCCTGCATAAAAATGGCTATTTACCTTAAAACTGCAACACATATTTTTCAAAATATCATTTGAGTCTGAATCTCTGTCCAAATAACGTCCTCCATTATAAAAATAAAAACATAGGCAAAATTTTGGTTCAACAATTTTAGGTCCAACTTGACTGTCGCAGCATATTTGCCATCGATCAAATTCCATCCATCCAGGGGCGGACTGGCTGGTCGGGCTATTCGGGCGATCGCCCGAAGGGCCGGTCGGTTTAAGGGCCGGCTGATAAAAGTGCAAAAAAATAAATTAGCTTAAAAAGTGAATGCGAGGCAAAAAACTATACCCACGCGTTGATCTGTTTGCCTTGAATTTTCAGAGACTTTGTTGGAAAAAATAAATATTGACGCGAGTACTCCAAAACCGTTAAAATTATGAATTCATTATTGTCACCGCAGCCAAGACACACATCTTCAGGAAACATGTTATTGTTATATTTTCACTTGACGGTATTTCCTTTTTGGCGACATATTATACTGTAACACTCCTGTTTCAATGCGAAACATAAGATTTTAACCTGCCTTAATGTCTATTTTCTTAGCTTTTGCTTGAAGCTGGTCATGTTTTTACCTAAGCACAAGCTATTGCTTAATGTAATAAATGTAAAAGTACAAAAATTAGAGTTCACTAAGCGATTTGCTCTGTGATGTGAACCAATGAAGAGGACATACATAGAACGAGAGAAGAGCAAAAAGACTTCAACCAAAGGTGGTGCACAGAAATTTCGTGAGGAAAAGCTGCTAGACTTAAAAAGGGATTCAGCTACGATACAAAGCTTTTTATCAAGCAAAAGCCACAAACGTCACAAACAACAACAGGGTCTTGCTCTTGCTTCTTTAAATAAACTCATACAAGTTATGGTAAGTTTATTAGGCCTAAACTATCATGAGTCAAATGCACCCCCCGCCCAACAGGGGTATAGTGCTACACGATAAAACTTCAACAGGGGTGCCCATGTTTTCGTTTAGGGGTCAGAAATTGACAAATTGATATTTTTGGGTTGCTGAATATCATTGTGGTTTTCCGGCGTATTAGAAAATTATTTGTCACAAGTGGAACGTGATAGAAGCTTTTCTACTTTAAATATATAAAGAACAGGCTACATAGTTTTTTTCGCAGCCAAACCTGGAGTCTTTCATGTTAATGTTCTTAGAAAAACACCTGTTAGATGACATCCAGAACGGTCACATTATCAACATTTAAGTTCCTGTATTTAAAAACAGAGTCAAACCAATGAGTTAAAACTTTTGTTTATTTACTGTTTAGTCAGCAAATGACATATTTAACATGTTCTGTTAACCATATTCTGTTAACCAGCATTCATCCATGCACAAAATTACTGGATTTAAAAACTTGTTTTCCTTACAGACTATCATTTACTTGTATTTTCCGACCCTAATCCATTTATCAAAATCTTCGACAAACTTTGAGCATCTTCATAAGAAATCCACTGATTATAATAAAAACAACTCATCTGGAAGCGAGGTTTCTACCTGCTCACTTTCCAAGGTTCTCTCCCTCAATTGGCTACCGAACATAGTTCGCATCTACCTTCTCAACATTCGAAAAAAATTTCCCATATACATTTCCTATTGGTTTTCAGATCGCTAAATAACATAGCTGGACTGACATTCGCACAAATTTTGGGCGTACATTTTTCAGTACTACTTCGTCTGCGCACGCCTAATATATTATAATTCCATTCGACATTCGCATCAAACCTTATTGGTGCTCTGTGAATTTATGTGTAAAAGGGGGAGCTCCTTCTAGCATATATTATCTCTAAATAACGAATACGAGGGAAGGAAACCTAAAAAGTAAACAACAAGGTGACATCTTAGCAACTAGGGCAGGAAACAAAACTATCTTTTCTTACATTCCATGCACATGGACTATGACATGGACATTTTTTTATTATCTGGTCATTTCTAGTACAATATTCACAATGCTAAGATGTATTAACAGGCAATTACAAAAAGGCATGCGGATATCTGACATTCGCCAGTGCGAATGTTGCGAATGTCTGGATCGGCCCCTGCTCTGTCTGTGTGTAAAAAAACTATTGCACAGAATCGCCGAAATCTGAATCTCCACTGCCTTTGTTTTATTCATAAAAGATGCTGTGGGTTGCCAAATTATGACACCACGAAAACTCAGCGCATCTTATATAATTGGTTTTGCCTTAGCTGTAGAATTGAAATACTTCCTTTCATAAAATCCACCCCACCAAGGGGCCTTGGCTAGGTTGAGTTTCAATTTGATTCTATGTTCTGCGAGGAAGTTTCTGACTAATGGAGATTGCATTATTCTTTGTAGCACCTTAGAAAAGGCTTTAAATGTTTTAGCGTTGTCACTGACAACTATTTGAGGCAACCCACAACGACTAACAAATCTCCTAGAACAGAGTAGAAATGTTTCTGTTTTTAAATCTGGCACAAGCTCTAAGTGTACCGCACGTGAGGTACCACAGGTAAATAACGCAAGATATATCTTCTTTGACTGATGAGACGACGATTTAACGTAAAAAGGTCCAGCAAAGTCTAAACCCACTGAAGAGAAAGCATGATCTTCTTGTACGCGGAACGTAAGAAGTTGGCCGTATGGTGGCGATCCATAAAAAATAGCGCGCATTCTTCGATACAAGACACATTTGTGTAGAATCGTTTTTACCAATTGACGTCCTTGTACTAACCAGAATCGCGACTGTAACTCTTGCAAAGTTTCCTTTGTTCCGTTATGTAAAACACGCTTATGGCAGCTCCAGATAATCAAATTTGTTACATGATGTTCCTTTGGAAGAAGTATTGGACACTGCGCATTGTAAGATCATGAAGAATGCATCAATCGTCCCTTGCATCGAATTACTCCCTTCTCATCTTCAAAATTTCCAATATACAATTCTAAATCTTTCAACTTTTTCTTTGGAATATAAGACTGCATGTCACGTATCCAAGCACATTCTGCTTCATTCAATTCATCACTGTTTAATTCGTCGATATTCTTATCCTTTTACCTGCAGTTCTTGATTAAACGAAATACATAAGAAGTAACACGAAGAAGCTTTTTATGCGAGCTGAAGCGATCACAGTCAATGATGGATGGAGACATGAGGGTATTTCTCGACTTGAGAATGAACTGCAAACAAATCATTACGGTCTGCTTCTCTCATCTCCAGCAAACATTAGGCTGCGTTCACACTGCAGCGAAAAAGCGAAGCGAAGCGAAGCGAAGCAATGCGAAGCGAACAGAAGCGAACGGAACAACATGCAGCTAGCGAAATATCGCGAATCAGACAGTTGTGCAGGGTGAAGTTTGATACCGGAATGGCTTATTTAAAACGAAAAAGAATGCTTCTATCTGAAAGTTTATTTCTTAAATATTCTTTACTTTCCAAACGAAGACTATTCTGGGTTCTGATTTTTATTAAAAATAGATATTTGCTTTTATCTGGTGAATATCTTTATTTGGTGCCGCAGTTGAGGATTGACAAGGCTATTTCAGATTCAGAATGTATTCATCTATGTTTGACTCGTTATTTCAGTTGTCGTTATTGTCGTTGGAAATAAATTTATATTGGTGGGGGGATGTCTATTGTTTTGCTTCCCATATAAAGTACAGTTGGCAATTATTGGCGGCCACCCTTTTCCCCAAATATGAGGCCATGTACTTTAATACTGGTCTGGTTGAAGACTAGTATCGTCAGACTATTCCCAGTAACTAATCATGAGAAGTAATCTTGTCGCTCCGTGTCGCTATCGCTCTGTCTTGATGTGAACAGGCGTATTGTTTTCAGTTCAAACTATCTGAACGCTAATTCGCTCATTCGCTTCGCTTCGCTATTTCGCTCTCAGTGTGTACGCAGCCTTATTCTGGAACATTTCGTACACATTTATCATTAGGCCATGTGTCCTCGGTGTGAGACAGCCATTCTGGTCCATTCCACCAGATATTATTTGCGTTCAGATTTGAAAACTTGATCTTTCTTGTAGGAATATCCGCAGGGTTTTCATGTCCTGGACAGTGTGACCAAACACGTGAAGAGACGAGTTTCCGTATTTCCTGGATTCTGTTTTCAACAAACAGTTTCCAATGCTTTTCAGTTCCGCGCACCCAGTAGCATGTTGTAATTGAGTCAGTCCAGCAGTGAACAATTTCAACATCATGAAGAGGTAAGAGAGCTTCCATCACAGATGTGATGAGCCTTGCTAAAATCAGACAAGAGAGCAGTTCCAAACGCGGAATGGTATGTTTAGAAAGTGGTGCAACACGTGACTTTGAGGTAATTAACTACATATTTCTCCATATTTCTTGAAAGTGATACCTGAGTACTTCAATTTGCTTTACATCATCGAGCTCCTTAATCATAGAATTCCATGTAGTTGCAAGATCTTTAGGCAGAGGTTCATCCCATTCGAGCTTGCGTTTGAAGAGGTCGTGCATAAATACTTTAGGAGGAGGCGAAATCGGTGTAACAAGTCCCAGAGGATCAAAGATTTTTGCTATAACCCGAAGCGCATTCCGTTTTGTCACCGAAAGAGTTTTTGCAAGTCCAGCCAATTGTGATAGCTTGACGACCAATGTGTCGTTATGAGTATTCCATATAAGGACTAATACCTTCTGCTCAGCATCTTCTGTCTTTACCTCTTTGCCAACTGTGGACTTCGCATATGATAGTTAATCTTCATTTATATGCTGGTTAGCAGCGTTATACTGGCTTTGATTTTCAGCTTCAGTGATTTTCTGCATTACTTCGTACGAGTTGCATTTCCATTTTCTAAGGTTAAAACCTCCATCACTCATTATTTGCTTCGACTGCAAAAATAACTGATACACGTCTTCCACTGAGTACCCTCCCGATGTGACGTCATCAGCGTACAGCGCACTTAATAGCTTTGTACAAATGATAGGGTTTTCGTCTTGGTATTTCCTTATGTGATGAAACAAGGTGGCGTGAAGCAAGAAAGGACTACAGGTGACACCAAAAACGACCCGACAAAAGCGGTATAATTGTAAGTTCCTTTCCTCTGCTTGCATATTCTCGTACCAAAGAAACCGTAAGGAATCCCTGTCCGCTTCATTGATAGATATCACGAGAAACGCTTTCTCGATGTCTGGAGTCAAACCTATGGGAAACAACCGAAAGCGAGTCAGGCTACTGTGCGTAACAAACAGGGTCCTTGATAAAAGCAGCTTTTCAAGGAAACTCAAGAGTTGTTGAGCGTCGCAGCAGAAGCGTCGTACACTATGCGAACTTTTGTCGTTTCCTTCTCCTGTCTGACTACAGGATGATGAGGGAGAAAGTGTGTCTTGCCAACAACTCCTTTGGTATTTGGAATTACCCTTTCCATCATACCTCGTTCTTCTTGATCCTTCATTATCGCATTGTATTCCTTCAACAGTTCTGGATTGCTTTGCAGTTTGGGCATCTGCTTTTCCAGCCTTTTCTTTGCCAGGACATAATTGTCAGGCAATGGAGGATGCTTCAGCTTACAAGGAAGCTTAACCTCGTATCGACCGTCCACAAATCGAATTTCATCACTAAAATGTTCATAAACAGATTCTTCCTTTGGTGAAATTCCCAGGGATTCCAATTCCCAGAATTTTGAAAGCTCCTTTTCGACAGTAGAGTTACAATTGATTGATGGCCGCTCCTCATTCACGCGAAGTACGTGTGTTTGAGCAAAGTTTGTCCCTGTGGAGGTGCTTTCATTGAAAACAGGTACGGGATCCGACAAAATCCATCCAACAACTGATTCTAAAGTGATTGGACCACCGCTTTGACTTCTTACAACGCCCCCGTCATAAAATTCCAATAGAAATCCGAGCCAATCAAAATCTGAATTGAGAGTTCGTCTTCGTTATTGGCTGGATAGTCTGCCAGTGAAAAGCCATTCAAATGAGCGTACACGGAGGCTGCGAGATCTATGACTTGATTTTTCAAGGGCGCACAGACTGTCGGAACAACATAGGAAGTTACGTATGTTGTTACACCATTATAGAGGCTTCTCACACCAAATTGTGTGACGTCAAAGCTGTTTATTGCTCCTCGTTCTGAACCAAAAGTTTTTATTGTGAGCGTTTCTTTAGAAATGGTAGGCAAGTTCAAAGCGTCTCTTAGTTCCGCAGAAATATACGATTTTTGAAAACAAGAGTCAAAAAGCATACGCGCTGCTTTGCAATTTTTTGCATTCTGGGCTGCAGAAACATACCCTTCCCTGTCTGTAAAAGATTGGGTGCTCAGCATCAACTAACATTGAAACGGTAGGAGGGGGAATGCTCGTAGAATTCCCTTCATGCGAAGGTAAACGTAAATTACTAGCAGCTTGAAAACCGTCATTATGTCCTGTAGTAATTAGATACGTGTTCGAAATTACTTGTGAATTCGAAGGAACATTATCGCTTTGATGAGGCATACTTGCATTTCTATAATGCGTATATTGCGAATGACCAGATTGACAAATGCTTATATGATGCCCATGTTTACACTGAAAGTACGTATATTGCTTGTACAATTTCGTGACAAGTGTTTTTTCTTTAGGCAGACAAAGCATTGCCCTTCCCTTTGCAAAACCAATTTTCTTGCAGTTGGGCCCTATTCGCACTGCATCTAGAAACCTGATAATGCTAATCCCTTATTGTTCTATCTTCAAAGGCGGCAAGGGTTTGTCAGGAAGTAGCTTAATTGGTAGAGTGCGAGCAGCAAAATCCTAAATCTGACAAATTGTAACATTTCGACTAATTGGTCAAAGGTTCCGTCGTAGAGCTCTGAAGCATCACAATCTCGTGAAAATCTATGATAACCAGCGGGTGACTCGACGGACATGCCAGAATTATGTTAATATCAATAAAAAAGCCCAGGGTGCTATTTGAAATCATGTCACAATTTAAAAAGGTACAATTTCTTTATGGCAACATGATAACGTGTTAGATAACAATGCAACATCTCAGAAAACTGCCTAATGCGAACAGAAGTCTGACAAAATTGGTCAATCTTGAAAAAGTTTTTTTAATTGGCGTGAGAATATCGGGTTTGACATTTAGCGGATAGGTGATTCGCCTTACAAAATGTGCAAGTCACTTTTCCGTCATTACTAAACAAGGCCGTAGTTGTGGGCAGTTGGCAATGAGGTTTAACTACATTTTGAACACCAGGATATTTTACGTCAAATTTCACTTGGCATTGTTCTCACGCGTTAAAGGTAATGTGTCCAGCTAAAGCAAGCGAATCTGCGGGGGTTTTTAGAAACATGTGATTTTTCATGTTATCGCCCCAGTCATTACGGTCGTTCTGTTTATCTATCCTGCTGCGAGATCAGCTTTTCATGTGAGCAGTTTTGCATCCCAAGAATACTAACCAATCGCAAACAGTTATTTTGATGGGTGGCTTGCAAGTTGGGTATACACAGTCCTTTTTTATGGACACATTACCTTTAAGTTCAGTTTTGAAAACTGCCAAGATTGAATCTAGGCCCCAGTCGTTCTTTACAGATTTTGTGATACCAATAACGTATTTCTTCGGAAATATTGACATAATCATGGGGACAAAAAGTGCCCCATACTGCGCAAAATAAACTCCTAATGTTTTGAGACTTCGCACGTTCGTTTCGATGTTGTCGTGGAGTTTACGCAAATTTTTTATGTCCCTTTATTTGAAACCTGATTTAGATTCAATAGTGACTCTATATGAGAGTTAATGATCATTTGCTTATTTGCAAATCTTTTGTTAAAAATTGCGATAGCCTCGCTATAGTTTAACGATGTGGTCTGAATTCCCGAAACTGCCGTGGCGGCTGGCCCCTCCAACAAGGTACACAAGTGACGAAACTTATTGATATCCGATAAGTTAGGTTTTCCATGTATTATTTCATAGAAGTCCCACCACTCTTGCAACTTTTTTGGGTCCCCGTAGAAATTTGGAAGATGCAATTTAGGCAAATTTGGCATATCAGCAGCATACTGCAAGGTGGAGGGTTGAGAGGGTAAGGGCTGCACAATAGAGGCTGTAGGTGCAGGCTCTACGAGATTCCTTTGTCAAGAATCGAGTTCAAAAATAACGGAATATATGTGACTTTAAATTTCTTCACTTTCTATAATCTCTCTTTCTATTTCATCTTCAGAAATTAAGTCAAAGATTTCTTCATCGATTTTACGCAAAAGTGCAACCCTTTCTTTAAAAAGAAACTTTTACCTGTCAGCCTTTACTTCAGCAAAGGATTCTTCGTCTAACAGAGTTTTGGCGACCGTTAAATTAGAAACATAGGCACGATAACCTGCTAACTGCTGCTGCTGGAAGAGGAAGGTTTGCAGGGTTAGTGGCGCTTTCCCCCTAAGACGTCTCAACAGAAATACCTCAATACGAAAAAAACAGCAAAGAATCGTTTACTAAAAAGAATCTCGCACTCTTCATGAAGCGCAAACAAACAAACAAACAAACAAACAAACAAAAAATCAATCCGGCGAGAAAAGAGCATTAGGCCCTATTCGCACTGCAAATATGATAATGTTTGTCAAACCCGATATTCTCACGCCAATTAAAAAAACTTTTTCAAGATTGACCAAGTTTGTCAGACTTCTGTTCGCATTAGGCAGTTTTCTGAGATGTTGCATTGTTATCTAACACGTTATCAGGTTGCCATTAAGAAATTGTACCTTTTTAAATTGTGACATGATTTCAAATAGCACCCTGGGCTTTTTTATTGATATTAACATAATTCTGGCATGTCTGTCGAGTCACCCGCTGGTTATCATAGATTTTCACGAGATTGTGATGCTTCAGAGCTCTACGACGGAACCTTTGACCAATTAGTCGAAACATTACAATTTGTCAGTTTTCAGATTTTGCTGTTCGCACTCTACCAATTAAGCTACTTCCTGACAAACCCTTGCCGCCTTTGAAGATAGAACAAAAAGAGATTAGCATTGTCAGGTTTCTAGATGCAGTGCGAATAGGGCCTTAAATCAAACAAACCACTTGCTGTGGACCATGTAGAAATTATCCTGTCACAGGATCGCAATTCGGGGTCGTAGACAGAGAGGTGACAAATATATGACACTCCCTCTCCAACGCTGACAAGTTAGAATTACCAAAAGGTTCAAAATTAAGGATCCATAGATTCAAATTCGAGAAAAGAGGATTGTATGTAAGTTCAACTATATACACTCCCCTCACAAAAGTATTGCACCATCTCGAAGGAGGGAAAATGGCGCAAGAATTATCGAAAGCTATTGTTGCGCGAATTAATTGTTTTCAAGTGGCGAATGGTAGTGTGTCGGAAGTGAAACAACCACCAATCAAAACTTCAATCTTTTTAGAGCACTTAATTCAAAATAACAGTCTCGAAACGTCTTTTAACAGTTTCAAATTTTAATATTTTGACGGGAGCTATGAACTTGTATTATTGTGCATGTATTATTGTGGAATTTCATTCCAAACCTGAAGAATTCTTTTAATCAACGATTCTTTGGTTCTTCAAGAACCTTTTAAATCATGGCTCGGATTGTTTTTCATACGAAGCCAAAAATTTTCAACGATGTACAAATCTGGACTTGAACTACGCCACGGAAAAACTTGAATTCTTCTTGTTCGGAAATAAATCGTTGTAAAAAATGGTTTCCTTTTACGCAGGTGAATTTTTATTTTATATTTGTGTAAGACACTCGTTGTTTTTTGTTTGGAAGAATTTTGAGCTGCAAAACATTGCTCAGCGTCGAGTTTCATGTCTTTTACTGTCCCTTAGTGTAAACATGGTGAAATAAAACAGACAAATTCGCTACCTTTCTAACGTCAATTTTTTTTATTAACCCACTTCTCGGTTTATTACTATTGAAGCACTCTCGAGAAACCTTTTTTGATTTATTTAAGCTGTTGTGTGGCTGCATCTAACTTGGTCAACAATTTTTCAAAAACTGAAGACCACTTCCCTGTAAAAATATTGTAGGGACTCGCATCTCATTTGACAAATTTTTTCCCTTAGGCGTGGTCTACAGTTTTTCAAATAATAATGTTTTTGCGTAAAATTTACATTTCTAACTGGGTATTCTATGGCGTTAGCAAAATTTGCAAACTTTTCCCGCCGAAATTTGCCATAAAATATGCCTATTTCACCCAATTCATGTATTCAAATGTTTGTCTTGTAAAAATACTGACAAAAAGTGCCGCCATTTTGAACAAGGTGGTGCAATACTTTTGTGAGGGGAGTGTAGATCGATAATACTCCAACTCGTAAATATCAAGAAAACAAGAAACCATCAATTAAATAAAAGAATATTAAAGAACTAAACCCAATCAGAATAAAATCGAAACAATGTCACCTGAATATATATATAATACGGTTGAAGAGTTCTTGGGTTCGTCTTTGTCTTTATTCTCGTCAGAATAGAATGTTTCTTTTTCCTTTTAACGTCTGTGCGTCCTTCATTTCAGATCCAGCGTCAATCGAACAACAACCAAAAAACCACCCATCACAACTCGTCAATGAGATCCCGTGACAACAGCAACAAAATCAACAACGGGGGGCAACAACCATTTTTTTCCCACAGGTATAATAGATACAAATACTATCGCGACATGATCAACCATTTAATACGAAAAAGTAAGAGAATGCACTATATAGATTATTTTCAAATTCAAATCTGATTCAAAAAAGTCTGGTCAGCCATAAAAGAACTCATAAATAATTCGAAAATAAATTCTGTGAGCATATGTTTAAATATCAACGGTAAACTTGTCCAAAGCCTCCAAAATGTAGGAAACGTTTTCAATGAATGTTTTACAACAATAGCTGAGAAAATTTTGGAAAAAATTTCTTCAACTCTAGTAAATCATCAGAACTTCCTATCTTCGCCTCTCCCCAACAGTTTTTTTATACTTCCAACAACAGCATTTGAAGTCTCAGACCTTACTTCTAACCTAAATGAAAATAAAGCTTATGATGCCTATGATATTCCTGTTAAACACATCAAAAATGCATATTCGATACTTGCTGAACCTTTTGCAGATATTGCAAACTCTTCATTTCAAAGTGGAATCTTCCCTGATAAACTAAAATTTGCTAAAGTCACTCCAATTCATAAAGGCAACTCGTCCCTTGAATCGTCTAACTACAGACCAATCTCATTTCTTCCGACCTTCTCAAAAATACTCCTGTAAATGCATATACGCCTGTCAGCCAGAGCCGTCGCTAATCACTTTCACTTAAGGGGGTGCCAGTCACAAATTTGCCGACAAAATTGGGCTTGGCCTAAGGTATTTCAAATTTTGGGTGTGGTATTTTGACGCAATTGATTTTGTTTATGAAAGAGTATGTTCTCGTTAGTCAATCATCGCATCAATTTTCAAATGACTGTGGGTACTTAGTTTGCATGAGTAGATCTTACTAACAGGACCGCCAAGAGGTTTCGAAAGCCTTGAAGGAAACCCGAAAGACACGGCCCCTGCGAGCAGAAATCTTTTGCGACCACGCCCTTTAGATTGTCTTAAAATGCATTTTAGAATATTTCTTGCAGTCATTTCTTGCAATCGTTTAAAACTTTAAAGTATTTTTAGGCATACTTCTTCTACGTTTCATTGATTTCATTCTTAAAATGGAGTTCATTACTACTTGAGGCCCCATCAACCTCAAGACCCTGGGGCACTTTGTCCCCTTGATCCCCTCGGCAGCCCTGCTTACAGTGGCTTCCAGTACCTCCAGGATCAACGTTCAGAGTTTTTCAATAAACTTTGTCCCCAAACTTTAGACAGAAATCAGGTCGCCCTGGATATTGGACATTAGATTCTAGACTCCGGCTTCCGACAGGGAGTCATTGAAATTTTTGGTGGACATTTGCTCCTCCGTGACATCCATAGCGCCATCTGTACCTATTTTGAATTGCCGATGATTTTTGGGTGATACTTTTTCGGTCTTATCCTCATCTTATCCAAACTTTTTGCTAAAGCTATCGCATTGAGAACTTTGAAAGTAAAACCCGACAAAACGCTATTTTTAGAAAATTTGCCGACAAGAATTTCCAGGGGGGGGGGTGGGGGGGGGTGCCGCACCGTAAAATCTCAAACTTTAATCTGTTTGCGGATGATACCAGCATTGTCTTTTCACATAAGAATCTTAAGGAAATGGAATCAATTATTAACCATGAGCTGACTAAAGTATCACAATGGCTTGCTGCAAATAAATTATCGCTAAATGTATCTTCCTTTAATGTATCAAACTTTCTCTTAATTTACTCGAAAAACAAAAAAAGAAATTAACCGATTTGTCTCAAAATCAATGATCAAAATACTATCTAAAAAGAGCAAACTAAATATCTTGGAGTAATTATAGACTCTCAACTAAATTGGAAAGAACATATAAAACAAGTTAAACTAAAATTATGTAAGAGCATTGGACTACTCTCAAAACTGCGACACTATATACCACAAAATACGTTCAAAACTTATATAACGCACTAATCATACCCCATGTTAATTATGGGGTTACGTGTTGGGGAAGTGCCTCCTCCTCAAATTTAGAACCTATTCGAATCTCCCTACGCAAAGCAGTGAGGACAATAACTTTTGCAATAAAAACTATCATTCGAAACCAATCTGAGAACACATATAAATGCGAACTAGGAAAATTCATGTTTGACATTAACTCAAAGAACATACCTTCTCTCTTCAGTAGCCTGTTAAAAAAAGCAGTGATGTACACTATCACAATACCCGTCAATCCTCTTTGGATTTGTTCTCCCTTCCTTTTGGGACTACTGACTATCGTTTAAAATTTCCTAATTTCCTAATAGTTTAAAATAGCTCGAAAGCTCCTCTGAGTTATTTCTACGTGCCCTTCAGTATTATATTTTCCTTTCTGACAATTTCATGTAAATTATGCTTTTTAAATCTTGTATTTGTTTATGCTAGCACTATCGTATCACTTGTCATTATTTAAAATATACTGATAATGAAACTTTGAAGTTGAAGTTGAAGTTATATGATCATTTTTCTCTTAAACAAACACTAAATCACACTAGCCACAAGTAGTATGTAATACCAGTTATGAGGCCTGTACTATGAACATATAAAGTTTATAATAAAGATTAGGTTAGCGTATAAAGCATAATTTTTTAGCAGAAACGACAAGAAATGCCTCAGTTTCATCTAGTTCTCACTTGCCGAAATTTCCACGTGTATAGCAAGTTTCCCAACAGATATTTACACTACAAATTTCAAAGAAATTCCCTCTTACGGCAATTTCCACCCTGAATCTCAGTCCACGTTTATTTGTCGGAAACATACGCTACGAATTTCTTAGAAATTTCTTCTCACTGAGATCTGCATGCCGGATTTCAGCTAATTTTTTGAGTAATGATCTCAAAAACTTTTTACTTCTTTTTAATATCGAATTGCTACGAATTTTAGACTTTTGCTTGATTTGCCTTTAATTTTGAATTTCAAGGGAAAAATGTCGATTTAGGACTAAAATTTGCGATTCTTTTTGCTCACGGGCTGTTTCCATCATAAAATTTAGAATTTCAGTGTTATTGAGAATTTCAGGTATTAAAGCAAGTTGACCCATAAGACTGTTAAGATAGGACTCAGGGCTTAATAATTAATCGTTTTTGTCCTTTCTTTGAGAAGCAGGTTTTGCTCGAAATCAATCAGTCTTTGCGCCAAAGTGTATGCTTCGTTTTACAATCTTCCTGCGGTCTGGTAATTTTCGATTATGAAAACCTTGCAAATACTATTCGAGAGATTCTCTGTCGGTTAATCGGATGCTTTCAGTAAAATATTGAATTTCTCCTTAGTGCCATAGTTCTCTGACAATGGTTTCGATTTGGTCTGTGATGCAGGCTACACCATGCTCGCGCGCTGCTGGCAGAATGTCAAACAATAGCCCATCGATGGCAGTTGACAGAATTCGTCACTTCACAATGACTGCCCTATTGTGAAAGGAAATGTGCGCGCCAAAGTAGCAAAGGTCAAGGTGACATTTCCGCCCTTTGGCGCTATTGCAATTTGGCGCTATTGCAATTTGGCGCTATTGCAATTTACATCATATACATTAATACTATATACCAAACGGTAGCTCTTGATAAGACCATCAATATGGTAAAAAGTTTGCTATAATTTACCTTCACGGGGGGGCTATATTCAATTAGAAATCTTCTCATATTTCTCAGTTCAGCGGTTCCCCGTCACCAAAACAACAACAGCACTATCCTCAGCAATATGACACATCAATGAGTGGTGTCGTCGACCTTACTTCCGAACGCGGCATTCCAGGGGGTAACTTCCACGTAGTTGCATCGAAAATTTGATTGATGCCAGATGCGGAAGAGGGGGGCCTCCCAAAATTATTACAATCTTTCTTAATTTTGGTACAGAGGCAAAGTTTTTAGCTTTCATTTAATTTTTCAATGACTCGTGAAATTTATTCTATCTTGGATTCTACAAATATAATGTTCGGGCTTTTAAATTTTTTGATAAAGAGGGCCTCACTATGCTTGGGTCCAGGGGCCCTAATAATGTTAGTGCGGTCCTTTTTCAGAAAGGTAGAAAGATCAACTTTTCTAATTTTTTCTAAAATGAGATGAGATGCTGATATATAATCTGCATTGTGCATTTTTTGGAAAAACGTTTATTCGTGAAGAACGCAGAACAAACAGTTTCGGTTTATTGTCTAACAAAAACAAAGATTCGGGGCATGCCAATACAAACGAAGGCCAATAAAATTACTAAAACAAGAATTCATACACACAATGCTCTAATTTCTTGTGAAAATCCCTCCATCTTCTGTAATTGTTACTAACATTCAATTAAATTTCTTCCTTAAAAAGCTTGAAAATTAAACATAAGGCAGGGGCGGACTGGCTCCAAATTTAGGGCCTGGGCTAATTTGTCAAGAAAGGGCCCCGAAAATCAAAAATAAGTTTAAGAGTATCCCCAAAGTTGTTTGTTGGATGCCCAAAAATTTTTGTCAAAATTTATTTTTTAAGGAAATTATGTTTTTGCTGTCAAAGTGGCGATCTTTAAGATGGTGTAGTTAGAAAATGATATAGCTATTAAAAACGTTGGTAAAACTAGTCCTATTTGGGAGCACCAAATTTATTTTTTTCCTTAGCAACTGTTTCCATGCAAAAAACACATCAAGTTGCCCCAAAGACCCCCAAATTTGATATCCAGTGGCCATATTTTCGTGACAATCTATGTGAAGAACTTTGTTTGCTAGGAACTTGGCGTGTTTGAGGCAATCTCCGGTTTAACTTTTGTGTCAACTGTAAATTCAACTGTTCACAGAGGAGAAACCGAATCATTCGCGTAACAAAATAACCAAATTAACGATGCCAAAGCAAGCAGCAACACATCGAAAGAAAAGAAAGAGGATGTTTTATGGCATTCAAAAACAGGACCAGCAATCGAGTTCGTTGGGACAAGGCCTATCAACTGCCATATCTCCTGGTAAGCCAAACAGATCCTCTGAAAAGATATCATCAAACTGTCCAGTTTTGGAAAAGATGGACAGCCAGATTATGACAAGAAAAAGGGCACTTCATTTGGGAAAAGAAACACCAACTGGGGAAGTACTTGCTTATGGTTACAAAATAATTGACACTGATTGTCTTCGGCAATTTATCAACAACACTGTTATATGTGCAAAGTGTAGAAGTTCTGAGGGTAAATTAGATATTTATCAAGATAACAGCAAAAGGAATGGTTTACATGAATGTCTCCTATTGAGATGTGAATTTTGCAAGAATGAGACTAGGTTTCATACAATCAAGAAAATTGAAAATAAGAAAGGGAACTGTGAAGTGAATGTACGGCTTACACAAGGTGGTATCTTGACAGGAAATGGCCAGCAGAGTTTGAATAAATTATGTACTGCTTTGAATTTACCCCAACCAGTTGCCACTAAGTCATATCAAGCCATAATGAAAAAAATTAAGCTATCAGCTAACAAAGAATGTGAAATTGCATTGAAAAAGTCTGCGGAAAGATTGAAAAAAAAAATTAATCCAAGAGGATCCATCCTGCAAAGACATGAATGCCACTACAGATATATTTTTTGTGGCAATCTCAATTGATGGAACTAGGCAAAAGCGTGGATACTCATCCGTTCTTGGTGTTGTTTTTGTTATATCAATAGAAACTGGTGATGTGCTGAATTTTGAAGTGCGCAGTAATGTGTGTTTTGAATGTAGGTCACGAAGCTTGTGGGACAAAAATTCACAAAGATATAAGACATGGTTTCAAAGCCATAGTGACTCATGCTCTGTCAACCACTACCAGTCATCAGAAGCTATGGAAAAAGAAGCTGCCACTTTGATGTTCATGAGGTCTATTGAAAAACATAACCTGAAGTACACAACCTATGTAGGTGATGGTGACTCATCATCCTATGGAGTTGTGTCAGAAGCACTATCAAAAGAATATGGTTCATCGTATTTGGTTTGTAAAGAGGATTTTGTTGGCCATATCCAGAAGCGGATGGGAACAAATCTTCGACGCCTCAAACTTAAAGCAAAAGGAAAGACACTTGCTGATGGTGGAACCATTGGTGGAAGAAAAAGATCAACAGACTCTGTAACTGACTCATTTCAAAATTACCTTGGCTATGCCATACGAAATAATTCAAACAATTTGACAGCCATGCACAATGCAGTTTGGGCTATATATTTTCACTGCATTGCTGGTGAGAATGAAAGTCTTTCAGAACAACATAGGCTTTGTCCTGATGGAGAACATTCTTGGTGCCGGTATAAACAAGATCTTGCCTGTAAGACAAATACTTACTCAGCTGAGAAATGCCTGCCTCCACTTTCTAGAGAAGAACTTAAAATGTTGTTTGAAAGACTTAGTGACAAGAATCTTCTGCAGAGATGTCTGAAAGGGTACACTCAGAACCAGAATGAATCCATCAACAAATCCCTTTGGGCGAAATGTCCAAAACGTGTTTTTGTTGGGTATCATAAGCTTTAAACGGCCACCGCGATCACAGTGCTCATTTGGAATAGAGGTGCAGCAAGTATGGGGTCTGTGTTAGAGAGACTAGGAGTTGAGGACCTTGGCATTAATACAATGATAGGATACAGGTTGGAAAATTCATCTAGAATTAATAATGCACAAAAAAATGCCAAAGCAAATATAGAAGAAGAAGAAGACAGCTCCGCCATGAAAGGAAGACGAAAAATATTGTTGGAAAACACTATTTGTCAGGAGCGTTTGGGACATCAAAGAAACATGAAGCTACTCCTACTTCTAGAAGAAAGAACAACTGTAGTGATGAGAGCAAGGAACTGGAGGTAGTATTTGTAAATGAAAACGACATAGAAGTACATTGTGCGAAGAAACCATTTTTGGCCGTTTAATACTGGCAGTTTAAAATTTTACTTTTTGTGTAGTTAAGCAATGCTATTTGATGAGAGCTGAAAAGGTAATCCTATTAGTTTCTATTTCTTGGAAATTTGTTTCTTTTATCTATTATAAGCAGGATTGCCATGTAAATTGGTCTAACAGCTTTGAGAAATAACGTCCAATGCAAGTGGTCTATGCTTATATGCTTCAAAAACTTTGATTGGCCGATTTGAAAAACAGACTATTTTATCTTATAGAAAAGATATGAACAATTTTTTTGCGGTACAGAATTTGAAAATGGCTTTGAAAAAAGCAAACATTTTACAACATACTTAAAGCTTTTTCGTCTGACACTCCTCAGAGCCGAACGTCCCACTTAGACCTATCTTGTCTATGATTGGCTCAGCACAACACGAACTGGCTAAGTGGCTTTCTGAAGTTTTGGACCCTGTTCTTCAAAATATTCAAAACATTGCATCAAGGATTCTTTTACGTTCGCTGAGTTCATGCAAAACTTGAACATCGAAAACGAAACATCTTTCATGTGTTCTTTTGACTTTAGTAGTCTTTTCACAAATGTTCCTTTGAGTGAGACCATCAAAATATGTGCCGACGCTTTGTACCGGAGCGAGCTTAATAGCCCACCATTCCCAGAGGAAGTATTCATTGAACTGATGGAAACTGCAACACGTTCAGTTGAATTCAGTTTTAACAATGAAATGTACCAACAAAAGGATGGTGTCGCTATGGGTAGCCCTCTGGGACCTGCCTTGGCCAATATCTTTGTTGGCTTTCATGAAGAGCGTTTGTTTGACTACGACCAAAAGCCAGGTGTCTATTTTCGGTATGTGGATGACACATATACCATTTTCAAAACAGAGGCTGAGTGTGATATTTTTCTAAAACACCTAAATAGCCTACACCCAGCCCTCCAGTTTACGTTTGAAAAGGAAGAAAATGATTCCTTACCATTTTAGATGTTTTGGTCGAAAAGTCTAACACTGGATTTCTTACCAGTGTATATCGCAAGCCTACTTTTACCGGTCAGTACATACGCTGGAATTCATTTTGCCCAAAACAACGCAAAGTCAACCTTGTTAAAACATTAGTACATAGGGCACTTATGATCTGCTCGAAATCTAAACTGCACGCTGAACTGGAAAAACTCAAAACGATCTTCTTGGACAACGGCTATCCTGAAGACGTCATTTTATCTTATACTAAGGAGAAGATCGCAAGTTTTTCGGCTGTTCAAAAGTTTGGTCCGCAAAAGTGCCCAGTTTATTTGAAACTACCATGGATTGGTAACACTTCCTTGCGATTCGAGAATCAGATTAGGCAAGCCATAACCAATTGTTTCTTTGCTGTCAATCCTCGGATTGTTTACAGCACTAGGAGAGCCCTTCCATCCATTCAAAAGGATTGCGTCCCTACCAAACAAAAAAGTTCCGTCATTTATGAATTTACGTGCCAGTGTGATTCTGGCTACGTAGGGCGCACAACCCAAAGATTGGGGATAGGATAAAACAGCATGTTCCTTCCAACATACGAAACAAAACTGCCCCTCAAAGAGAACAGCCTCCTCGATCTTGTAGGTCTAGAAACACTGTTAAAACAAGTGATTCTGCCATTGGTCAACATCTTTTAGACAACCCAGATTGTGCAAAACTCTATAATGACGACATGTTTCGGATAATTGGCAGAGCCCGGTCGTCCTTCCATCTAGCAGTTTTGGAGTCAATCTACATAAAAACGAAAAAGCCGCCATTGTGTAGACAAAAGGAGTTCGTTTTCTCTTTTGGACTCCATTGGTAATTTTTCTTTAGGCTCGCGGCACTGATTGGTCAACTATACCGGTCTTGTGCTTGCGTTTTTCTGATTGGCCTATTTCGATCCACAACTGGGTATATATTTTTCTAACGTGTTTTTTCGGAATCTATTCTGACGTTTTATGCTCTGAGGAGTGTCAGACGAAAAAGCTTTAAGTATGTTGTAAAATGTTTGCTTTTTTCAAAGCCATTTTCAGAAAAGATATCTTAAGAACTGTTGGACATATTTCATTGAAATTTGCAGTGAAGGCTCATCTTGTTATGAGGATCAAAATGAATTGATGATTTTTTTAATTTCAAATTTACAATGAGCAGTTATACAATAAAGGTTTTTTAGAGTTTCCATGGCAACGGTTGCCATGACAAAAATTCTGTCAATTCATTTTATAGATCTTCCATGTCCTGTCACTTTTAGACATGTTTGGCTTTAAAATATCTTGATACATAATCATAATCTTATCTACAAGTTTATATTTGATGTTTGCTGCTATGGCAACATCTACCATCTTAACTATGATTTTTGGAAAAAAAATGAAAAAAATGAAAGTTACATGAATAATCTGCTTTCATTTAATAGAAGAGGTCTGTAAGAGGTACCAAACTGTTTCAAACCATGTTTTTGCATAGGAAGTGATTAAGGATAAAAATTGGGTTAAACGTTATTGGAATATTGCAATTAATTCAAATTAGTAGCCACCAGGGATGTAGGCGTAGGTGTAAGAGATTTACCAAGGGGATCTACAATCCTTAGTCCAGGTCAGCATCATTTTCACTGGAAATTTAATTCTGACGTAGAATAAGAGATAAGAGAAAATGATGACATTTCGGGGGGGGGGAATTATTGTTTTCTAGCTGAAGGACTTTTATTTTAAAGTGGGCTTCAGTGATAAAAAATGGCGAAAGGTATTTGGAGGTTCACCTTTTTCAATCACTGAGACTCTGGCACCCAGGGTAGAAATATCCAAGAAAGTTATTCAAGAAATATCTACGTTTTTCAAGAAAATCTTGATATGTAATTTTTCAGTCAAAGCAAAATAGAGATTGATATTTTTTCGATCAATGGTTGAGCAGCCAGGTTATTGATTGTTTGCGCAGCAACCAAGATGGTAACATCAGTAGCAGGCGAAACGTTGCTGAATTAGGGAAGGGGTGACAAGTTTAGATTGTTGAGGGCATAAATAAAGGCCACCACCATGGCTAGAATTTCTGGTCGAATTCAAGAAAAATTTCGAAATATGACATTACAGAGGTGGCCAGAAAATCCATCTAGACTACTTGCCACATCAAGTTTGACGAAAGGACGATCATAGGCAACACATACAAGCTTTCATTTACAATATTTCCTCATCCGCTACTAGTTTCCAATTACCGAAAAGCCAAGATCTTATTTTCAAGCGACAAGACCTGCATTTTGGACACACATAACTTTGAACAAATTTGAAATGCAATTATAATAAATCCTGTCTTGTCTATTGAAAAAAAGGACCGCTAAGACGGGGCATGCACATGTACCATGGATTTCTCCAAGCATCAAGAATTTGATGTGCGAGAGAGACCGTATTAAGAGACGGGCTGAGAGAGATCCAGAGCTATGGCCAAGATATAAGCAGCTTCGAAACAAAGTAACTTCTCAACTCAAAAATACTGCTGTTTCTTACTACAGTAACATGATAGATGACTATGGGGTGCCAAATGGGCCAAAATTTTAAGACGGGATAGAATCTTCAGAAGACTTCAAAATATCATCAAGAGTTGAATATATCTCTCTTTACAACAAAAATTATTGACAAGATAGCATATATTCATTTTTTCATGACATTTCTAGTATCTTTACCAGAATATTTGCACAACTTCTTGATGAGATTTTCGCTGATCGCTTGATGAGATTTTCAAACTGAATTTTGTCCCAATCGGCATGTTCACAGAATGGTCCGCAAATTGTGAGCCCGCAAACATGCAAACGAGGCCTTTACCCAAACGAAACCCAAAGATGGCGTTGGTGTTGCCAGAGATCGTGGGTGCGATGCAATCTGGTGCGCTTTTGATTGAAGACCTGAAAAAAGGTTCGTTTCTGTAACGACGATTTAACGTATGATTTACTGCAAGCTAAAGTCGAAGAGTTCATCGTGATCCTCTGTAGCATTTTTATAGGCATGAACCATGTGGAAACGGTGAAGAACTTTGTGCCAGACCAGTTTGCAGAGTGTAGCATATGCACACACGAGATTTTTTCAGAGGCTTACTCTAAGGTCCTTAATAGAAGGGGGGACGCTTATTAATTTTTTGATTTTTTTCTGACCCCCGGAGCCTATTTGGACCCCCCCGTTTATTAATTTTTGTATGCAGTTATTCATATCCCTTATTTCATTTGTCCTTTGATCTTCCAGGTGTGAAATTTCTGTAAAGTTTCTCTAAAATAAAGAGATTGCATTGTACAAAAGTGTTAACAAAGAAAAGAAGTGACATCCTAAAAAATTTACATAGGCCTGGCTGATGTACACATTGATACTTAGCCTGCTCAATTTAGTAACACAACAATGTATTATTACATGGTGATAATTGTCATTTTGCTATAGATTTTATTCAGAAGAAAATCTCCTTTGCCCCCAAAAAAGAATCATCACGTGACTTTTCAGATTTTTCACATTTCCGCCCCCCCCCCCACTTACTAGGACCCCCCTCTTATTTATTTTTTGAAAAAATTTCTGACCACTTCTATTAAGGACCTTAGAGTATCTAATGCACACAAAAACATAGGGCTGCACACACATCTTACTGGCTACTGGAAAATTTTTAAGGATCACCCTTTATGAAATGTTGCTTTCCTATCTTGATCTAAACAACATTTTCTTTGAAAGTTTAAAATGCTGATAAATTGGGATTTTAGTATTCATAAAACAACTCGAACTTGTGTTTGTCAGTATTAGAACCATCTGCTTGTCACAAGTTGAAAACGTTGATGTCTGTAACTAAATTAGGGAACATGTACTACTTTTGCTATGTCCATTTTAGCTTGCAGTAAATCAAACGTTAAATCGTCGTTACAGACAGGGGCGGATCCAGAGCAAATTTGAAGGAGAGGCAGTTGGTAATGGAGGCGCTGAAAAATTGGTTACGAGAGTACGCTGTTTACAACAATTTCAGATACCTTTTCAGAAAAACAGCATGACTTTGAGGCAATCCTTGAAGGAAATTAACCTACCGGTCCAAAACCTTTTTCATCTGATTCTCATTCTTCTAAAGGGGCGCACAATTTCCAAAAAAGGGGCGCCAGACTTGCTTCAACTCGTTGAGGGAGGGGAAACTGCCCCTAGTTGCCCTCCTTAAATCCGCCACCGGTTACAGAAACGAAACCTTTTCAGGTCTTCAAACAAAAACCCACCAGATTCTATCGCACCCACGATCATTAGCAACACCAACGCCATATTTGGGTTTCATTTGAGTAAAGGCCTCGTTTGCATGTTTGCGGGCTCACAATTTGCGGACCATTCTGTGAACATGCCGATTGGGACAAAATTCAGTTTGAAAATCTCATCAAGCGATCAGCGAAAATCTCATCAAGAAGTTGTGCAAATATTCTGGTAAAGATACTAGAAATTTCATGAAGAAATGAATATATGCTATCTTGTCAATAATTTTTGTTGTAAAGAGAGATATATTCTAATCTTGATGATATATCCAACTCTTGATGATATTTTAGGGTCTTCACAAGATTCTGTCCCGTCTTGAAATTTTGACCCATTTGGCGCCAATGACAATTCAAATATTCCGAAGGGAATATGAAAAATAATAAACAAGGTATTAGACAAACATTCAAATCATAGTCCTCCTTTGTCAATTATCCATGAAGGTCAACGTGTTTAGAAGCCTGATGAAATTGCAGAGGCCTTTAACAGGCACTTTATCTCCATAGGCCCAAAACTAGCCGAAAATATTGAAACCAAAGATTTCGATGACCCACTGAAGTACCTACCCAGCAAGGGACTGCCGGTTTAAACTAGTTGTGAATTTCAAAGGGTTGATCCTGAACTCATTGAAAACGAGATAAATAAGCTCTAAAGCTGTAGGGCATGATAAGATCCCAGTAAAACTAGTGAAAGACGCTGCTGATATTTTATCTAAGCCATTAGCAGCTATTTTCAATTCCTTTCTTGAAAGCGGTGTTTTTCCGAACATATGGAAAGTAGCCAGGGTAACATCAGTCTTTAAGACCGGATTAAAAAGTGATTGGAACAACTACCGGCCAATATCCATACTCTCGGTATTCTCCAAGCTAATCGAGAAAATCACACATGATCAAGTCTCCACCTTTCTGAGGGAAAAAAGCATGCTCTCCAAATGTCAGCACGCATTTCGAAAACTGCACAACACTTTGACCTCATTACTCAATGTTACTGACTCATGGTTCTCAAATGCCGATAAACGAAAAATAAATATTAGCATCTTCCTTGATCTAAAGAAGGCATTTGACACTGTGGATCACAAAATTCTGCTCTCTAAGTTATCAAAGTATGGAATAGGAGGAACCCCTCATCAGTGGTTTACATCATACCTAACTGATAGGATACAATACTGCCAAATCAATGGTTCCCGTTCACAACAAAAGAAGGTTCAGTGCGGTATTCCCCACGGTTCGTGCCTTGGGCCCCTCCTTTTCATCCTATACGTAAATGATTTTGAGCGATGCTTAGAGAAAAGCTCAGCAAATATGTATGCAGACGACACTAGCATAACATGCTCTGCAAAAGACATTGAGGAACTGTGCAATGACTTAAAAACTGAGGGTAAGAACATTGCAGAGTGGATGTGGCAAAATAAGCTTAGTCTGAACACCAATAAAACTGAATATATGGTCATTCGTCATAAAAGACGAATTAACCATATCCAGGGGGAGATAAACGTGGAAATAAATGGAGAAAAAATCCAACGAGCCCATGAAGTAAAATATCTCGGGGTCACTATCGATGAAAACCTATCTTGGAACAAGCAGTACAAGAGGCTCAAGTGTAAACTTAAAAGTGGTCTTTCTACGTTGAGGAAACTTAAAAACATACTCCCACAGTCGAAATTGGACTAGGTTTGGACTAGGGCACTTTTCGTGAGCCATCTAAGATACGGTGATGAATTATGGGGAAGTCTGTCCGCTACAAAACTTGAACATCTTCAGCGTCTTCAAGACAGGGCTCAAATATTAATTGAAAGTGCTAAATTTAAGGACAGGTGGATCTGTAAATGGCAATCAGTTTCGAATCTAATTAAATATGACAGGGCCATAATGACGTACAAAATGATGAATGGTCTTTGACCTGGCAGCCGTTAAGGTAAATTTATTACTAGATCAGAGATATCCAGGTATTCGACAAGAAATCAGCTTGATATTGAGATCCCAAGGCAAAATTTGGAATTCTCAAAAGGAAGTTTCTTTCATTCTGGGGCCAAAACATGGAATGAGATTCCAAGAAACATCAAAATGAGCCCCACAATTTCCATGTTTAAAAGAAACTTGAAAGGATTCCTGCAAAGTTAATAAATTCCCTAAACAAAACACGATCCCTAGGTAGAAAAGCAACACCTTTATTTTATATATATTAAAGAAGTAATTGTAATAGAAGTAGTTTATTTTATTTGTATTATAGCTGATAGGGAATTCGTGTGTTAAGATTTTTGAAATGAAATTAAAAAATGATTGAAGACAGTAAAAAAAGGTTCTCAGTAAACAAATTTCAAGAGTAGCGAGTCTTCCTTTCTATGTTTAGATGTCAAATCATGTCTACATTTCTATGAGCATACATCTCAGTCTTCCAGCTGTATCTCGTTTCTTTTTATTGTTTAGTTTACAATGGGAGACATTAAAAACTTATTCATTTTTGCCGGCCCGTAGACTGCTAAACTGGATTGGAGGGCATGTATAAAATATAAATTTTTCTATACCTGCCTTACGCCTTACGAAATACTGTCAGATCAAGCTTCGCTTATAAGATATTCAAACACAATTTTTGCAAATTATTGAGAGGGGCATTTCCCCCCTGCCCTCAGTGTCTATGGGCCTGTTATTTTGCAAAGTTCGTCAGGGCAAATCTCGCATGGTTTTCGCCACTTCAGCATGTTTTCGAATTTAAACTGGCACAGTTAGACCACGCCAATGGAATTATGCCGAAATTTTGTCGACGAGACACACCAAAATTTGGCGTAAGCACCGATGTTTTATACCTAAGATCTTTCGCAAATCATTCATGTTTTATACTGGACCAAAGTATGGATGTACTGCAGCAAAAATTTTCAGAGCCTAGGGGGTTGAGCCCTTCTGCTGTTTTGATCTATACTCTCAAATCTATTTGCTTAGCATTAAAATAATGTACCTTCCTAGAAATTGAGCCACAAAAATTGTCATGTCCTTACCACCTTTTACCACCTTCATCAGAATTTGGAACTTCCAGTTAAATAACGTATTATTGCATAAGAGACAGTTAGCCCTGGGCCCAGGATTCTTCTTGCTTACATGGGGCCCCAAATTTTGAAAAATGCTTTTTCAGTACTTGAATACCGCAAAATGATAATTTTATTCATTCTCTATCCACGGAAAAGGGCCCCTTCCAAATAATGTGTTTTCATTTAATAGCAAAATTAAGAAAAAATTGTAATAATTTTTGGAGGGCCCGACCGGCCAGTCTGCCCCTGATATAAGGAACCCGAATATAAAATTTATGACATCATAATTAAGAAACTCTTCAGAAACAACGAGAAATAAAATTTCCAGAACATTAAGAAACTGGAGTACTCAACATCGACCTTTGTTTCTTTTAAAAAAAATGAGTGTATACATAAATACTCAGTGCCTATATTTATAGCATATTCAAGGCGGAATTCATACGGCAGAATTCAGATAGTTACTGTCGGTACTTTCTAATTCAAAGGTAGGGGCATGGGTTTTCATATTTAAAAATATTGTACAATGGAAGAATGCAGTCTGCAAAAGACCACGCAATAGTTTACGCATAATCAGAAGGTTTTTAACCAAGGTAGGGTAAGGCATACTTTAATAATTGTTTCGGAATTAAATTATGTTTTATATAGTTGTAAGTAAACAAAGATGATGCATTTTGGAATTTTGAAATTTTTTTATTATTGTAAAGGATATAGATATGTGGCTACTTGGTACCAAAAATTAAAAAATGGATTGTCTCTAACCCGCTGGCTCCACATGAACTCAGAAAGGTAATCTTCCACCATTCCTCGGTTTGTTGGACCATACATTGCCTTGAACAACATTAAAGAAAAACAATGGGCAGCCCTCCCCCCCAATATGAATTTCATTCCGAAGGCACTGTTATTGGCCATGCAAACCTGACGTGGTTGTTTTAGCATAGATGGCTAGCACAGCAATTGCTATTCTTTAGTAGAATCGGGGTATATTTGATGCACACTGCAAACCTTATAACTTTGGTAAGCCCACATCATTAAAAAACCCACTAAAGCATAAGTAGTCTTAATATGTTTAAATAGCAAGACATTAGAACCGTCGATCGCGACACAGAATTTAACCGCGATCTCTATTCTGTGATCCTGATGAGTGATTTTGCTTGTCTGAACTTCTTCTACAATTGGCACTGCACATATGGACAAATCATGTCTGTCGCGTGACTGATCATGCGTGCACCTCTAATGGCATTCATTTGCTGTCTAGGTGATCAGAAACTTTGCCAAGTTATTGCTGCTGTAAAATGTTCTTTTGATATATATATATTTGTAAAACCTCTGACACCATTCGTTGTTTGAGCGATTGACCGAGCGAATAAACGACACGTTTTGACACACCAAATCTATGTTGTTCCATCCAAAGCTAAGACGTTCTTTTATACAATATTGAAATTTAGGTACTAAACAGCCTTTCACAAGCACTGTTACACCATTAAATTATATATATATGAAACGAAACCTCGAGTGCTTTCACAAACCACTTGGGTTGAATGCCATCAGCTCTTTCTTAGCCTTTCAATCCATGACCGTTCTTTGTGTGTGTGCGAGTGAGTGTCTACATGTTTGATTGCAGTGGCCTTTCGCAAGCACCACGCTTCTATCAAACTAATTCTGTTTCTCCTTACTCTACTTTATATAACAGCATTACAATATAGCAAAAAAACATCAATAATTGCCGGTGTTATTGTCGGTATCTATTGTGCAATACGTAAATGAACTAGTAGGAGGTGTTAGATATATTAAGATACGCGGGGGAACTTTGTAGGGTAAAAGGGCATGTAAAATATTACGTTACCGGAAAACACTAAAGCGCAACAAGCTAATATGTCCTAAACAAATAGAAGCATGAACAATATAAACATAAAGGCAAGACTGACCTTAAATGAAATAAGTACCTATATTACACTGCTACAAGTGCTCAAAAGTGCAATTAGGTGAATTGTCGCCACTTTTCTCTTTCAGAGCAGAAACGCTTTCCGGAATACAAAATTTTTAAAACTTCAAGATCAAGATCATGACATCTGATGCATGTTGCAGCCGGCAATTACAAGCATACAATAAAGAAGCCATTCCTACTTCTAGAACACAGAAAGCACAGAAACGTTATGAGTCCTGGGTTATGAGTCCTTGGTCTCCTCTTCCGTCACTTGAAAAATGGCATTCCTTTCTTGGCACACATTGGCTGTCTGGGTCATCAGAAACCTTGCCAAGACATTATGTACTGCAAATTTTCAATAGAAGATTCAAATGAGACGAATGGTCTCGGGAAACCGCTTTATGGGTGTCAGGATAAGATTCTAAAGAAATTTCTTTTCTGCTCTTTTTCAGATGCATTAGTTTCTTTTTATTTAAAAGGAGACCGCTTTCAGAAAGATGTAGTGGTATTTTTCAGAGTAGTAACATTTTATGGAAAAGTAAACCTTTTTCAAATCCAGATCAGGACTTTTGACACAATGGGTCAATCTGAAATGATAAACATACTGGCACCGCGGAAGGGGGCTGTTCTTAAAACCATACAATATCGCCTCGTTCTTGATTATGAGCATGCTTAGCGCCCCACCCCAAAAAACGTTTTAGCCCCCTCACTCTTGGTTTGCAGTGTGCATAAAATATACCCCGATCCTACAAAAGAATAGCAATAGCCATCTATGCTAAAACAACCACGTCAGGTTTGCATGGCCAATAAGAGTATTTCACATTTCAAGGCGTTTCTTTCGTTTAATCGCACATTTACATACTCCCGAGCTACCCGAGTTATCGTTTTTCACACAAAGTCAGAAATCAGATTCTTTTCCCCCCTAAAATGATGTGCAGTCTTTTGTTCGATGTGCAGTTTTGGATTTTATGGACAATTGTTTATGGTATGCAATGTTATAACTTGGTATTCTTATAAAGGAAACTGTGAGTGCATCGTCGAAAACATATACGGTCCTGGTCCTGGGTCCTGGGTCCTGGTCCTGGGTCCTGGGTCCTGGGTCCTGGGTCCTGGTCCTGGTCCTGGGTCCTGGTCCTGGGTCCTGGTCCTCGGTCCTGGTCCTCGGTCCTCAGTCCTCAGTCCTGGTCCTCGGTCCTGGTCCTCGGTCCTGATCCTGCCTTAACGTCATGGGTCCTTGTTTTCCGGTATGCCCATTTTCTGTATGTTTCATTCAAATGAATTGAAACTTGGCTTATCAGGATGTTTGACTTAATTGCTGATATACTTTTCTATCATAGTATGTATGGTACCATACTAATAAATCTTAAATTGGCAGTGTTTATAATGTTTTAGATATACTTCCATCCGATCTCCAATGGTTTAAATTACTTTTTCCGGGTAATATACGATAAATGTAGACAACACAGTAAGATTATAAGGTAAACACTCTTTAACAGGATTCGCCAATGGTGAGACTCTGCTTAAAGTAATATATGATGTGATGTGTCCAAAATGAATGAATAAATGAATTTTGAGCTTCGCCAACTTGCGCCATCCTCCTCTTCGCCCTCTCATGTAAATCACCACTGTATTTAGGCACATGAAAACGCCATGCAATGTTCCAAGCGGTCCAGAGGACACCCGATCGAACATTTCTTCAACTTTTCAATTTAAAACTGATTTATTATATAAAAATTGCCTCACTATCAACGTAATGAGCTGGGATTGCCCAAGCTAGTCGTGGATGCATGCCAATTTCCAGCTTCATGGCTGCAGCTTTGAAATATTCTATGAAAATCACTCCAAACTGTAGACGTGAATACTTTTCCAACAAGATACCAAGCTGGTAATCAGCTTACGTTGCGATATTGAATGAAAATGAAGAAGTGTTTATTAAAGGAGAACTGACACGCAAAAATAACTTTGGCTTATTCGATGCAAAATTTGTCGCTGACTTCAAATCTGGAAAAAGTTTTCTTCTTAGATTCGCCGTTTTTCTGATATTTGCACTTTTATCCGTCAAATACGTCACAGCCAGGACTCGGGAATTTCCCGAAGCGGAAACAAGATTATCGCCAGGAGTTGTTAAAATTCTCGGTTGACGTCACAAGTGACATGTTAACAATGCCGTTGTAAAGGCTTTCACCGCAACGGTGAAAGTACAAGTGAAGTTTCGTGTTTTATTGAAAATATTCCGCGGTGAAAAGACAAAAAATTGTCAGGCATTTCATTTATAAGTATATAGAAGCTAGAAAATCCTAGCTACATGTCTGCTAAGACGCTTATATCCACATAAAATTTATTTTCATGCCATGATATCTTCGAACCAGCATGCTTTGAAACATTGAAAGAACCTCTAAGCTTGTGAAAAAAGGAATCGACTTTGTTTGAAAACTGATACCGTTTCTTCAAAGTTTTTATTTTTACAATTACAAAAAAATCGCAACATGGGGGGTGGGGGGACGGGGTCGAAGCAGTAGCCAAAAGACAAACGAAATCTAGTGGAGACGGCGGTAAAAGCGATCCTGCAACCTGCTTTGGGTGCAGAAATATGAATTCAAGAAAAAACCTTGGTTGATGGGAGCTGCGAGTGTGACTAAATAATAATTTCACTGAATATTGATTATTGTATTTTAACAGAGGTTGAGATACTAGGGAATAACCTAGTCTTGCAAAAAGACCATCCCCCACCCAAGTCAAAATTACTTGCAAAAGAATATAATGCGCCAGTTGATATTCCTATGACATCTTAACAGCATTTTCTTCGACTAAGAAATCAAGTTCTTTGACTAAGAGCTAAGAGCCTATTTCGTAAATCCAGATCTTTCGACTGCCAGGTAACTTATCAGTTCCCGAAACCCTTCACGCCCGGTGAAAATGGCATAAAATCCGCACAAGTCGAATTTTAACCCGCCTTTACTATTCAATATCACTATACAGTTAACGCGTTTAAAACATTGAAAAACAATCATAGAATGTTATATTAACAATAAATAACTTGCAGTTCCGTTTAGGTCATCATAGGCATTTCAGCGAATTAGGCCATACAGACAAAGCAGTCTGGACAAAGACGCCTCAATCTGAAATGAAATTCTAGTTTTACGATACCTGATCTCATTTAGATTGTAGCAATAGCAATGTTTTTAATAGAAATTCCATATCAGTTTGTACTTCCAGTCTGTTCTTTGTTTATAATATCGTCACTGTTGAGCCATGGGACGACTGTCTGCCCAAGCGGCAGCGCTGGTTGGTAGCAAAAACTCAGACGGCTGAAACTCTCCATTTGTTTCGAAATCAGTGTAATAAAACTCCGATTCAGAGTCCCAAACTATTGAAAAAGTCAATTATGTGTCAAAAATGCAAAATTAGCTCTTTCACATGCACAAAATAAACATTTGTCCGCAGCATTTTGTTAAAGGTTTCTATAGAGAAACACAATACGTGCTGAGAACATGTCACTTGTGACGTCAAAGATGATCGTCCACTCGTGACGATTTTCGCCTCGAGTCTCAAGTTGTCGACACTATTGTCCGTTTTCACTTAAAACGCTTATTTCATAAAACGGGTAACTGTGATTTAAAAATTTTTTTCGAGGTCCTGGCAATTTGCTTTCCACAACTTACCGTTTAGCCACAACTTATTTTATGCCGGCAACCGAATCGTCCCTTGCTTAAGGGAAGTGCCAATAATAACCCTCAAATAGTTGTGCTACTTTGGGAGGGATGGGACCCGCATTGTCTCTGTGTAACACTACGTGTCAAATCTGATTTCATATTTACTAAGTATCCGCAAGGCCCAGTTCGTGAATACAATTAACGGGTTTACTAATAAGTGTTCTATCGCAGAACTCAAGGGTACAGATTTCCTTGAAGTTCAATGAATTGTCGAAATCACTCGGCACTAAAGCAAGACTCTTGTTATTACTCCTGACACTTCCGTATTTAAGAAAACTTATACTTTTATTATAATGCACACTCGCAATTTATATTATGCAATTTACAGGGCATCCTCTTAAATGTTCAATGATACTATCAATACTGTTGTCACAAGCATTGATACTCCGCCAGACTCTCGCCTTGCTCATTACCAGAAGAACAGATACAAGGAAACCGAAAGGAAGCCTGGCACAGATTACATAAACGTAATGAAAAAAAAACAATGTTCCCAACGAATTGAGTTACAAGCACGAAAGCCCGCTAGTGAAATTATCCCGCAGAATATTTCATTTAAATGCATTCTAATAGACACAGATTCTCCTGGCAAGCGTTTTTCTGCGTACAAGTATAGTCCTTTTACATGGGCCGCCTTTAATTGTGACACACAATCTTATATCCGGTCGAATCTATAGCCCAAAAAAGGTGTAGCCGAGATATTATAGATTTTGAAATAATCTCATGCTGCAGGCAAGAAGATTCTGGGATTTTTCAGTAGCTTTTGAAGATTTTTTAAAATCTGGCATTTCATTGTTAAAAGCAAGGTCTTAAATACTTGGTCTTTTAAATGAAACTGCTGAGTTTTAGCGAATTTCATTATGATAACAATAATTTCAGCGATGAGTTTGTTACGAGAACAGTTGCATGTAAAAGTTTGTCTTCATTGCAATGGGTTTTTTTCGGGACGTTGTACAAAAAACGAATTTCTAGGCAGGACCGATTAATGTTACATTATGAGTATTTCATAATGCTTATTTAAAGTGGTTATTTAAAAGTCGGGTCTTATTTAAAGAGGGGCTTAGTAGCGCTTTTACGGTAACTTTGGAACAGTAATAATCACTCTTTCCAAATTGTTCCTTTAAAAACGCCATTCAAAACCAAAAATTCTATCTTTTTGTTTGTTTCGCTAATATTTTCCCACTTTTTGTTTCTTCTCTTCGTTTCGTTTCAATTTCATTTCATTTCGGTTTCGGTTTCGTTTCGTTTCGTTTCTTTTTCGTTTCGTTTCGTTTCGTTTCGTTCGTTTCCGCCAAATTGGCATAAATCTACATTGACATTATCTTTGCTGTAAACACTATTAAGACTAACAATGCCAGTATTAAAGGTAATGTAACAATTTAAAAGGACCGCGTATACCCAACTTGTCAAGCCCCCATCAAAATAGACAGTTTGCGATT
>NW_027018682.1:55069-65684 GCF_013076305.1 Rhopilema esculentum
TAAGGCGGGTTTACACGATCGTTTTTCCTTAAATTTTTTTTCGATATTGGACCGCGATGAACGACAACGATCGTGTAAAAGGCTAAATTGCTGAAAAAAGTTTGATGCTATCTGTCGTTTTTAATCCGCTTAATTGGCGATAATGATCCATCGTTGAAGATTTTATTTTGACTCCGGGTCAAAATAAAATCTCTACCATCATTTTTTTTCAAAGGGGCCGACAAATTCTGACGTCATGTCAGTCTCGGGGAGAGAATTCGAGACTTTTTATTAAGTATTGGGGTGAAGAAAAGATTGGATTCATGCTATGAGAACTAAAATAGTCGGGGAAGGTAGTTAAAACGGGCAGGGGACTATTTTTAGATAAAAAGAGGTTCGGGTTTCACAAGTTTTCTCTGAGCATGGCCCGTCCTTAGCTACACATTTAATGATTGGATGACAACGTGATCGATGGGCGATGGAGGGAGAGTAACACTGGCTCCGTCATTAGCTACACATTAAAGGTTTTGAGCAACAGAAATAACGAAAAAAAATCTCTATTTTTATTTCTCTATGTTTATCTCTATATTGCGGTCCAATATCGAAAAAAAATTTAAGGAAAAACGATCGTGTAAACCCGCCTTAAGGCCTCCTCTTCAATATAGAGATAAACTTGACTTATTTTTCTTGGTCTTCAATTTCTTGAGACATCTAACTATTCGTTGTGTGTAAGAAGGAAGAACCGCAGGATAGGCTGTCCGCCGGATGCTGTGAATCTTGCAATGAGTGTTGTTATGAAAGATATACAGGAACAAAACAATAGGACGACGAGAATCCAATATTCTCTAGCCCCGCCTTTGTTAATGCCAAAAAGTAGCCAATCTCTACTTTTACTAGTGTTTTTGCAACATTCTCCGTGAAGGGCCATCTTGGAGACACCAAGGGATATGTACAATCAAACGACAGAAAATTACCCAATTGACAAGAGTAATTTGGAAAGAGACAGCAAAGTTTTCAAGCATGTATTCTCAGCTGATGTAAGAGCAAGCAATCGGAAACGTGTGCGAGTTTTTGTTAGAAAATTATGAAAGCATGCCCCCTCGACGTATGATTCTAGCTGTTTGCCCAGCCCAGCCGATTTCCACAGCTACGTGACTGTGCTTGCCCTAAAAAAATTGTTCTGGCAAATCCCCTGTGTTGAGCCTCTCCGCTGTTTTGATGTAAACTTTCCAACCTAACATTTAAGTAGTCTACTTTCCTAGAAATTGACATGGGCTCCGACACAGGTTTGAAAGTAGGGGGCCAGGGGAAAATTTAACGCCCATAGCAAAAGATGTTGAAAATAGCTTTATCGATTGGCAAATTAGTGACAGGGCCATGGCTCCACCTGCCCCCTTCCTAGCAGGCTCTGATTGAGTTATAATGGTATTGGTATTTCCCTGCGCTATGTTCCAGAATGAAAAAATGTTTAAATAGGATGCAGAGAATCTTGGGCTTACCCTGCGCACCCCACCCCAAGAAGGTGTATCTTCGTGATAATATATAACAAATATAGAATTAAATGATTGTCAAGAATGAATTTTTCTTGGTAACTACATCAAAGAGCCAAAATTTCAGCTTGTGAGTCCCTAGCTTGTTAAATAAATGCAATGATATCGCATTGAGCAAAATAAAGAAAGATCCTTAACAAAGTCAAAAAGCGATTGAACTGCTATGGAAAAAATCTTGAAGTTTTAATAGAATTTTTTTTAAAAACTGAGAGGGGGCAAAAAAGAGGCGAAAATTTCTGGGGGCCATGTCCCCCCATCCCCGCCCCCGTAGAAACGCCATTGGTGATATATCTAACAATACTTATACATCTAATATCTAGCAAAAAGAATTCTTTTCATGAATGCTGTTAGTTGTAAAGAGTAACGGTAATAGTAAAGAAGGGACGCAAAGCCTCATAAAAATACCAATCAGGCTGAAATTCGCCCAAAATATAAGAACAATGTAAGAAACAGGGAGCCTTCTTATCAAAAGCGTGTAATTTAATGCAATTTTGCTTTGATCTTTTGAAAATGTTATTCATAGTCCGGTCGCTTGTGTCACAATTATTGCTCCCGCTCGATTTGCGTGCCAAAATCGATTTTTTTGCATGAATGTATTTGAATATCCATCTAGATTACGAAAATCATAGGTGCCATTTTTTTGGGAAAGCGGAAGGGGTTTAACGGGGGCGTTAATGACGTGCGGTCAATGTCAGTTTCTCTGCGGAGGAGCAAACACCATCAATCGTAATAGATGATAAGAACGAACTTTGAACGAACGAACTTCAACAAATTGCTTCCAAATGCTATCTTGGACATGTCTTTAATCACTTTCTTACTTAGAAATGGAAATTTATAGTCACGTGACTTCTTACCCTCTAAATCGTTGTAAGGAGATTTCTAATCCAATTGGTTATAAACTTCATCCTGGATGAAGTTTATGAATGAACGTTATTGATATTGACGTCAAACTCATTTCTATAACTTTTAATATCGAAGCGAAACATCAAGAGGCAGGGCTCCTGGAGCATATTGGGGATGGGGGGGGGGTAGAAAGATTTAGGGGGCACAAGATGCTGAAAGATAAGAGCAATATTTACTGTATTGTGTTAAGTACATTATGGGATTTATTGTAGACTAAGCCACATCAGCCCTCTCAGCAATAAAGAGGGGCAAAAAAACTCAAGGAATGAAATTAAATGAATGATTGAAGTTTAGAGTCCAAGGATTTTCTAACGAGGGTCCATGACCGTTAGCATGACCGTTAGTATGAATAACATCTTTAAGCAAAAACATTATGAAAACAACAGGGATGATATGACGTGTTAATGCAATTTTTGTCTGAAACCATAAAAAAGGACAAGCACAGCTTGTCAAAAACTGAGACAAAACAGTGTAATACCAACCTCAACCAGATCACACTGGGCCCTCTCACAAAATCTTGTGTCGTTAGGAGATCTGGGATCCAGTTTGTTGTTAGAATAGTGTACCTAGTGTACCCAACTAGATAGGGGCGTGTGTCAGTATATATATACTATACTGCTACATATAACATATATAAACATGTATATAAGTTGTCTTTTATAATTTCTGAGTCCTTGCTAGTTCATCAGCCAATTCACCAGGTAGAGCATTTCTGGGCTTATGATCAGTATGCTCCTTTACACCTGGGTGCCCCCTCACCCCTGCACCCAGGGATGATGCCAGCAAAGGTGTATCATTGAATCGTAGCGTTGTATAGAAAAGAACGGGATATCCACGTTCATGTGTATCCAGTTTATTCATGTAGCCTCACCATAGAGGTATATCTCATGTATTCAATAAGAATATACTACGAGCTCGTAGTGCCAATGGAGGGACAATGGTTAGGCATAGAAAATGTAATAGTGACATAAATATATGTATATAAAATTACTTGCGTACTCATACGTAAGTACAAGAGCGGTGTGCAAATAGGTATTGGGGTTATTCAGACAGTGTGTATAGATATACATAGAATTTGTGACATTGAATCGATACATGTATATACAAATAATCGGGTACCAAAATGTGAGTTTAGGGAAAAAATGAGAGTTTAGCAGAAAAAACATAGAACCAGAAAAGTTACCTCCAACTTTAGGAGCATTGATTCCCCACATACAAAGAGCAAGTTTTATTGCTGGAATTTTGAAGGAATATACAACTGCGATTAATGAAATTCAACCTCTTGTGGGAAACGGTTGGCAAATGGATGAGGGTAGGGAAGTACCGATAAAGTGCCTTGAGCTGCCAGCCCCGCAATCAGTTCTTGAACTTGTCAAATGCGGATGCAAGGTTCGATGCAAGGGACGAGGGAACTGTTCGTGTTTGAAGAATGGGCTGTCATGCACTGAACTATGCAAATGTGTAGATTGGGAAAATATTAAAGACTACGCCGCAGGTGAAGAGACAGACGCCGATTCTGGAGAGGGAGTCGAAATTCATTAACGTGTTTGAACTGTTCGTTGTTTCTTAAAGCCTGGTTTCCATATGATCGCAAAAAACGCAAGAAATACACTGCGATCTTTGCGATTCCCGCGAATAATGATTCGACTTTTGGCGCGCCAAAATTAAAATGGCTGGAATCAACCAGCAATGTCTGCTGCAATCGAGCTTGTTTATTATTATTGCATTGTTGAAAAGAGTTAGAGAACGTCGTGCAAGAAAAAAAACATAGGTTTTGGGTGAGAAAATTTATTCAGAGGAGAGAAGAACACGGTGCGTTTCACACACTCACAAAGGATCTGAGGATTCACGATCGGGAGTACTTTTTCAGGTGTTTAAAAGTTGCAGAAATGACTCTGACGCGATTAAAAATTGTTTTCTTCGGAATATCTCATTGTAGAAACCAAAAAAGTATTCATTTCCTTATATGGAAATAGGGGCAGAAAGTCACGTGATTAACCATATTAAGTCCTAAAACCAGGACCCAGTATTTATAGATTTCCCCAGTTAACATTTGAAAACAATTTAAAGTTAATTTAAAGTTAGTTTTAATCATCTATTGTGATTGGGACATTTTTCTCCTCCGCAGAGACACTTGTTTTGACCGGTCGTGATTTACACCCCAGTAAGACCCACTTCCGTTGACCCAAAAAAATGGCACCTATGATTTTTATATTATTGATAGATATTTGTAGGCATTCATGCAAAAAAATCAATTTTGGCACGCAAATCGAGCGGAATTACACAAGGATCCCGACTATCATGTTTTGCGAGCCTTTCTTGATTGAAACACCTACAGCGCCCCCCTATTCCGCATCTGGCACCAATCAAATTTTCGATGCAACGACGTGGAAGTTACCCCCTGGAATGCCGCGTTCGGAAGTAAGGTCGACGACACCACTCATTGATGTGTCATATTGCTGAGGATGGTGCTGTTTTTGTTTCGGTGACGGGGAACCGCTGAACTGAGAAACATGAGAAGATTTCTATTTGAATATAGCCCTCCGTGAAGGTAAAGTATAACAAACAATATACCATATTAATGGTCTTATCAAGATCAATGGCTCGATCAAAAGGTAATTCGTTTCCTCATCTAACTTCGAAATTTCTTGCCTCTGAGTTGCTTTCAGGGCCTTTAAGCAGAATAGAGATTCTGTGGCCTTTATTCAACCTTGATTTGATCGAAAACCTGCGTAAAAAATCGAACTTAAGACTATTTTTGAAAATTGTGATTAGGTGAGCTATTAGTTTAGTGTAAATCGGAACGGCGATCAATAGAGTTCTAAAGTGATGACGTCACAAAAATCTATTTTTAGAATATTTGAATTTTGATTCAATAACCTGAAAGATCATCATGAAATACCTCTATATGTGCAAAATCAGGCAAGTGTATTACGAAATGGCAGAAATATGGCCACATGTTTACTGGTTCTCTCCTCATCAAACCTCTGTATTTTGGTCTCTGTTCATAACTTTATGAACAGAGCCAAAATAACAGTGATTCGTTAGCAAACCTCATTTCCAAACCCAGCGAGTCATGTAGATGAGTAAGTTAAATAGCTTGGCAAAGATTAAGTAAACAATATGAATTAGCGAATGCGCGAAATGAGAGTGACGTAGAGGATGCCTGTGCTGCAATGTGAGAATGTGGGAAAATGATGGAATGAAAGAGAAGGGAAAATTGATGTAAACAAGCCTAAGTAGAGTCACTACAATAGCATATATAAAATGTTAATGATCTTAATGTTTAAAAAGAGATTCAAGATATCGACCGAAGGCCGTTGCATTTTTAACTCCCGCCTGGTTTGGCGGGCACCTGATTGATTATAGGTCTGCAGTTATCAAAATCTTTTATGTAATTCATTTCTTAGTTCTGGCTCACAACCCCTGCATGAAAGTACCTCAAAGCAAACAGATTTCAGCAGAAAATAGATAAAAAGTGGATGACTTTTCTTAAATTCCTCAGATGACCATTATATTCTGTTTTAAAAGTAAGAGCACGCTAAAGTTAGCTTTTGTTTAAAGGCTAAGTCTTGTATGTACATTTGAACCTTAATGAAGGGTCAGTAGAAAATCATTTCACATTGGAAACTTCATCCAAGTTAGCTACTGCGCAAACTCCAATTTACAACTGATTTTATGATAACATTGTAAATCTGAATTAAGCTTTACTTTTAACATGCTTTTAACAATTCACTCTTCAAATTTTAATTCTCAGATTTGGGCAGCAGGATAATGCAATTATAAGTGATCAGCTTTATGGTGATGAAAAGGACCATGGGGATGTTCTCAAGATCAAATCCCCCATTGGGGATCAAAAGCTCTGCATCAACTCACTGGTTTGCTTGATGAGAGAATAAGCCAAAAAATCCAGAAGAAAGCAACCAGATTTGAAGGGATAGAAGAGTTCTCCAATGAAACGAATGCAATCAAAAGGACGAAAACAAAAACATTTCTTGAGAACTTAATTAAACAGGTTTATACCATAAGTTTATTTTTAATAGTTTCATCTATTAGTGTTGACTTATCTTAACTTGGCAATTACAGTCCATTCGTGCCATGTCAGTCCACTCTTCTTATCTGTAGTTGTATGCATAAAATATGAAATTATATTATTGTTAGTAGTATTATTGATGCCTTCACCGTTAAATTTTCTGATAATTTTCATGGAAATGAGTTTTGAAAATTTTCTCTGAAATTTATCTGATATTTTCTCAACCTGCCGATCTTTTACGTGTGGTTTTATTCAGGAGAACAGTTTTGAAATTCTAAAAACATCAATGTTTATAAAATAAAGCTGAAATTTCTGAGCCGTTTCCAAAGGCAAAAAAAGAATACTAGGGTTTTTCGGACAATCAGATTTCTTCGGTATTATTTGCTTAAAAAAAGATAAGGTAAGTAAGTAAGAAATTAGAATTTCTTGGAAATTTCAATTTATTCTGTATAGATTGCCGATAAAAAAGCTAAATTTCAGAGGTTTTCTGTAAATAAGAAAATGGGGGTTTTTTGGAAACGTAAATTTATTCTGTCAAAATGGCATGGGAAATGTTAGATTTCTTATCGTTTCCGTTGTAAGAAATGCCAACGTTTCTTTTGTGGCACTTGGTGGAAACGGAAATGTACCTTTCTGCTGATTTATGATGTCGGAAACTGCTTCAGAAATTCTAAGTTTCTTACAAGTTTTTTTTGGTGAGATTGGTAGAAACTATTCGTTTCTGAGTAATTTCTTTATTTAAAACTATAAGGAAACGTCGGCTTTTCTTGCCGTGAAATAAGAAGCAAATATCAAAATTGGCAGCCAATTTAGTTCTCTGTCGGTGTCGTTGATTTATGACATGATTTATTTTGATTCAGATTTTTCAGTGTTTCTTGATTTAAGAGCTTCTGCGTTGACGCTTTCAATTTCGTGCTTCGTGTGTCGTGACTTGAAAACGAAAGTCTACGTACAGTGATATTTCGTAATAACAAACATTATGTCTTTGTCTTTCTCTACCTGTAATTTTTCCCAAAGGTGTTTGCTTAATTTGAGCGCCATATTTGTTAACTGTAGTAAAGGGTTAGGGAATTAATTGAATTCCAAACAAATAGGAACCAAAACGTTGGGGAAAAAATGACGCCAAAACAATACTCAAGCCTAGCCCTACCTAGACTAGGGCCTACAGCTTGCTAAGCAACAACAATCCTCAAAAATAGCAATGATAACGTCAGAGTCACTACTAGAAAGAAGGCGACGTACCTGTTTCTTTCGTCGCCGCAGTTAACTTTCCTTTGCGGGAACCTTACTACGCGATTTCTCCACCATGCACCATCGGCCTTCAACACAGATTTCGTTATTGCTGAATGTCTCTATAACGGTCTGAAATGTTCCACTGCTGCTCAGTATTTTATTCCCCGCATGTAAGCTTTAGAAACTGTGTTGAATTTATGATGTATTGTTAATGTGTCCTTAAAGGTAATGTGTCCAGCTATAGCAAGCGACTCTGCGGGGATTTTTAGAAACATGTGATTTTTCATGTCATCGCCCCAGTTATTACGGTCGTTCTGTTTATTTATCCTGCTGCGAAGTTAGCTTTTCATGTAAGCAGGTTTGCATCGCAAGAATACTAACCGATCGCAAACAGTTATTTTGATGGGTGGCTTGACAAGTTGGGTATACGCAGTCCTTTTATATGGACAAATTACATGGGAATTAATCGTTTAATTCGAGTTAATACCCGCGGGGAAAGTGCGCAGATTCCCCTTTCCTAGAATCGGATGGTCTCACACGTATATCCTTAGTTGGCTGTGGATATCATGTTACCTTAGCTATTTGCTAATCACCTTGTGGTATTTTCTAGGTGGTCTTTTCCTGGCATATTTGTTTAAGTACAGTGATGCAGCTAGGGTCATGTCATATTTTGCAGCAAGACTCACACGTTGTTTGTACGCGTTTTCCCTTCCCATCCCTGTCCCCTTGTACTCACTTCTCCTCCTGCTTATATCCCATTACATACTTCCTTCTGCCTTCTCCTGTCTCACTTCTTCTCACACAGTCATTCGATTGTGTGACAGGTGTATCAGTCTGATTATCGGGGTAAAAAACTGAGGCAGTTTTTTCCATGGAATCAAACACAGACCATAAAATTGCGTCATTGCTCAGGCAAGACAAGGGCTGATGCACCAAAAGCCCAAAATGTTTTTCCTGAGATTAGGGTGTTGTTTATCATAACTAAGGGGCCCCCGCGATGGAATTAACTTTAATTACAGCTCTGGTCTTCAGGTTTTCATAGTCTCTACAATTGTCGCTGAGGCAATGTGTAAATGTTTTAGCAACGTTGCGGTTGGCGTGCGGATGTCTTTTTGAGTTCTCTCGCGTGATTTGAATGTTCACAAAACTCTTTGATTATGTTGTCTCAATAAATTCAATTCAAATTCAATCATGGCGTCTTCTGACAAGCGGAACAAAAAGGACACAGTCAGACCCGGTCAAACGCATCCAGCATTTCATCGAACATTTACTCCCAAAAAAATACAAAGTTTGTTGACATTTTTAAGTGGGTGGTCAAACGCATCCAACATTTCATCCAACATTTACTCCCAAAAAAATACAAAGTTCGTTGATATTTTAAGTGGGTGGTCAAACGCATCCAGGGGCGCAGTGGGAGTTAACTTTTTTGGGGGGGGGCAGAGCTGAAAATTTTTCCGACAAATTTTTTCTCAATACATTTCTTGAAGACTACCCTTGCTGCATATACTGCAACACTTGATACTACAATATCACGAATGAATCTGGAAATCGTTAACGAATGGATCGTTCGTTATACACCTTCAGGTTCAATGATAGCCTTTATTCTAACAAAACTTACCAAATGAACAAAACTTCAAGTAGTTATAAATTTACACCCTACAAGTCTTCTCGCTATACTAGACAATAAACTGTCACGTTAGTGTTTATAGCTGTTTATAGCAAAAAGTTTTTTTTGGCAAGTTTTAAATCGCATCATAATTACTTTGCACTTATTTATGCTAAACCTTAAATAGATATAACGCGTCCAAAAGAATAGTTTTCCTTTAAATGATATTTATATAAACTGTAACTCAAGCAGCATCTTTCTCAAAAGAGGTGTGGCAGCATACAAATCGATGATGTCACCAAAGTCTATCGACTGTAAATATCACTTTCGACGTTGATTGTTATCAGAGAGGAAAGATGGTCTTGTCCCATCGTTGACCATAGCCGATTTTTTACAATCCTCAGCTTTGAAAAAACTCTTTCATAGTTTGTTGAACCTATTGGCAAAGTGACGAGAATCTTGTAAAGAAGGACCAGCTGTAAAAAGGCACTTTGCAGGTTGTACTTATCATCAACTGAAGAACTGAATGGAAGTTTTCTCTATTCAAAGCCTTGGCCAAACGATTCGTTTTTTCGCTCGATCTTTCTCTCGACATTTGATCTCAAAATCGAGCGAAGTCGAGCTTGGGTGGCCAAAAGATTCAATCTTTCGCTTGATTTTTCATTCGACTTTTCACTCACGCCAACAAAATGAAGGCAAAGAAACGCAAATCGGCTGCCGTGTTTATCTTGCGTGCGGCTTATTGTAATTTGCGAAATTTCGCCGAAATTTCGTACGAAATTTCGTTACATGAAATCCACCTTTTATACCTGAAATCGAAGCACAAACCAATTGAAAGTGATATATAAACCTTACATTCCTTGTCTACCATCATAAGAACGCATATTTATTGCATTAAAGCGACATGTTTCTTCTCAGTCTCCAGCGGTAGAAGCCATGATTTCCGAGCCCGTCCCAAAGAAGACGGGGGTTTAGTACATAGTATCTGGTTAGCGAGACACAACGTCAATGCCGCTGTGACTGCAACAGAGGAGACAAAGTGTAATGAACAATTAGGCTGTCATTTGCGAATGCAACCTTTCAATCGTTCCAAAATTATCAACAAAGTATTTACGAGAGGTCTGTCCAAAATAAATTTTTGCAGTGGAAAACAGCTTAAGTCATATTGTATGCTTATTTTAGTTAGAATTAGGATCCAAAAGATTACCATGATCCACGGGAGAATCAAATATAGCAAAATCCTCGCTTTAAACTGCGTTTTAAAAAATTAGTAATTTGCGAAATTTCGCAAAATACAGTTTTTTTACAACT
>NW_027018682.1:65784-157226 GCF_013076305.1 Rhopilema esculentum
AAATCACTATTCAATTTAGCACATTTCAAAAACATTAAAAGCAAGCAATTAGGCATTTGCAGCCTCTCGCAATCATTTTCTTGAACTTGAAATAAATTGTCTTTTAAGTTTTAACCTTTAACGTCAAATACATGGGCCTAAATTTGTTTGGTAAACTAGGAACACTTTCCCTTTGTTGTTATGGCGAGCTGTCGCTATAATATGTCTAGAGAAACAATCAAACATAATTATGCTGGTAAATGTTATACAATATTTAACGCTTGTTTAAGTTCTATTCTTTTTTGCTTCTTTATCTAAAATTGATGATCACACAAAACGTCTCCAAGTGAATATATACACAAAATATAGAAGAGTAAACGATTTCAGGCGATAAGATCAAAACACGTTTAACACAGCTTAAAGGATGTTAAAAAGTTAATAATTTAAGCGAAATATCCTTCAATCACAGAAAGTAAGACAATAGTGTTTCCAGTATTGAACAGTTCGCTTATAATTAAAAGCTATATCTAATATTTAATGAAAATTATTTTATAAATTTTGTATGCTTTTTTCGTTAATATTTCCTGCTCATGTTCTGATATTATGAAACAAGGAAACTCTCGCTGATTAGCCATAATATCCTGTGAATTACATGAAATATAATGGGCGGCTTCCTAGTTTGAAGTCAAAAATTTTGCAGGTTCCTGTCAAAGATTCACCACCACGATCGATCCATGATGCTGTTGCAGATTTTTATAAATACTTATTTTAGATCATGTTAGGTCAATGTGGTGGATACAAAATAAGCGAGGAAAATAATGCCAATATAATAATAGTGTTTAAGCATGTGGCTTAACGAAGCCGTCTTCCCACGCACAATTAAAACTTTCTAGAAGTTTAACATAAGAAATAGGCTAGCATGCTACAGAATATATATGTTTATACCTGTGTACAACGTACAAACGTCAACTGACAGCAAAATAAAAATAGATATAAAATAACCGAGCAATAATAAAACAATCATACCGAAATTATGTCAAAGCAGTCAGCCCCGTGTCTTGCGGTAGTCATCTTGCCACGGCTCGAAACAAGGACATCTTGTGTTTATGTTTAGATAAATCATCCACGTGTTACCACTATCAGTCGCTGTGAAAATTTCTTCGATGGAAAGAAAAGACATAAATAAAACATACAAGCTGCTGCGACACGATGAGTTGTCAATAAATCGTGAAGTCCCTCAGGAAATCAAATCTTCGCTCGAATTCTTTGTACCTATTCTGCACTTTATTTGGATAAAGACAAAATACACGGGCTATCAGCTTAGCTTGAGCAATATAAAGGAACAATTTCTATATTTTGTAAAGAACACAGAACGTGCAATTCCCGCGTCAATATTTAAACAGCAATGTGGATTTCAGTTACAATTCTAGCGGACTCAATTGATAACGCGATAACTACGCTTGGCTTGAATGAGCAGGCTGGTCCCAGAGGGTCTAGTAAAACAAATTCTACGGCAATTGGTGGTAATTAGAATTTCGAGCAATTAACCATAACATAGCATATGTGTAAAGAAGCTCGTAATTGCGGGGGCGCACAACTAAGGTACCTTGAAGTTACGCAGACTAAATTCTTCTTCTCCAACGAAAGCTGGAGATTAAGGCTAGTTTGCACTTCCATGCAATATGTTTTCAATAACATTATCGAGGGACGAGAAGCTAAGACAATTACCAAGAGAGGGTGGGGGTCTTTTCAAGAAAAATAAAAAAAATTCAAAACAACTTTCCTGTGGTACAACACGTTGGGTCACACAGAACAGAGACAACATTTAGCCGAAATACTTAACGATGCTCAGCTTTAAAAATATTATGCTTGCAAGATTCGTATCTTTTCTGCCTTATAAAAACTCATTTTATTCAAAAATTTACCCAAAATGCAATGGTGAACCTAACTTGAGCAGGCAGTTTACTTCAAGCTACTAGAAGTGGCAAATGCATCCTTTTAAGCAAATTGAAAAATTCTTTTTTTGCAAACGAATTGAACAGCAGATAAAAACAACTGGTACAATTTCGCCATGGCATACCGGAAAACAAGGACCCAGGACCTTAAGGCAGGACCCAGGACCGAGGACCAGGACCGAGGACCAGGACCGAGGACCAGGACCGAGGACCAGGACCGAGGACCAGGACCGAGGACCAGGACCGAGGACCAGGACCGAGGACCAGGACCGAGGACCAGGACCGAGGACCAGGACCCAGGACCAGGACCCAGGACCAGGACCCAGGACCAGGACCCAGGACCAGGACCGTATATGTTTTCGACGATGCACTCGCAGTTCCCTTTATAAGAATACCAAGTTATAACATTGCATACCATGAACAATTTTCCATAAAATCCAAAATCCAAAAGACTGCACATCATTTTAGGGGGCAAAAGAATCTGATTTTATTTCTCACTTTGTGTGAAAAACGAAAACTCGGGTAGCTCGGGAATATATAAATGTACGATTAAACGAAAGCAACGCCTTGAAATGTGAATTACTCTTATTGGCCATGCAAACCTGACGTGGTTGTTTTAGCATAGATGGCTAGCACAGCAATTGCTATTCTTTAGTAGGATCGGGGTATATTTGATGCACACTGCAAACCTTTAGTAAGCCCACATCATAAAAAAGCCACCAAAGCATAAGTAGTCTTAATATGTTTAAATAGCAAGACATTAGAACGTTTCTATGCTCTAGAAGCAGGAATGTCTGCACTCCCTTTGGTATGTTTTTCGTGAACCGCGGAGCATATTAAAGAGTGAGGGGGCGCTAAGCATGCTCATAATCAAGAACAAGGCGATTTTGTATGGTTTTAAGAACAACCCCCTTCCGCGGTACCAGTATTTTTATCATTTCAGATTGAACCATTGTGTCAAAAGTCCTGATCTGGATTTGAAAAAGGTTTACTATTCCATAAAATGTTTCTACTCTGAAAAATACCACTAAATCTTTCTAAAAGCGGGCTCCTTTTAAATAAAAAGAAACTAATGCATCTGAAAAAGAGCAGAAAGGAAATTTCTTTGGAATCTTATCGTGACACCCATAAAGCGGTGTCCCGAGACAGTTCGTCTAATTTGAATCTTCTATTGAACATTTGCAGTACATAATGACTTGGCAAGGTTTCTGATGACCCAGACAGCCAATGTTTGCCAAGAATGGAGTGCCATTTTTCAAGTGACGGAAGAGGAGACCAAGGACTCATAACCCAGGACTCAGAACCTAAGGCATGCCTGGGAACTAAAATGACCAAACAACCTGCATCGTGCAAAAAATTTTCCTGAAAATTTTGAAAACATTTGAAAATTTTCTAACCCTAGAAAAAGTGGAAAGGTAAAGAAATTGATATCGAGGAGCCACGCAAACGAAAACAACTGAAACGTTCATTTTGTATACAATATTGAGAAAGCTTTATGGCCCCGTCTCCCTTTTTTTAGCTCTACACTACTGCTTGCAACGTTTACTCAGACCCCGTTTACACTGTCCCGTGCAAGTTTGGAACCGTGACAAAACTGTCGCGGTTCGCCCTTGCGTTTACACTAGCACTGTGGAACCGTGATGATTTTGCTCTGCTATCCGGAACAGTTTGGACCCTGCTTTGAAAGCGAACGAATTTTGTACCGTCACGGTTCCGTTTTTGAACGGGACAGTGTAAACACCTATCCGAGACGATTTTGTCACGGATTCACAAAGAGGTCTTTTGTATGGCTGTTTCAGGTAATCGAGGCTTTGATTGTGGCGTAACTACGTTCTCAAATTCTGAAGAAAAGGGAATTCTGAAGAAAAGACGACCACAGAAAAGGCTTGTAGTGTTTCCCAGTCCAAGCCTTGATTGGACTTGGCAGTTTTGTAGTCTAAAATAACACTGAAAATTAAAGCCACCTTGTCTTTCGTCCAAGTAAAGTTTTAATCGGCCTTCCGCTCCATTTAACTCACAATAAAAATTCGATTGTTGACTTCAGCGGCAAAATAAAAGCCTTGGTTGACTAAATACAGCTTCTTCTAAACAATGTTCTACCATTAAATTAAGGTCGTACCGGTACAGTGTAAACGGAACGGCTAAACGGAACAATTTGGAACCGCGACAGTGTAAACACTTGCGAACCGTAACGGTACAAAATTGTCCCGGGACAGTGTAAACGGGGTCTCACACTCAAAATACTCTTATTAGCCGTGCGAACCTGACGCGGTTGTTTTAGCATAGTTAGCTAGCACAGCAATTACTATTCTATAATAGGATGGGGGTATCTTTGATGCACACAGCAAACCTTATATCTTTAGTAAGCCCACATCATTAACAAGCCATCAAAGCGTAAATAGTCTTTATAAATTTAAAAAGTGTTTAGACATTAAAGATGTCAAAGACAGAAATGGTTTGTCAGCAAAAAGTTTCTTTGCCTTCTGTGCTCTAGAAGTAGGAATGGCTTTTTTTGTATGCTTGTAATTGCCGGCTGTAATATGCATCAGAAGTCGTGATCTTGATTTAAAAAAGTTTTAAAAATTTTGTATTCCGGAAAGCGTTTCTGCTCTGAAAGAGAAAAGTGGCGACAATCCACCTAATTTCACTTTTGAGCACTTGTAGCAGCAATGACTTGGCAAAGTTTCTGATCACCTAGACAGCAAATGAGTGCCATTAGAGGTACACGCATGATCTGTCACGCGACAGACATGATTTGTCGATATGCGCAGTGCCAATTGTAGACAAGCAAAATCACTCGCCAGGATCACAGCATGGGGAGATCGCGGTTGAATTCTGTGTCGCGATCGACGGTTCTAATGTCTTGCTATTTAAACATATTAGGACTACTTATGCTTTGGTGGCTTTTTAATGATGTGGGCTTACTAAAGTTATAAGGTTTGCAGTGTGCATCAAATATACCCCGATTCTACTAAAGAATAGAAATTGCTGTGCTAGCCATCTATGCTAAAACAACCACGTCAGGTTTGCATGGCCAATAACAGCGCCGACGGAGTGAAATTCATATTGGGGGGGGGGGCTGCCCATTGTTTCCCTTCTCATTTAGTACACTGTTATAAAGGAAACATACTACAGTTTGACAATTATTGGGGGACTCCAGCCCCCAGCCCCCCGGTTCCGACGGGCCTGAATAAGAGTATTTCACATTTCAAGGCGTTGCTTTCGTTTAATCGTACATTTACATATTCCCGAGCTACCCGAGTTTTCGTTTTTCACACAAAGTTGGAATAAAATCAGATTCATTTCCCCCTTACAATGATGTGCAGTCTTTTGTTCGATGTGTAAAACTTTTGGATTTATGGACAATTGTTCATGGTATGCAATGTTATAACTTGGTATTCTTATAAAGGAAACAGCGAGTGCATCGTCGAAAACATATACGGTCCTGGGTCCTGGTCCTGGTCCTGGGTCCTGGTCCTCAGTCCTGGTCCTTGGTCCTGGTCCTGGGTCCTGGTCCTGGGTCCTGGTCCTCGGTCCTGGTCCTCGGTCCTGGTCCTTGGTCCTGGTCCTGGGTCCTGGTCCTCGGTCCTGGTCCTGGGTCCTGGTCCTCGGTCCTGGTCCTGGTCCTGGGTCCTGGTCCTCGGTCCTGGTCCTAGGTCCTGGTCCTGGGTCCTGGGTCCTGCCTTAAGGTCCTGGGTCCTTGTTTTCCGGTATGCCGCGACATAAGACCCTGTTCGTCCGTTTCATGCATGAACCGCCATTAAATACTTATTTCGTTTCAATAAATTACTATTTTCAGGCAAAATTTTGTTTCTTTTGACTAATTCCATTCTAAAATAAAATTCATTACCTAAAAAGGTCCCCTGGACTTCGAGGCCCCAGGGTAGTATGCTTCCCTGCCCATCATAAGGGATGATAACTGCGCACGCGCTCACTCGACTCACTCGGCAAGGTGGCACAACACCTTTTTCACTCGACTTTTTTGATAGAGATCAAACTTCACTCGACATCACTCGACGCCAATCGACTTGCTCGACAATGTGGCCAAACGACTCTATTTTTCACTCGATTTCATGTCGAATAAAAAATCGAGTGAAAAATCGAGTGGTTTGGCCGGGGCTTAAATCAAGACTTTCTCCTGCAGCCGGCTGAAGGCTGCTCTCCTCTCTAACTTTCCTGAATTTGCGGTAATTATTGACGAAAGAGCTGTACTCATCTCTTTATTTTTCGTCATCCAGGCCGTAATTCTTTCAACCTTTTTGAATGACACTGCACACAACTGCCTTTCAATTGTTTTTTGAAAACATTCAGGGTTGAGCAAGGCAAAATTTTGCTCTTCTAAGTCATGGCGAAAACAATAACTTTTTGCGTCTTCTGCAAAACCAGCGAATTCATTTCGGAATGAACTGAGTTGAACTTAAACTGTCGGAAATGGAAGTTTATAAAATAACTGAGACCAGAGCGTTAATTTCCTTTACAAATTTCAGCAATGAGAAGATTCCGATGAATACTCTAATGAAAATAAGTAAGAAGGGTTGAGCATGCCCTATTTTACGACAGGTTCAAAAAAATATGCGACCTTTTGGACAGGATTGATGAAAACCTTACATTTTGTCTAAAACTTCAAATTTTCCGACAAACGTTGGATTTTCCGACTATCCGACAAAATTTTTGCCAGGGGAGCGGCTGCCCCCCCCCCCTGCCCCCCCAGCCACTGCGCCCCTGAACGCATCCAACATTTAATTTACAGTAAAAGCTCTATTTATTTTTTCAGTCCTAGAGCGGGCCTATTTGAGAGGGGGGCGTTCGGAAGAATCAACATCAGTATCCTTTTGACTGTACAAGGAAATCTTTACATGGGCCGTATTTAATGCATATCATCTTATCATCATTACACCCATTAAGAGAACCACACAATGCGCATAAGGCCCGTAGCCAAGGGGTGACATGGGCAGTGGCGTTACCAGCTCAAAGAAACTGTGGTGTACAAGAACAAAATTTCTCGTCCACGCCCTTCAAACTCTTGGAAAAATTTTTTTTAGGATTTTATATCTTTTTGGAATTTTTGGATAAGCAACTTGCTCAAGCAGCATTTTTCGTAACGGTGGCTTTTATGCTAGTGCGAGAATCGAAATCGATCTGATCAGCCCAACTCCAAGATTTTTCAACGGATTTCGAGAAATTGGAAAATCGACTTCTGGGAAAACTGGCGTGGACATGTCCATCCCATTCCATCCCGTAGCGACGCCACTGGACATGGGGTGGACCTGGAGCAAGAGAATACCAGCTGTTTGTCACCCCGAGAGTTTTGTCTCCAATCTTTAATGGGGTTTTTCGTAGATTTCATTGGATTGCCATGGCAATTTGAGTCAAGATAATATTGATGGAAGAAAAATTGCTTATTTAGGTTACTTGTTATCCATGAAAAACTTAAGGATGTGCCTGGTGCTCAAAAACCCAAAAAACTTTCGCTGCTTGAAAACTTGACCAAAAAACTTGAAAAGAAAACTTGCTTAAACGTTTGCTTGCAACAGGTCTGGGGAGTTGTCCATCCCTACTCCACAGGCCTGGCTACGGACTTGATGCGCCTGTTTTCTTTGTTCGACATCAGGGGATTAATGGAGAGAGGGCTTAATAGAGAGGGGGCTTGATAGAGCTTTTACCATATGCTAATTTACAATGATTTACAGGGATTCATGATCATTTGAGCTGTTTCGCGATGACCTTCGCAGATTTATTATGACTCATGATGATTCTCGATCATTTACAATGATTCACGATTATTAACACTGCTCATGGTGATTAATGCTGGTTCACAACCAATTGCATCCATTCACAATAGTTCACTATTATGCAGAGATATCGCAAACTTTAAGATTTTATTGTTTCATTTGAAATTCTATAGTTAGAAAAAGTGGCTTATGATCACTATAGTAAGATTCTGAAGGTGAACATTTTAACTGCCTCACATATTCTGGAAATTACTTTGTGACATACGTCCATCTAGGCACAGTTCCATTGACAAAACAGCTAATTGCAACTCAACCAATGATGTGAGAAAAGTTTCTGGAGATTGTCAGCGGTATCAATCGGCTTTGTCAATAATTGAAAATTTGATTGAATAGAAAACCTTAATTCCTACAATAGCCACTTCTTCCATTGTACAAGTCCACAATCCCTGAATTGTGTGCTGCAGCTTCCTTTGAAACTGTGCCAACTTCTCTTTTGGCACGGCCAAAATAAAAATTTGAAAAATTGACTTGCTGATGACGTTGAGTCAATATCATTTCGTAGCCGCAAGCAATAGAAAGCGGGACACTAATAAGAGGAAAATGGGAATTCTTCGCGTAGCGTTCTGTTACGGAAACCGTGTCACTTCGATAGTTACTTACTTACTTATTTACTTACTTACTTATTTACTTACTTACAGGCCAGTGGCGGATCCAGACTACCGCCATTACAGCTCAAGCGGTAGTCAGATTATTCAAAAAATTATAGAAACAAGGATCATTTTCATGTTTATCCTACTACTTTAATTAAACCATATTTGTTGGGGAGATGAGATCTCACTCCTATTGTTTGAGACAAAAGGCTTAATGATTTGTTCGAGCGAATCAACGTCGAGGGGCAGGGACGCATGCGTATTCTAACGAATTATCCCTACAAAATCCCGGGCCATCCTCAACACCAAAAGCCAGGGAACACAACGAGATCTCGCAAACATGTCGAGAACAGTAATTTTAGTAATTTCTGAGGATTTTTACGCATATAATTTAAGTACGTATTTTTGTTTATTTTTCATTTAGGGGTTTCCTCGGAACTTTTTGTAGATGTAGTCAAAAGGGGAAGATCAAAATTCGAAGCTTTCCGCCTTGAAAATTTGAATAATTGAATTGAAGGTACGTTGTCTGTTGTTTTAGTTGCCTTGGCCTGTCTCTAGTGTCGGAGGTCAGTTAAAATCAGGTTGTGTTGTTTACATCGAATGTCTACTCTCTGTAAACACTAAGGCCGCGTCATAAAATTCTCGATGTTTTTGCTTACCTTTGGAAGTAAAGTGAGCCTTAATACAAACAAAAAACATAAAACAACAGAGAATCCAGGCAGGTTTTTCAGTATGAAAGATATTTCTGCTATGATCAAACTCCCATGTCAATGTGAATGATAAGCTCCGACCGCTCACTTAGTTTTGAAATTCGATCGCAAAGTTCTGTATGTTCCTTTTCGGGGGGTTCTATGCCTCTTTGACTCAGAATATATAATACGCATGTGCAATGGCCCCAAAACGGGGGTACTCATTTCATACTCAAGAACTTGCTGCATCTCATCTCCCCAACAAATATTTAATTATTGAAAATATTTGATCGCGCTGCAAACCAAGCCTTTCTTCCTAGGAACATGCCTGAAATTTCCACAGAGACAGAAATATTTTTTAATCCTTATCGCTATTGAAATTTTGTAATTATGTTAACTTGTAAGTATAGTAATTCTATTTGCTGTTTTCTGAGATTTATTGTTAATTTGTACTTATGTTCTGAGATTTATTGTTAATTTGTAATTATGTCAACTTGTATGTATGGTAATTGTGTTGGCGATGGGCCATTTCGGCCTACAAGCCTTATATAAAAAAATAAAAAAAATAAATTGCGTGCCAATTGCCGAGCCACATGTTTGCAAATAGAAGGCCAGCATGGGGGGATGATGAAATCATGCCTTGCTAGCTAGGGGGGTTTAGTCGGTGTAGAGCGGATTCGAGCTGCACTGAGCGGTAGTCAGCCTGCCTAAACCAATCAAATCGTTAGAAATCACTGCCAACCTGGGGGGATGCATACAAATTTTGTTTACAACCAATGAACAACCGAGTTGACTACCGCTCAGATGGGGGGTTGAGTAGTACTGCCGCTCAACACGGCTCAAACGTTACAAAAAGATGGGGGGGATGTCTACATATTCTGCAAGTGGGCAAACTGTAACTTCAAAGCCGATGTGACCCATTATTCTGTACAATACACAACTATTCGTAGGAATATATTTTAAAAGGATATTAAATTAAAAGTCAGGCCCACAATATTCGCCAAAAGTATGATTCTTTGTTTAACAAAAGTTGCTCTCAATAATTGCAAATTTTATCTAGCTTTTTAAACTTGTAATTTCCAACAGGTCTGATTTTCATAAGTAATTGTCCGACTAGATGCGAGTTTTAGGCGACACTTCAAAATTCTGCCAAATGTATCTTTTTTTCTAATTCTATGGTGTTCCTCGTCTAAATGCCGTAAATTCTTTTTAGAATATCCATCCTCAGAATATTGAATAAGATTATTTATTTCTTCTCAAGCTTGTTGTAAGGATACATGAAATTTCAGTAAAGCACCGCTTGTCTCTTGAAAATGGTATACATAACAAATTATAGAAAGCAATAATCATTTGAGAAAACTGGGTGTGACCAAGAAATGGATGTGGTCTAAAGGGTGTGGTCAACCCTCTACGCTGCTCATTTCGGCGGTAGTCAGGTTTTTGGCTGGATCCGCCACTGACAGGGTCCCCCACTTCTATATGTACTCATTCTTCGTACATAAAAAGGCACGTAAATTGAAAGTGAATTGTGATGGCTGATTTCGAAAACAACTTGTTGAAACTAAGGCTATAGCAGCGATATTGCTAGCAACCACAATCGTCGGGACGGAAGATAGGGGGTGGAAAAGGATAAAACCAGAAACTGGATCAAGAGAAGAGAAGAGCATGGATTTTGCAATACCATAGTTCGTGAGTTGCAGATCGAGGACTGTGCTGGTTATAGAGAAATGATGAGAATGGAACATGGACAGTTTTTTAGAAATTTTAAATATGATAGAGAAACACATAACTCCAAAACAGATACTTGGTGGGCATAAGGTGATCATTCCTATGTCAAGACTGACATTAACATTGAGGTTTCTTGCAAGTGGTGAAACATACCGATCGTTGGCCTTCCAATTTCGTATCTCTAAGGCCGCAATCTCATACATTATTGACGAAGTTTGCCTTGTCATCCTGGATGAAATGGCTCCTGTGTACCTCAAAACACCCCAAAATGATGAAGAATGGAAAAAATAGCATTAGATGGCAAGCACATAGTCATGCAGCCACCACCAGGGGCTGGCTCAAAGTACTTTAACTACAAACACTGTCACTCCATAGTTCTGGTTGTTCCTGGTCCAAATTATGAGTGTCTGTATGCAGATGCTGGAACCAATGGTAGACAGGTAGAGTATCTGATGGAGGGGTATGGGGTAAATGTAGCCTTGCTCAGAAGTTTGAAAATGACAAGGGATACCTTCCAGAGCCAGAATTTCTGCCATCCTCTCCAGAAAAATTGAATTTTGTTAAAGTTGGTGATGAAGCATTTCCATTGAAACCATACCTGATGAAACCATTTCCCTAAACCAGTCTTGATGATCAAAAGAGAATTTATAACTACCGTCACAGCCGAGCTAGAAGAATATCAGAAAACCTGTTTGGGATTATAGCAAGCCGCTGGCTTGTTTTTCATCCATTATTTTGCTTGAAATTAATAATGACAACATTGGCCATTCATAACTTATTGAGGCAAAGCAGATCAAAGAGTGCTCATTGCCCCCTGTTTTTATAGGCATAGAAGGTAAAAACTAAAAAACCAATATGTGAATCAAAGTATCAAATCCAAAATAGAAAAATGAGAAAAAAGAAGATAAGGAGTAGTCACTACCACCTGGTTACAGCCTCAAACTCAGATGGGGGGTGGTTGTGTGTGTCCTTGTATGTTTTAAGCAACTAGCTTGTAATTGGGCAGAAAATGATAAAAAAGCAACTCATCAGCCAGAAACCCACGAGGGACATTTCGGGGCTTTAATTCGGTATGTCCATTTCTCGTAGGCGCCCCTTGCAATCCTGCGTCACGGCACGTAAATCCATAAACAACAGAACTTTTTTTTGTGGCAGGAACGCAGTCCTTTTGAATGGACGGAAGGGCCTTTTTTGTACTATAAACAACACGTGAGTTAACCGCGAATGAACAATTTGTTATGACCTGTTTTATTTGGCTTTCGAAACGTAGGGAGCTGTTACCGATCCAGGGTAGTTTTAGATAGACCGGGCCCTTTTGAGGACCAAATTTTACGTCAGCCGAGAAATTTGCTATCTTCTCCTTAATGTAAACTGAAATAACATCTTGTGGATAGCCGTTCTCCAGAAAAATCTTAGTTAGTTTTCAAGTTCCGAGTCGAGTTCAGACTTGGAACAAATCATCAGTGCCCTATGTGTAAGCGTTTTGATGAGGCTGATTTTTCTTTGTTTTGGGCAAAACGAACTCCAGCGAGTGTATAACCCCGAAAATGTGGGTTTACGGTATACACTGGTGAGAATTCCAGTGTCAGATTTTTCAACCTGAGGTCCTGCCATTTCTGAAGGGCAGGAGTGCCATTGTTTTCTTCTATTGTGAGGCAGGACCAAAAACAGGGCTACGAGGCGTTTGCCCTTTGTTTGGCAGGACCAAAGATAGGGTTTAGTCCTGCCTACGAGTATTGGGCAGGACTGACCACAGGGCTAAATTTTTGACGATATCAATGTACGAACGGGATACTCGAAATTCAATTCCAGTCACCCTGTGTCTCAAAATTTAAAAAGAGCACAGCCACGAAATATAAGTGTAGAATAAGACCTTTGAAACAGACCTTTGAAAAGAAATGCCTTTGAATCAGGCATATCATGATTTCATAAAGTGAATTAATTTTTAATATTTTAAAAATTGTTATCTTTGGAAATTTGTGGTCCTGCTCGGCAGGAAAAGCAGGACCTTTGGCTTCGCCACTGCATCCAACATTGAAAAACAAAATTTGTTTTTGACCGTGATCAAACTTCATCCAACATCGATTTGCAAATGTTGGGTGACCCAACATGGGTGGTCAATCGCATCCAACATTTCGTCCAACATTGGTTTTCTACATCTAGTCCTCTGCTTAGTTTTTCTGTCTATCACACCCAAAGCTGGTCCCAATTCTGCTGGTACCATGCTGTATTGCAGTAAAGTAGGGCATATAGTGGACGCATTTACTATGAAGGGCTAATCACCGAAAAAAGACAGTGGACAGAATCGGTCCAGTCCGGTCCCAACCAGCGCTGCTGCGTTTTAATCAAGACCTCATGGTTTACGTGTGACATTTGATGATATTACCACCATTGTAAAAACATGGCAACACCCATGGCAACATCTGTCTAGGCTACTCTCATTTGTTTATAAAAAAAAGGTCGATGTTGAGTACTCCAGTGTTCTGGAAATTTCAATTCTCATTGTTTCTTAAGAGTTTCTTAATTATGATGTCATGAATACTGTTATGAAATGTTCATGACCTTTTTTGTCACGTTAAGAGATTCGCTACCGTTCTTATGCTGTTTTTAGATGTGGGAAGGATATTTTCATCATTTGTGTCTTAAGTTCTAGGCCAACAGGGCAATCATGTTCTTGGATTTTACAAAAATGTTGTTTTACAAAAGTTTAGTTTCTTAACGTTTTAAAAATTTCTTAATTTTTCTGCTTCAAGTACTGAAAATTCCTAATTTTTTCTGACTGTCCAGTACTCGTTTCTTATAGCCAGTTTATTATAAAAAAATGAGTCTACTCCATGCATCCGAAAATCAGAAGAATTTCGACAGTGAATAAAAGACCTTGTAAGCAAAACATTTCCACGGCATTTCGCAACATGCCGCATACATGCCGCATAACGTGCCTTTTCTATCTTGGAGCTTTACCTATATTTACAACTAAATCTACACTTTAACTGATAAAAAGCTAAGGTTTTGTTAGAAATTACTAGAAGAAAATGGCCAGACTATATGAACATTGATTTATGCTTTTGGTCCATGATAAATTCTGTATGAGCAACATAACATGCCTTCAGAACGAATTTGCTGGGTTTTTGAATGAACGACGTCCCTAATGCTTTTGTTAGGATGCAAATTGCTGTCAGTTATAGTTATGTTGATTCTCGTTTTCTGGGATCTTTTAGCTGCTTTGGAAAAAACTCTAGCTGCCACCGACACCGATAACTTTTTCACCATATGTAAATGCTTCATCTTGTTTCCGTGCTATGCGTGGCGGTGGATGCGCAAATTTCAAGGGGAATGCGAGTGCAGCAGTCACATTCCCTCATTAGTATCTCAATTGGAAATGTCATGTAAAATTCGCTCGGTGGAAGAAACGCTTTAGGTATTTCAGAGACCTTCCTGCCATAAAATCAATAAAGGATCAAGCAAAAGTAGTTCCTCCGTTGGTTAAATATGATATTCTTGTTGGCAATAAATCTAAAAATCCAGGCCCTCTTTAGGTTAAATTGTGCCTTATTTCCATTTCCCCTAAAGTTTAAAAAACTGCAATTCACAATGAGATCCAGATTATTCGTAAAATTCAAAAGGCATGCTAAGATGGAAAGAGTGATCCAAATTGACAACCAGTGCTGCTTGTTACCTAGAAGTAACTGACAACATGGTATTTTTCAAGACCATAGCGAAATTGTACGAGTTATTTCTAACTGCTGTTCAATTTGTTTGCAAAAAAAGAATTTTCAAGAGGGTTAGGAGGACTGCTTTAGTGAAATTTGCTTAAAAAGTTCATTTTCCAGGGAACTGGAAGCATCAAAATTCGAAAATTTTATCCTTCGGCGGCAACCATGGTGCCGCCTCGGGTAGTAACTATATCCTTCACCCGTTCCGATATATAGATTTGACAAAACTACTAGGAAAGCCCGTTATTATCTTATAAAAATATATGTGGCGAATTATATACAGAGTTAGATTCACAAAATGTATTGCAGAGGTTTGTGACAGCAGCTATATAATTTCAGGCAATCATTTTTCAATCAGGTAAATTTGTAATCCACAACCCTACAAGGCCTGCCTCGGCCACAAGGCCAAAAGGCCACAAGGCCACAAGGCCACAAGGCCACAAGGCCACAAGGCCACAAGGCCAACCATCCCCCCCCCCCCCCAACAAGGCCTGCCTCGCGACGGCCCTGGAGAGCGGCCCCGACAATATCGCAAAAATTGGTCTGTCGTGGCGAAAACTCGGTTCCTTCAAAGAACATCCCCTTAAAAAAAATTTGCAATTGCGCCCCTGAATAAAATCTATGCTGTTTCAATTTGGAAAATCTTCTGCAACTACTGACAGACAGAATTACATAAAAATACATTTGAAGGTATTGACAATTTCAATATTCAAGATGCTACACCAGTATTTATGCAAATCCACTAGGATTTCAACTCGAATGAAATTGAAATTTTGTAATGATTATGCCAATAACAGGTGTGATTGATTTTTCCAAAAAAATGATTGTTTAAATTCCAAAGCTCAATTTTTTATTGGTGGATTTTTATCTTTTTCTACATAAGCTCCAAAAATATGATAGAATACGGTAAACAAGAGTGGCTATGGAAGCAAGGAAAGTATTGTACAAAATAAGGCAATGTATTTCATGAAATTTTTGGAAAATGTTTTACGAAATTCGCTACACTGGTTGAAAGCTATCTTTCGCAGCTTGGAATTTTGTTCTAAAAAAATGAATTTTACTTGTCTTTCATTATATAAATTATGTTAAAATTTTGTTGATGTTCCAAGAACTTTGACAGGCATTTACACGCCTCTTTGAACAAAATCACAAAGGGGGGCTGCGATGCCATTACTCGCGTAAAAAAACAAAGCGAAGATCTCAACACTTCAATTAACGCTTTGTCGTAGTATCACAATCACCTCAAAGCAAACAACATTGATTCACGTTTGCGAAACTCAAATCAACTAGTAACATGGCTAATGAAACGCAACCTGGCATGCCACCCTATTCCTCAACCAAATTTTCTGATGTCTTGCAATTTTTCACAAAGATTGTATGTTACCACAGTGGTAATACCACTTATCTGGTAGATAGGTATCTTAGGCCGTAGTTTCAAAATTTCCCCCCATTATTTGATTCATGTTAGCTTCGGTGAATAGCAAAGTATTTTACAATTGTTATTGACACAAGTGTAATATGTTCAGCGGTCTAAGCACTTATTTTCAGATTCAAACGAAAGAACAACGACAAATTTATCGGAACAACAAGATGTATATCGACGAAATGCTTTTACAAATAAATCGTAATTTTAGACTAACTGGAGAACCTTTCTCGAGCGCTCTCATAAAACGAACTAATTGTGTAAAAATCTAAATACATAATTGTGCGATATGATAGTATAGCTCAAGGGACAAATAAATGATACGTGAAGGTCTATTTAAAATCTGCAAGGTTAATAGGATTAAAAGATATTATGCGGAGAAAATACAAATGTGTTACTGAGTTAATTAGAAAACGTGAAGGTAGGAAACAAGCAAATTAATAGAGAGTGCGGGAAAATAACCGACCCGAGCGAGACTCGAACCCACGACCCCTGACTTCATACGTCAAGTGCTCTACCGCTGAGCTATCGGGTCGTGATTTCAAGCCAACACCCAAGGTCAAGTCATTCACCCGCACTGCCCCTCTCTTGGAAACAAGCAAAATGAGATTCGAAATAAACCTCCTATGTAGATTTCTTGGTAGCAACCATTAAATTAAAATGCTGAGCAACACAAGTAAGGCGTGGCGGTGCGGTCGCTGCGAAGCATGATATGTGTTGCAAGGCAAAGCACAAAGCAGTATTACACAAACATTACTGCACCCTTCAGTGAGTTTTACATCGCTTTTGGACAAATCTCGAGGATCATATTTTAGAAAAGTGGGGGGGGGGGGGCTTGTCTTGATGAAGTGATGAAATTGTAGAGCGAGACCTTGATCTACACCAAGTCCAATTCTCATTGTCTCGCTTTCTGCAAGAGTGTGATGTACATCCATATTGAATAAATATTTGTGGCAGGGACATAGATGTTTAGCGAATTTTCAGAGCCTTAGCTTTGCCACTCATATTCGATGCACTGCCAACAACCAAGGCCTACAATAAGTGTGGATTTGACTCACTTTGTGGAGTTGTTAAATTTGTGGATCTATAATCGTAGAATATGTGGATTTATTAAAGAGGGCATTTTATCAAAAGTGCTGCATAAAATGTCGACAAGGCATTTAGAAATGAAAAATAGCACTAGAAAAAAATTTACTCGATGTAAAACGAAAACGGAATCGCAAAATTTCGCTATGTAAAACGCAAAATTTCTTGATGAATTTCTTGAAGAAAAATGTCATTAGCATTTGAAGACAATCACAATTTGTATGTTAGTGATAGAAGATATTGTTCGAAGATTTGATTTTAAAGAATAAAAACAAGTGAATGAAGCAGTATAGCTCCAGAAACGATAAGCAAAGGTACGACATTGCAACAACTTTGCCTAATCTCGTTTTTCAGAAAACACTGATTATTGTTTAATGGGAAAAGTTAGGGGGGGAGGGCTCATGCTTAAACTCTAGTGATAGACCTTGGGGAAAGAATGAAAAAATTGCCATTATATGGTGGGGAGTAAGAGCTGTGGAGCATATTTCGGATTAAGGGGGCTAAAACATTTGGGGGGCTAAACTTTCTAAAAACCAAGAGCAGGACCATTTTTGGCGCAATTTTAAGTACATTTTGGAAATTATTAAGGAGGCTAAAGCCCCCGTAGGCCCCCCCCCGCTTTCATGGTCTCTGATGGGGAGAACAATTGGATTTTTTATGAAGTATTACGGGAGAGTTTCAATTACTAAACAGAAATGTGCATCTTTTTCGTCTTAAGTGTTTCAATATACATCCAAAATGAAAATAGTGCGATGATACAGAAATTGATTTACTAAATTGATGCATAATAAAATGATAGACAACAAATAGAATTTAACGTAAATAAGTCAGTAAAATCAGCACTACTTAAACAGTTTATTCTTATTTTATTTGAGACTCTGTTTTAAAAAATAATAGAAAAAACGGTTAAACAATTTATTTTGGAGAAATATAGGGGGCGTCGGCTCTCAGCCCCCAGCGGCTCCGTGCCTGATTTTTGAAACATCCCTGCAAAAAACGTCTTGTAAAGCTAAACAGCTATTTTGTCGGAAAACTTCTTATCTTGTCGGAAATATAACATGGTTTTCTACTTTTATTTAAGTGTTACATTTTGAGAGGACAATCTTTACGGTTACAATCTGCCCTGAGAAAGAAGGTTGTCTTTGCAAATCTATCTGTCTTTCCTTTTGGTGAATATCCTATAATAGTCAAATAGAATGATAAACGTGGTACACTTGGATCAGGGGCGAAGCCAAAAAATTTTTTTAGGGGTTAAGAATTAGTTTTTCCCTACAAAAAAGGCGTGTCTCACTCTTTGAGGCTCTTGTCAAAAGATAAATACTCTTTTATGCTGCTTTTATGCGTTCCTCTTTCAAAGTTCATACTTTAATGCCATACTTTGAAAGTTCAACTATTACAAAAAAGTTACAATTGTTGCAAAAAGGTGACATGAAGAGTTCAAAAATTGCCTCTTTTGTCATTTATGTGCCGATGGATAAAGTTTTAGGGGTATCGCACCCCCGACCCCCCCCCCCCCCTTTGACGACACCCCTGACTTGGATATAAGAATTCACTTGAATTAGTTGTGTTTATAATGAGTATTTCTTCTGTTAATGCTACTTTGACACCAGCAATAGACATCAAACTATTGTCCTTTGCCATTTTCCCTTGAAGAAGCACTCCTAAAAATATATAGCAAACTTCATTAATAGACTTACTTTAGTTCAGCTTGATGATTAAGAAAGCTTTTGAGATAAATGAGCCATTTTTTGCTTGGTTTATATTCTACTTTTAAATACAGATAACCCCTTTTTGATAAAAAAAACCCCAGGTCCCCATATCTAGTCACGCTACGTTTTCATATTTTCATTTGTATTTTCATTTCCCGTGCGAGTTCGAGATAGCGGGATTAAAATGTTTGTTAGATTTTTGTCGGAAAATTTCAGTCTTTTGCCCCTTCTATGACATTTCCTATCTACGCCACTGATACTCTGTGTACCAGAACCCAAGAATATGGGAGGATTTATGATTACATTCGTTTCCCTTCCCGACTTCTTAGGTTCTGATACCAAGCGTAAAAATTTGACTGATATGGCCTAAAATTTAATTGTTGAAAGGCTCAGCCGTAAAAAATCGCTTTGCTTCTTATTCTAAATTTCTAAATATGTCCGAGAAATAGCTTGCAAGGTGCTTTCTCTGACTTTTTTGCCCCACTTTTCCCTAAATTCAGCTAATGCCAAGTGTTCTTAACCGATAAATTTCTTTACAATTCGCAAATTTTGTGAGCATTGATACCGCAAAACTTATTTGTTATTGGAGGAAATGACATTTCTCAACCTTCTCAGCTTGGATCGGCATTATAATACAGCAGAATAGGTTTTCTAGTCTATAAACGACGAACATCTCGTTAAGAGGAAGGGCCTAAATGAATTCTTAAAAAAGACTTTGAATTCTTAAAACTGAGATCACTCTGTCTGTATAAATTTTTCCTTGAATTTTCGCAAGAGAGCGGTTTACGTCCGTTCACGTCTATTGGTGTTGCTGTATAACTACAAAATTCAGCGCAATTGCAAATTATTCTGAGTTTCACTATTGTATTCTCAAGTTCGAAGTCATTTGTTTACATATTCTCGCTGTAAGAACAGACCCCCGGAATAAGGACAAAAGAATGGTGCTGTCTTAAACGTCACAGTCCCGTGACAAATTGGAAGGTCTAGTTCTAAGCAGCCATTGGTTGATAAGTATTGTGACGTAAGTTGCAAGCTCTGCCATCCTTGCAAGCTCTGCCACGGCACAATTGCCAATGCCTCATTCATAAAAAATAGCATGTCTTTTGCAATTTACGAAGAATGTGGAGGAATGGTACTTCAATATATTGAATTGGTGATGTGGACAAAACTGATGATGCGATTCACAGATTTGCTCTATGAGAATGCGATTCACAGATTTAAAATACCTAAAAAACAAGCTATGACGCAGCAAGTTTACAGAACTCATATATTGGGGCTCTGTGAGTCGAACCTAACTAGGATTTTTTTTTCTGATATGACGAAGGAAATTTTTCGCTTGATAACATAACACGAATAATTATTCTTATTCGGTTGCTTTTTCAAAATGCGTTTCGCATATTTACAGTTTCTTGATAAACGGCGGGGACTGCTATGACGCAGTAAGTTTACAAACCCATATCTTTGGATTCCACTATCAACCTTGCAGAAAGAGAAATCGATGCGTGCCTAACGATCCCTAACGACCCGCGCTGACAAAACGGTTCCAGCATAATGATCTCACGGCAGTGCAATTACTTGATTACGAAGGGGAATCTTTCGTATATAATTGTGAGCAGCCAAACTTTTAATTTTGTAAACTTTCTAGTTGCGAGTGCAAAGATTTCTTCAACTCGGCAATTCAACTATTTGATTAAGAAATGTAGTCACAAGATTATTGTGGTGAACTGGATCTTTCCAGTAAATTCTCAATAATGCTAAACAAGTAGAACACGCTAGACAAGTTGACTAATAATAAAATAATTCCAGAACCTTCTAGAGTTAGCCTTGATTGTATTCCTCCACACGTGATATTGTACGAGTTTATTCTAGAAATTTCTTGTTGAAGAGTATATAAGGGTAACGTAGCTTGCTGTAGGGATTGAGTTTTTAGTTGAGGATTCGATGGATACATAAACACGACGCATTGTTTATATCTTTGGAGAACAACTATACGGGCCTAAGCTGGAAAACGTACCTTATTATAGCGTTGAAAGAGACGCACTTTTGTGAATCTATTCAGTGTGTCACAGGGAATAAAAATTTATACCAACGCGGCCTTGGATTCCCCACATTATTAATAGATCATTCTCGTAACTGTTGGTCTGACTTCAGACTTTTAACAAATTTCCATTGTTTCTATGTTTTTCCTACACCAAACTACCTTATCCAACGGGGTCTGAAGAATTTCGAATGAATTTTGGATCAACCCTAGAGAAAACTGAAAAGTACCTGCAAGCATTTTGCGACAATTTTGCAGGCCTGGAAACCTTCGAATAACTTTCGCCAACTTTGCAAAACATGCGGAAAACTAAACAGATTTGTAACATTCGAAATATTTTCGAATTTCCCGCCCTTGCTTCAGACTCTTTAAATGTCCCGAGTTCCTTGAATGAAAGTTAATTTTTGCAGAAACTCGTGAAACGTGAAATCGCACATTCCCGCACTTTCTTTTGTATCCTACATAGAAAATTAAAGACTTTGCTGAATAGGAGAGATTTGCGGGCATGCATAATGATATTGGTATCCTTTTCGAAGGAAATACATGGAAGCAAAGGAAATACATGGACGAAAAAAGACAGCCATATGTTCGATGTTACTATGGGGAGCATTGACGGCGCGGAAATTTGTGAACTGGTTGGTCTTTTCATCCTCAACAAGCTGGTTGCAAAATACGGAAAAGACAACATAGGTCTATACAGAGACGACGGACTCGCTGTCTTTAAGAACACTCCTGGTCCACAGGCAGAAAGAATCAGGAAGGACATTACAAAACTTTTCAAGACTCACGGCCTCAGCATCACCATACAGACCAACCTAAAAATTGTGAACTACCTCAACGTAACACTAAACCTAACAAATCAATCGTACTGTCCATACAGAAAACCCAACGACCAGCCACTATACATCAATGCAAAGTCCAACCATCCCCCCAACATCATAAAGCACTTACCTGGAGCAATCAATCGTAGAATAACTGACATATCATGCAACGATAGTGAAGTCAACAAAGCAAAGCCCATCTATGAAAACGCCCTAAAGGCCAGTGGATACCCCGACAGCCTAATATACAACGACCGCACATCACCCACACGTAAAAGAAGAAACAGACAGCGCAACATAATCTGGTACAACCCACCATACAACAAGAATGTACAAACTAACATCGGCAGAACTTTCCTCAAGCTCATACACATACACTTCCCCAAGAATCACAAATTCTATCAGATCTTCAACAAGAACAACGTGAAAGTCAGCTACAGCTGTATGGATAATATGCAAACCATCATCAACAAACACAACAAGAAAATTATCAACACCAATCCCACCACTACCAACGAGAAAACATGCAACTGCCGAAAAAAAGACCAATGCCCACTAGACAACAACTGCCTCTCTTCCAGCATCATCTACAACGCACATATCACTACAACCGAAGACACTGTCAGCAAAAACTACATTGGCCCAACAGAAGGAACCTTCAAACAACGATTTACACAATACCAACTCTCATTCCGCAACCGAAAATACGCCAACAGCACCGAACTATCAAAATACATCTGGGAACTTAAAGACAAAAACAAGGATTATGACATACAAGGGACCATCATCACCTCAGCCAAACCATACAACAACATTACAAAAAAGTGTGACCTATGCTTAACAGAAAAACTATACATCATCAAAGCAAATAACAACACTCTTCTAAACAAACGATCCGACACGAGAACAAGTTTTATCTCATGAACAATAGAACTCCACCTAACTAGTTAACCTGTATCTAATAAAATTTCTTCTGTCTAACTTTATCACACCTTTTGTATATTTATACTGCGGTAGCAGGAATATTATTCATTACAGTCTGTCTTCTAGTCTATATTCTATTTTATTATATATATTGCTCTGTGCTTTTGCACATCGAGCACTGTCACGTCAGAATAGACAACGCAATCTGGAATATATATATAGAAATTTGTCTTTTGATACTTCCGTAGTACAGTGCTCAATACGTTAGCACGTAGAGCGTGATATATCATAGAGTTGAACAGAATAAGACTACATGGTTTATCTCTACAAGCCTGTTTCGTGAGTAACTCACTCTTCAGGAGATATATATTTATATATATATATATGGATGCCCATCGAGCCGACAAAATTCCCCCTTCGTGTACTCATTCTTCGTACATAAAAATGTTCACGACTTCAATATTGGGAATTTGCAGGCACTTCAAAGATCCTATCAGTTTGGTGTTGCTCAATTTGTTGGCAACTTAAGTTCCCATTTCATAATTTAACTAAAAATGAATTAATTGAACTGAATTTTAACTCATCTTGCCAAAACATAAACTCAAAATCATGTGATTATAAACTTCTTAAAAAACTTAAATTTTCTAATTTGGAGCTGAACGAACATAGCCCACTGTCTAACGATGATATAAATAGCCATGCTAAATTTAACTCAAATTTTGATTATAACTCTACACAGAAATTTAACAAGACAACTTCTAATCTTAAAAATCCGGTATTTAGTTAACTCAATACTAATATTCAATCTCTTCTAGCGAACAGAGATAATCTTGAAATTCTCTTACAAACCCTTGATTTCATATTTGACACTATCGCTCTATCAGAAACGTGGCATACAAAATCAAATAATAATTTATTCGAAGACGTCACCTTACCGGGTTACATGAGATACATAGGAATTAAGGGAAACAACAAAAACGGCGGATGTGGTTTTTTAGTAAATGAAATTCTTGCTTTCCAAGAAAAAAAGAATCTTCAGTTTACGTATAAGGACAAAATTTGTGAATTTGAATCTTTCTGGATTGAACTGGATAATACAATTATCGGTGCCGTCTATGATCACCCAAGAAAAGACTCTTCAAAACTTCTAGAATATCTAGACTTGACTATTAAAAAATTATCAAAGGAACATAAATCAGTTTTTCTAACCGGTGACTTTAATATAGACCTTCTTAGAACAGATACAATGCCTATCGCAGAATATTTTATAATCTTATGTTCTCTAATTTCTATCAGCCCCTGATTCTACAACCAACAAGGTGCACAGGAAGGGAAAGACCTTCTTTAATCGACAACATTTTCTATAATTCTATTGAAAATAATGTCATTAGTGGTAATTTAATCGCATCAGTAACTGACCACTTACCTAACTTTATGCTGATTGATAAACAAACTAACAAGAAAAATAGATCTTATATAAAAAACGTGATTTTAGAAATTTTAATATTGAAATTTATATGAATGACTTAAGCTCAGTAAAATTTGATTTATCTGACTTGTCCAGGTCGAACTTAAATGAAAAATATAACATATTCCGAGAAACAATCTTAGAAAATATTAATAAGCATGCCCCTTTACGAGCATTATCTAAAAAGCAATTTAAAATGCAGCAAAATCTTGGATTATAAAAGGTATCCTAAAATCCATATCAATAAAAAAGAAATATTATAAAAAAATTTTTAAAAAATCAAGAAATTTGTTTGGTATGAACGCTATAAATACTATAAATACTTCAAGTCGTCTATCAGACGAAGTAAAGTTAACCATTATAGATCATATTTTGAATCATGTAGAAATAATTCGAAACAAATTTGGAAAGGTATTAATTAATTAAGTAACAGACATAAAAACAAGGCAACAAATGATATTTCCCTCAACATTGATGGAAAATTAGTTAGAGATCATAAAATAATTGCAAATGAACTTAATAATTATTTCACAGGCATTGCCAAGAGCCTGGTTAGTAAAAATCGTAAAACTAATAAACTATTTAGTGATTACTTGAATAGCCCCCCAGGAAATAGCTTTGCTGTATCACCTGTACTAGAAGTTGAGGTATTAGATAAAATTAATAATTTGGATGAATCCAAAGCTCCAGACTGTTATGACATTCTTGCTAAACTGATTAAAGCTATCCAAAGCTCAATTGTCAAACCTTTAACTGATATTGTAAATACTTCATTTAGTACTGGTTATTACCCCCAAAGCACTTACGTTTGCTAAGATATTACCTATATTCAAAGCTAACTCCCCGCATGAAGCTTCCAATTACCGTCCAATATCTTTGTTACCTTTAATAAACAAGATTTATGAGAAACTCATGTACTCCCGGTCAATTAAATTTCTCGAAAAAAATAAAATACTGTATCCTCATCAATTTGGTTTTCAAAAGAAAAAGTCGACATCGTTGTTTATTTTTTATAAAAATTTTCTTGCTGTATATTCCTTGATTTTGCAAAAGCTTTTGACACAGTTGACCAGACAATACTATTACGTAAAATCGAATATTATGCCATTAGAGGTGTTCCCTTGGAGTGGTCCAAATCGTACTTAAATGAGAGATCCCAAAGAGAATTTGAAGGTGGTGAGCTCTCTAAAGACATGGATGTTAAATGTGGCGTGCCTCAAGGTAATGTTTTGGGCCCCCTGCTCTTCTTGCTTTATATAAATTAAATGCTAAATGCACCTAAAATTTTCAATTTTCATCTATTTGCTGATGATACCTATTTGCTGTATTCGCATTATAACTTTAACATTTTAGAAGAAGCATTATGTAACGAATTAAATAACATTGCTGACTGGCTTGCTGCTAATATGTTAACCCTAAACACAAGTAAATCTCAGCTCTATCAAGCCACGTCATAAGAAGGAACCTAAAACCCTTAATATATCTAATAATGGTGAACAGTTAAAAGAGTCAGACTATGTAAAATACCGATGTTACATTTTTTTCCTCTGATGAAGCCCCACATGCCGGGGCGAAATATTAGCCTTTACTGATTTACGTGTATTTATTGTTGTTTATTCTCGGCGTAATGCGGTGTTTCATATTTGCTACATTTTTATCGACTTTTCGCCGCAAGAACTCCTTGGAGCCCTTCGAGCAGCCTGCTACAGTGACCTTTTCTTCATTTACACATAAGTTAAATACCTCGGAGATCTGATAGACAAGAATCTCACCTGGACACCACATATCCAAAATGTTAACATAAAAATTTTCAAAAGCCTTGGTATTTTAGCCAAATTAATACATTTTCTACCCAAGGATATATTACTTAGTATTTATAACTCTTTTTATTTCCCCATACATAAATTATGGTCTGATAAACTGGGGGGAGCATACTCTAATAGTCTGGACCCTTTGAGGAAAAAGCTAAAACACGCAATGCGATTAATTCTTTTCAAAAATAGTACATGTCTTGGTAAACCTCTCTTCAAGTCATTAGGCCTCCTAAATTTTGAACATATGTACAAACTTGAATGTGCTAAATTTATGTTTGAAGTTTCAAGAGGGAACGTTGATAGCTACATTTGTGACTTCTTTCATCTTACTACCTAGTGTCATAACATTAGAACCCGACAGGCTACTAGCGGTAACTTTTTTCCAGCCTCAAATTAGAACAAACTACAAATATTTATTCATAACAAATCCTGGTATAAAAATTTGGAATAATATACCAAGTAACATAAAAATTGCTGCTTCCAAAAAAACCTTTTCACGTCTTTTTAAACAATTGTTACTTCAAGAATACACCTAAAAATACAAGATGATCCTCAACCCCTTTTCCCCTTTTTTTATTTACAATGGTTTTAGTTTGTTCTCATCTTCTTAATGTTCATCTTTATTTTGATCTTTATCATAAAATATTTTCTTAAATTTTAGCAATGAATGCATGTATATTAACTGCTCTTGATCTTTTACACGTCACAGGGGGCATATGGCCCGAAAGCTCTATCAGAGCTCTTTCCATATGTCCTTCAGCAATATTCTGGTAAATTGATGTATTGTTATTTTGATACTGTATTTAGTTAATTATTGTTGAAAATATACATGAATTGAATTGAATTGGAATGAAATTAAAATGCCCTGGACTATATGGAATAAAATCTGACACCATTATCCCCATTTTACCTAATAACTCATTCCAATTGGCTGACAAGATGTTAATTAACCTTATCCAAACTAAGGCGTTACAATGGCTGTCTAATTATTCTGGTCCTCAGGTATTTACAGTTTCGACAATTGTCATTGAGGCAATGTTTAAATGTCCTGGACCATATGGAATAAAATTTAACACTGTGATTCTCATTTTACCTAACAATTCATTCCAATGTGATGAAAAGATGTTAATTTACGTTATCCAAATTATTGCAAATCGTCCTTCCGGTAGGCCTTTCAGTGTAGGCCTACGAAAAATAGGCGTTACAATGGCGGTCCAATTATTCTGCGGCCGTACCCACCTAGCCCGATGTAAGCAGCAGCCTCAGAATGTGGAAATAACATTCAGTGTAATTTCAGACAGAATTGACAATTAACACCTAGTGTTATTCTCAGGTACGAGGCCATATTGCACTATTTCCGGCAAAATCTAGATGCAACACATCCTGAAGATGCAACACCATCTATTCCTGTCCTGCAAAAGCAAAGAAATATCTCTTAGCTAATTTCTTGCACATTCATCTCTTTTTATGTACCTCTTATGAGAATACGTTGCAAGTTCAGAATAACAAAAGCAATGTTTTAACTCACTCACTTGTGCATGTCGCACTGTCGCGCGAAGAGGGTAGGGAAAAAAGTAAATGGTTTAATTCATGCCTGCTGCACAGTCGATGGACCAGTTGCTCTGAGCCTTAAGGCCTTTATTGATAAGCAGATGGCTATGGAGCTGTTTATTCCTTTGTTTTCATGCACAGGTAAATGTTCCTGCTTTAGTTGATCCCAGTGAAATTTGAGAATTCAGTGTAGTCGAAAGGTCAACGGGTGGCCTTCACTCTGTAGTGGAAAATCTCAAGGATTGTGTCCAAATCAACCTGCAGTAAAATCAAGATGAACTTTTAACTATTGCAAACAGGTACGAAATTTACTACCTTTCCGCTTTAACTATATGAATCATCAATCAAAGACAATTTTGTAAATCGAAAAATCAATGTAGTAAGCATACAGTCAAACAAATAAATGCAGGTGTTTGAGTCAACATTAAAAGCTCGGTCGTTATTCAGTCCAAGCCCTACGGTTCAAAACATTTTCGGCTGCAGGAAATTTACAAGTTTTATTATTGTTGTTTTTAATTGACATGTACTGAATAGAGAAAATATGAATCTTTTGATAGCCAGTCTCTTGCAACATTTCGTGAAATGCGATTTTTCAAAGAAAAAAAATTTTTCAGTTGTCGTTCTTTCCAAAAGAATTCTTAAAATTATTTTAGATTGAATAATAAGCATTCTCCTTGCAAATTATTTTTCTAAATACAAAATAGGTTTTTGATAGGCTTTTGATAGTGTCTCTACTTCGTTTGCTTTTGCACCAAGACATAACTAATTGTTGTGTTGATAATAAAAGAATGAATTACAAAGTTTACGATTGAATGTTTTGTTCCTTACCTGATATTCCAATGAAGAGTAAAAACGATTGTTGGCTCCAATCTATGAAAATTAAAAACTAACTAAGAATATTTCTCTTAGATTTGTTTATTGTTTGATTATCACTTTGAATTTCTGTGACCATGACAAAATTTCGACATGGATATAGAAATGAATCTAGACAGGTTTTGCACATTTCAGGAACACAGCAACAATGTTTCTAATGAAAACATTGACTCTTTTAACTGCCTTCTGCATGACAATCGGCAATGAACACTCTCTTCATCATCTGGGTGGGTATGAACGAGGTAGAGTATATTTTTCATTGGTATGTAAACTGCTCTATTTGGGTAGAATGATTATAAAAAAATGGAAATTGAAAGAAAAATAGTCAAGAAATGTTGCTAAAACAGTCATAGTCTTACATCTCTGTAAAGAAGAGCATAGGCTCCATATCTTTGATTGGCTGGGGGGACCAAAATTCTTCATACCACATTAGCCAATCATAATTAAATAATATGATAACAAACGTGCCTCACAGCTAGATTTAGGCCTATTCGGCACGTTTTAGCAGGGAAAATAGGCCACTACACACAAAAAATTAACTTATTAAATGTGCTTTAAGATACACTAATTTTTATTTCATGACATTTGTTCCTCGATAGATTTATGAAAAAGTTGCCGTGGTCTGCGAATGTTAGTTACAAAGGCTTGAAATTATCTCTTCCATAGCCTTCAAAAAAAAGGCGGGATGGAATACAGAAACATCACAGTTTTCAACCCTTAAAAAGTGTTTAATCCAAATAATCAACATTTGAAAATGGCTTTGAAAGAAGAAAACATTTGACAACATATTAACTAAAAGCTTTGAAAAAAGCAAACGTCTGACACTCCTCAGAGCATAAAACGTCAAAATGAAGATCCGTAAGAACACGATAAAAATATATACCCAGTTGTGGACCGAAATAGGCCAATCCGCAAAACGCAAGCACAAGACCGGTATAGTTGACCAATCAGTGCCGCGTGCCTAAAAAAAATTACCACTGGAGTCAAAAAGCGAAAACGATGACGTTTGTATACACAATGTCTGTCTACACAATGGTGACTTTTCGTTTGTATGTAGATCGATTCCAAAACTGCTAGATGAAAGGATGACCGGGCTCTGCCAATTATCCGAAACATGTCGTCATTATAGAGTTTTGCACAATCTGGGTTGTCTAAAAGATGTTGACCGATGGCAGAATCACTTGTTTTAATAGTGTTTCTAGACCTACAAGATCGAGGAGGCTGTTCTCTTTGAGGGGCTGTTTTGTTTCTCATGTTGGAAGGAACATGTTATTTTATCCTATCCCAAAATCTCTGGGTTGTGCGTCCTACGTAGCCAGAATCACACTTTCGTTAACTTTCTCTTCATCAATGCTTTTGCATAAGTGAATCTCTGATAGCGTCCTCAATAGTAGAATACCTAATCATGTTTAAAAAGTTGTGCAAGGTTTTTGCATTGTTATCTGTGATAATTCTCTCCACCAAGGTTTTCGTGAATTTTGCTGCACCTAATCAACGATTAAAATGACTCAACGCTTACTTTAGCGAGATTTTCGGACTTGCTTATCGATTCCTAGTGAACGATACAAGTTCTTTTAGCTGCCATTCATGTTGATCGCAACCACCATTTCAAAAAAAGGATCTGAGGATTTTGAGACATGCATTACGTTACCAACAACAAACATGAAACACAGGCAATGAAGTTTCATTTCATTTCAAATTAGGTGTTACAATTTGGTGTACAGTAATGTGAAGCAATGTACGGGACTTTGTTATGAAGTGGAGCCAAATAGGCCCCCAAAAATCCTTAAAACATTATCCTTAGAATCAGTACACTATAATTACTCTATTGCGCCAAATTTGGAAAAATTTCCTGATTGGGAGGAATCTTTTCAAGCCACTTCTGTCCTTTTTGAATGAAAACGAGGTTAAAACATGGAATTGAGGCCAAACGCCCCCTTCTAAGTCCTTAGAATATTGAATTTTGGAATCAACATCCTAAAATTTTCTCGATCCAATGAATTCTAAATACTTCCCCGAAGGAAGGATTCTTAAAAACAACTGCCACTTTTTTTTATTGAAAACGAGACTTAGCATGAAATAGAGGCTGAGGGTCCCCAAACTTGCCCGTATAACATCGACTTTCGGAATCAGCACCCTAGAATTACCCAAAGCTACTTAATAAGAATTACTTCCCCGGGGGGGGCCCTACCCCCATTCTCCGTCTGGTCTATTATCATTATTATTAGGAACATAATGTGCAAGGACCATATATATTATAAGACTAAAAGACGTTTACTACAGATTGTTCTTAACTTGTCAAATCATATCGGATATTTCTTTAATGTCGGCGTATAAGAGGCGTATAACGTCTTTTGCATTCATCGCCTTGTCATTCTTTTATGCGTTTTTTAAAGATTGAGATATTCAATGACTGTTTGGCGTCATTTGAGGGTCCATTCCACAGTTGACATCCCAAGAAAGTAATACTCTCTATCCAAACCCTGGCTTTTGTAACAGACATTTGTTGTTTCTTAGTTGATAGGGGAGATTCTTCTCAATGAAAATATCAGTCATAAAGGTTGGGGTGATATTCGATTTAGTTTTGTAGATCTCTGTCATCAGCAATTGTAGATTCCGTTCGTGGACAGACACAGAGTTATATCATGTCAAAAATGTATTAAAGTCAGAAACAATATCTTTGTATGCGATACTACTCAGTACCGTTTTATGAATGTGGTTGATCTTGTTATTTAGATGTTTGTCACAAAACATCCACACTAAAGGGCAGTATCTGAACTGAGATACGATAAAAGCCTGCATGGTATGCTTGAAATTTTCAGTGCCAAGTAAGTAGGAGATACGCGACAGAGCGTGCAGCTTTTGACCTGCTTTCTTGCCTTCTTCTGTGCCTTCGGTTATGGTTGTACTTCCAACTTTTATCAATAAATCACTGCTTTTTTCTCCAAAAATCATCAAATGGCACTTGTCAACATTTAGCCTCATGTGGTTATTTTGAAACCATCTGAAAGAATAACGGTATCGTTATCTAATCTATTGATTACATTTTCATGATTGCTATCGCAGACATAGATAGTATTCATCAGCATTTTTGCATATTTTGCTCTCCGTCATAAACATAAACATGTCATTTAGGTAGATATCAACGAAACTCGTGAAAAATTTCTAAAAACAGTTGTAAGAATTCATTTTTATCTCAAAGGGTTATCGTACATAAATAAATGATTGTTTGAATTTCCAACATCGTTTGCTAGGTTTCATCAGTTTAATATTTTCACCTAGATCCGATCGTGATATCAGAGCAAGCTGACAGAAGATCTGGCATAGTCAAAAGAGCTATCATGATCGGTAAGATTGGAGTTTCATTTTTTTTATTAAACAGCTTATCCACTGAAAATTATCATAGCATTCCAAAATCAAGAAAGTATTCAAAATAAATCGTTTTTCGCTTAATAGCATAATCATTTTTTGGTTTTCATATGTAAAATTTAATCTATTCACAGTTTTAAATGATTAAGTGGAAGTAGCTTTGGGAGCAAAATTAATAAAAGTTTCTTTAAAAAGATGAAAACATACCTTTGCTCATCTTATTATAACTTTAGAAAGGGATTAAACTTATGGCTTTAGAGGCTGCTATTGGAAATCTACATACGAAAAAAAATTCGGCTGTAAAAAATTTGAAATTGGCTTTGAAAAAAATTATTTTGACAAATGTTTTGCAACATGTTACACGTTCAACTTGTTACACGCATAAAACATCAGAATAAGGGTCCAAAAGAACAAGAAAGATGATATATACCCAGTTGTTAATCGATAAAGACCAATAAGCTTGCTACGTGCATTTTACCGGTATAGATATCCGATCAGTCCGGCGTGCTCATAGGAAATTCACCACTGAAGTCCAAGGGAAAAAAACGATCTTCTTCTGTCTACACATTAGCAGCTTTTCACTCCTATGAGAGTGAAAATAGGAACGAAATATGAGTATGAGTAAAAATAAAATACGAGAGAGGAAAATGCTTGTTCGTTGTGAAATTTTGCTTCTTCAAAGCCATTTTCAAGTGGTATGTGTAAAAAAAAAGAATGTGATGGAAAAGTATAAATTAGTTCTTTGTGAGTGTACATATGTTTATTGCATCTTGGAAAAACTGCATTTTATGAATTAATTTAAACATATTCAGCGGAGATTAATTTTGTCCTATTTTTGTCAGTTGAAATTAACCTTAATTTTGACATATTCAACGGAGATTAATTTTGTCCTATTTTTGTCAGTTGAAATTAACGTTAATTTTTTCACTACTTCCTTTTTTCCTCAAGCAGTTATGTAGCATTTTCAACTTTTTTTCCAAAATTGTCTCTTTAATTGTTTATTTTAATACCAATATTGTAAGGAAATTGCCAATTTATTTTTTTAAGATTGGCATATCGGACTTAAATGTCGGTTATGTTTCATGCTTGGAGCGAAAATTATGGTTCTATTTAGAACTATACAATCACTTCAGATGTATCATTTGCGGCCTATAAAATAAAATAAATTTTATAACAGGTTATCGCACTTCTGAATTGTCTATTTTTGCAAAAAAACTGATTATTGCAGGAAACAAAGTTTGTGGAAATGGCATTATTAAAAACAAAGACGGCAGCCTTGGAGAGAAGAGGGAAACTATAGACTTGAATTCTTTCCACAAAGATCTGCATCCAGAACGTTTGAAGGATGAAGTGAATAAACCTAACAGGGTGATAGAAGATCAAAACAATGGCCCAGCTGTTGTGGTGAGCAAACAAAGCAAAAAAGATGGATGGTTTGAGAGACTAAATAGGTGTTGCATTGATCACGAAAATTGTGACCGATCGATTCCTGCCAAAAAGGAGCAGTACGGGTTCAAAAATGAGAGAGAATATACGGTGTACGATTGTAAATGTGACGATGCATTTGCAGAATGCTTAAAGTACGCTGACAGCCACACAGCAGATGCCGTGGGCGATTTGTACTTCAATGTCTTGAAGATGCCGTGTATTAACTTTGAGAAAGGAAGTAACTCTACAAGCAATGAAGATCAATCTGTCATAGAGAAAGTTGATCGGTTAATTGCTCAGCGTTTAAAGGAAAAGGAAGGCGATTCAAGGAAAGAAAAAAGCATCGATAAAGCAAGCTAAGAAATGGCGGGTTCTCTGCATAATATGAAAATTTTATAAAAAAACACATATAGACAGAAAACAAAGTAGTTAAAAAAAAGAATGAAGGAGAGTAGCTTAGACTAACGCCCGTGTTGCATGTAAATATAGACATACAAAAAAGTGAAATGGAAGCCCCAAAAATGTAAACTAGAGCTATTTCAGCTTATCAAGCTATCATTCGGCATAAAAGCTGGCGTATTTAGGTTTTTCGGCTCTCAGGATTAGCTTGTTATTCTATAATAATAATAATAATAATAATAAATAATTTGTTTAAAGTTGGCGTACTAAATGAAAGGCTGATAGCTATAAAGAAGCTAATTAAGGCCAACTATCTATAAAGAGTTAGTATGAAATAAAAATATATGATACAATAATAAAAAGGTTTAAGGTATTATGTTCTAAATAAAACCTAGCCCAGCAATAAATTTTTTACACAATCTACAGTCGCATTCTATAGGGTGTGATCTTAATTCTTTTTTAAATGTTGCCAATGATTGGGACTCTCTTATACTGTGAGGTAGTGTTTGCCACAGTTTTTGACCTAAATATCTCACAGTTTCTATACCATAAGAAGTTGTCCTGGCTTTTGGAATGCAAAGATTATTTTTAGTTCGCAAATCATAATGTACATTTCTTGTTTCGAAAATCTCACTCATGAAACTAGGGTTCAGGTTATGTTTGGTTTTGTATATTTCTATCATCAAGTACTGTAGATTGCCTTGGTGAATTGATACTGCATTATCCAAAGTCAGCAATGCTTCGTAGTCAGCATGACTGTCTTTATAAACATTTCTGAGTGCTCTTTCGTGGATTTTATTTACTTTAGCATTCAGACATCTGTCATGGAACATCCAAATTAGGGGGCAGTAACTAAACTGAGCTTTGATGAAGCTGTTCATTAGGAGACGCAGTTTATCAGAACCCATAAATGGCGAAACTCTAGCAAGAGCATGCAGTTTTTTGCTGGCTCTTTTGCATAAATTTGAGACGTGACTTTTGAAATTAAGATTTTTATCTATTATTCTATGTTGTAGTTAACCAAAGTAACAACCGTGGATTATCCCTTCAAATATTAAGTATTTTAAGAGTACCTTTTAAGTCATAAACAAGTTAGGTTCTCCTTAAAAGGCACCAGGGGAGGAGGGCACCTTTGGGGTTGACGGTATTGCTGCATTTGCCTTTTCCTCTGTCGGTGATTCGGTAATCTTCCTCCAATGGGACGGTATTTCGGTTTTAAGTAAGTTCAATGCCCAGTGTGCGATATTGGCCAGTTTTGAATGAAAAATTTTATCAATTCAGCTAGAAGGATTATATGCTAGTGGTGGAATCTTCTTGTATCCATGTTAAAGCCTTCGTGACTTTTTGCTGATAAATCCAATTGCTCCTCTATAAATGGCGTTATCCCAGATTGAAAAAGACTGAATTTGCAACTGCAAATGTCCATGATTCACTTTTTTATTTTTATATATAATTACTTTTCTCTCTTCTTATCTTTTTTCTAACAATCTTGAATGACTAATATTCATATATAGCAGATTCACTGGAGCCAGCTATAGAGACCCATTTCTCGTTTTGCCCATATGTCATATACAACATGTCATAAATAAACAGTAAACTCGATTTCAGGTGGGGACACTTAAGGGATTTCCCTCATTTTTATCAATTGCAACTTAATTTGAAATATCTACTGTGTTAGAAATAGTCAAATATTTTCATTTTGGCTTTCCAAAGCAGTCACTATTATCGAAATACATCCGTGTTTGGCTTTGTAATTCAGGTAGGTTGTGGTGCCTTCCTGATATATGTATATGAAGGATAATCAAATTATAACTTTGCTTTACAGGATTTGCACGGAACTATGCCCTAACCATTTTTTTTATTCATTCTGGTGCTGCTGCTTACAGCTTCTATTTTATATAAAGTCATCAGGATAGCAGAACATCACTTTGGGCGTTAAAACGCCCCAACTGGATAACGAAGGAACTAAAAAAATCAATTTCTAGTTTAGTTTGAAAATCATTTTGGGTTGTTCCAGGTCCTTTTTTAGGGCCTGGAGCCCAAAGTATTCTTCGATAAACGATGTTTTTACTTTACAAATGACAGAATTACATTTTGATGTTCCACAGGGATCTTGTCTTGGACCTCTTCTATCAGTAATTTGAATCAACGAGTTTTCTTTTGGTCTAAAAAGCTGCCAGGCTAACAGGATCTCTTCTTCTACAAAGAGTTTGAATGACCTGAACAGGACGCTAGGAAAGCGTTTTTGTCTTTTAGAAAGATCTTCAGACTTTCTTCTGTCTCTTCTGTCCATTCCAAAATCCATCTGATTATGTTTGGGCATATCTACGTTGTCCTTTACCTTTAGCTAGATCACATTGGCTATAGTAACTGACAGTTTTTGCAAAGCACAGTATTTTTTATTGTAGTTGTTGTAGCTGTTTAATCTGACTTTAAAATCCCAAGAAACTGTTACCGATCCAGGGTAGTTTTATATAAGCCAGACTGTTGCTGTCCAAATTTTACTTCGGTCGAGAAACTTGCGATTTTCTCCATAGTGCAAACCAAAATGACGTCCTCTGGTTAGCCGTTCTCCAGAATAATGTATTTTAGTTGTTCAACTTCCGAGTTGAGTTTAGACCGGGAACAAAATTTTTGCAAAGCAATTGATAGAATTTTAGGAGAACAATTTCATCGAAAAAAATTTCGGACAATTTTCAGGACTTCGCCAAGACAAAATTTCACCATCGAACTTTCAACACAACAATGATAACAGCATGCTACCAATATTGTGGCACAACCATATTTCTAAGGGGCACAACCATTATTCTAAGGGCACAACTATTAATTCTTTTTACTCTGATGAAGCCCTGTATGCCGGGGCGAGATTTTAGTATATTCCTTAAATTTAATTTATTATGAAAATTTTATCTCGTGACATTGGATTCTCGTCGTCGTATTGCTTTGTTCCTGAATATCTTTTGTATTATTACTCATTGCAAGATTCACAGAATCCGGCGGACAGCCTATCCTGTGGTTCTTCCTTCTTACACACAACCATTAAGTTTGTTTAATATTGAGTGGTACCGACTACGTAGAGACTTGAGGGCTTGAACAGCTACTGAGAATATGATACAGCCCCAAAAGTGTTTTATTTCACAGAACAACATTTGAAGAAAATGTAAGAAAAATTGGTATATTTTTTCATATCATGTAAAGGCAAATCAAATGGTATGCTTTAAGCACTCAAAGGGCATTTATGAAAAGTTTAACAGTTAATATGAGCATAAGAGGTAAAGGTAGGAAAATTTTGTCTGGAAAAACTCTTGCTTTCTGTAAGGCTAAAAATTCATGTCGTAAAACCCAAATACCTTGAACTATAAAAAGCTAAGGTAGAATCTTTTGAAATCAGGGAAAAACTATTAAGACTTTTTTATCGTCGTGATCGGTTTATCGTCGTGATCGGTTTATCGTCGTGATCGGTTTTCGTTGCATTTGAAAATTGTACAAAAAATCTCACGACGACACTTTTTGTTATGAATTTAATTGTTTTGCTCGAAAAAATTATTTGAGAATCAGAGGTTTTATTATTCTAAAAAGTGTGATTGAAAAGTTATTATGAATAGCGACAGAGGGTAGATAAGCTTTGAAAGAAGGCTTGTGTCATAGGTAAATCCATACATAACTGGATAAACCCGAGCAAAGATAGTAATGTAATATAATGCGGTACGCTAACTTTGCCGTCGAGTAAAAAATTTCTACAAACGGCTATGGCCTTACATCCTACATTTCAAACAGGAAACGGTTTGTGTAAGTAAATAATTCAAGCACCACTCATCTCAATTGTGCATGTGGGGTCTAACAGGGCTCAGTCCTTGGTCCTCTCCTTTTTTAATCTACAATAATGATTTGCTAAAAGCATTCTCAAAACTGCAATGCTTGTCAAAGGTATTCGGAGCCCCCAACTTTTTATATTGTTCTTCTACCCCTGCACCCCTTCCCTCTAGAACAATGCTGATAGTTTAGACAAATTTTCAGTCACAAAAGACGCACTAACCTCCTACGGTCTTTTTTAGCAAATCGATTTGATTCAAAGGGAGGAATGAAGATTGAAGATTTTCGTTAGTGTATGAAGACATTTTGCAGACTGCTACTTATTTGCAGATGATACCAATATCTACTTTGACTCTGAAAGTCTTGATTTGTTTCAATAAGATCATTAAGATAATAAGTTATTACTGAATACTGGCAGGCTCGTTGGAACCGGAGGGGGCTGGGGGGGCTGCTGTTTCCTTTTTGAAAATGTACTGAATGAGAAGAAAAACGATGGGCAGCCACCCAATCCCCCGCACCGACATCCATGACCCAAAAAGGTTTGTCAATTTTAACGCATCTTCTTGTTCGACTTAACAAGCTGAATTTTTGCAAATTCAAACATAACTCCAGTGAAACCTTGTAAAATCCTATGTGCCCAGTAACTGATGGTATTGAGTATACGGAATACTTTTTGTTGCTGTATCATGCAGATAGACATGATCTTCTCGAGAATTTGACGGCGATTTTGCAACCCCAGGGATTAACATACCTTTCAAATGCAGCTCGTTATGAACACGAAAATTATCTTTGATCTCAAATACAAAAATTCAACATTAAAATATATTCATATATCTGACAAGTTCCAGTAAGTTGTTTTAGAAATATTATCTAATTTGTCATCCACTTTTGTTTTGTTTTGTCAATCTATTTTTTTAAACTTGATAATTGTAAGTGTTATTTGTTATATGTGATCTGTAACATGTAATGTAATTCCAATTTTAAGAAAATATGTTTAATGTAATGGTCACAGGGTTGCTATGTATTTTTATGTTTCCTGTGACATCGTCTTTTAGCTTTTTTGTTTTTTGAGATTTTATGAGAATAAAAAAAACTCAACATCAAAGTTGAAAATAGCCCAATGAAGAAAAATCAGTACGTTAATTTTTTTGGAAAACGCCATAGATGAAAACTTTTAATGGCAGTATCATTTGGTTTGGTTTAACTTTCTAAAAAACTGGCGAAAGGCAAAAAACTTTCTACTTCTTAAGGCTTTGGTCCATCAATATCATACTCAAAAAGCTGATCACCGTCCAGTGAAAGATCCTTTGTAAAAACACTAAAGCTTTATTTGTTTCAATTCAAATGCATAATTCAATCACCTTCGTCACAGGAGTGCTCGCACCGTGGTAGATTTATCTGCTGAGAGAGCTTGAGCTTCAAGAAATTCCCTATTTCTTAATTTCAATTGTGTATATAAAGTAGAATTCTAAGATAATAAACCTGAAGCTGATACAAAAATTTAAAAGCAATCTGGTTGCACTGCACTGGCAGCCGTGAATTTTAAAAATGAATTTGAAAGCATTCTGGCTGAAATATCTGTAAATCAAAACAAATAAACGTACAGACCTCACCATTTGAGTTGGAAAGTGAAAGAAGCTGAGAACCAAGTAATTTGAGATGAGGAGGGGGATTCATTATGTCAAGGACAAGAGGGTTGATTTTGGTCCCTGTGGAAAAATGCACGTGTGGAGACTCTGTTTTGGTATAATTTTTTTTTGTGAACAATATCAAAATTACTCTCAATAAAAACAATTAATATTAACAACTTGACAAACTTTATATCAGTGATTATTTTGGAAAAAGAAATTTATGATAAGCTTCAAAATCAAGAATCGTCTTTCAATTGGCTAAGCATCTGTTTTGATTGGTTTTCTACTTCCAAACGAAGAAAGGAATTCTCCTTCTCAAGGTGTTCCACTTTTATTAAAACTTTGCGATATTCAATGAACTTGTTAGAAATATCCTCTTCCAGGTGCGATAGTCTAGAATATAAATTTTTGACTTAAAAAATCATTCGCAAATGATCACTTGCTACAACTGACCTAGAAATTTAGAGAGTTCGTTTAGCTAAATAATCATTAACAGGCAACATCAGTCATTTAATCAAAATATCTTATTTACTTGACGTTTTATTGATTACAAGACAAATTGGCCTACATACATTTATGTATACTTCTTTAGAAGTATTTCTGTTTGTAGAGCGTGATATATTTTAGAGTTGAACAAAATCAAACTTCAACTTGTTGTTTCAACTCAAAATTAAATATATGAGTTTTACGCTCCCTTACGAACTTTTATTTAAGCTCTCTATGTCTGAGATTCTGTGGAAACCTGCTGAAAGCTTTATGCAAAGCGCAGTTTAAACACTCTGACAGGATCTCACAATCAATAGATGGATTCAATCAATAAATTTGTCTAGATTCTCATTTGATGCTGAAATTAGTAGCACCTGGAAATTAGCATCAGCTTCTTTAATGCTCGAAAGATTTTAAAAGAAGCTAAACTTACTGTGACTGCAATTCAGTCTTGGCCTTCCTTACTGTTCGCAACTCATTTTCTGTTTTTATTCTCCACTCCACTTCTTTTTGTAGCCGACCCTGCGTTATCATCAGGTTATTTTTTAACTGGTTTACTTGCACCTCAAGAGCCCTATTTCCACATTTTTCCCTAAAGAATAAAATGAAATCACATTAAAATACATATGCCATTCATGTTGCTTAACGATTTACAATATTGGAAGAAGAATTTAATGTTAACACTTTTCGCAGATGATTATACTGTTCGTCAAAGATGCAAATTGTTTAAAAAATGAAGAGTTTTTCAGAAGAACTTCAATGACAACTGAAAAATCAGTTATTAAAAATAGATAGTTTCTGCTACTTGGATCAAAATATCAAACCTAAGGGTCAGATAATGGACTTCTATGCTGTCAACTAGGAGCCCTCTAAAATGTCTTCATAATACTAAATTATGGAATTTATTGCTGTTGATTCTTATTGATCCTTTAACGATCAATAAAGAAGGATTCTCATAAATGATTAGCTTGATATAGTCATGCCTCTCTTCAACTGAGACTCCAATGAAAGCTTTAAATTCAATCATTTGGGGTTGGCCTCCAGACTTTCTGAAACACCCGATCTGCTCATTTTTAACCAACAAAATTTCTCTAACTTCTGAGATGTTCAAGTTTTTCCATTTCTCTTCATATGTCAGAGTCTCACATACGCTTTGAAATCGTAGCTAGGTTACTGATTGTATTTTAGTTACTTTTCTTAGTTGGGTCGTATGCAGGCCGTTGACATCAGCACTTTTTAATTGATTCGGGAAAATTGAATCCTGAATACAGTTATTAAGTGTATTTATTACTAAAGGATCAATGCCTATTTTTAAAAGATAAGGGAAAATTTTGGGAGGATGTATCTAAAGCAGACTTGGGCAACTTACGGCCCGTAGGCCACATCCGGCCCTTCGGATACTTTTTTCTGGTAACATTTATACCTTTCGACGTAACTGAAATATAGTAAAATTTTAAGCAGATTAAAGTAATCATTGGTTTGGCGCTCCAACACAGCTTAGATTTCTTATGTAGCCCCATAAAACAATTAATTGCTTGCGCCTGTTCTAAAGAAACTTTCCCCTTTGGAATTTAGTTTCGATTTTGTTCTAGTAGCAGTTCTAAATGAAAAAATCTTATTCTTGTTTGATTGGAGTAGCTATAACTGCATTAAGAACAGTGTGGGATTTTTCTCTCGCTATTGTCTTATTTCAGTAATCCTATTTATGTTAATTGACTTGGCTATTTGTGTTTATCGTGACGAAGCTTGATGTAATGTTTCTGTGACTTAGCGTCATAGGAAATTATCTAACCAATTTTAACGGGTGCTATCTATCTATTACGGCGATACATTCTTATGAATGCTGGCTTACTGCATTCCTGAATTGGTGATTTTCAATGATAAAGAATTCATAATTAGATTATCATAGCAACATTTTTATCCGCTTTTAACGGTTTCACAACTGGATTCGGCTGCTTACAATACATAGTTTTCTATAGTTTTAGATTTATGTTAAAAATTATGTTACCTGTATCGCAATATATTAGCTATTACAAAAAATATTTTTATTCGTAACTTCCTCAAACGGCGACAATTTAAAAGCATGTAAGATTAATGTTGTTAAGGATATACATGGAAGGTGAAATGGGAGAGAAGTCCTGTGAATTGGAAGCAGCACTCTCAATCAGCATCTTTGCATGAAAAAATTTCCTCTCGACAGACATCCCCCTACTCCCTGATAGAGATAGCTGATATGATCAACAATTCTCGATAATAATTCATCGCTTTAGCAATGGTTTGTCAAGAAATGGGCCTTTGGCTGCCCATTAATCAAGAATTTGGTAACATAAATATCAATATCCAGATATAGCTTTATTGAGTTATACATTGAGTACCTGTCGATGTGTTTCTCGCTATGGTTAGCAGACGCATGTTCTCTGTTCTTTAACTGTTCGTTATCCAGAAATTCTTTTACTGACTCTAATTCCATTTTCAATTTTTCATTTTCATCTTGCAGAGACTCGAGCTGCATAGCTAAAGCTTTTGTAACGTTGTCCACATCTTCATGCTGAAGAAATATAATTAGCATTGGTTTTTAAATGAAAAATAGCTTGCCACCTATACATTATCTTCCAGACAATTAAATATCCGCAGATTCTTAACAGGGTTTCCATTAGGCTGAAGACATCTTTATCAAATCCAATGATGAAATAAAATTGCAAATGAAAGCAAATGAAGCTAAATTGTTTAATAGAGTCGCGGGGCCGTCGAAACCGGGGAGGCTGGAGAGCTTCCCCCCCGCCGGTAATTGTCAAACTGTAGCATTTTTCCTTTATGTCAGTGAAATGAATGAGAAGGAATACAATTGGCAGACAATCCCTCTAATGTGAATTTCGCTCCAACGGCGCCGAGTCGCCTTATTGCAGAATCAGTTTGTGCGATGTTTCTGAGGATACTTGAAAAAGCAAATTTTGTCTAGGGCCTTAGAGTGCTTTCTTCACAACCCTGCAACAATCAAACTCCATCACTATCCAAACACCCGTACATTTTGAATTTCATGAATCAAGTTTATGCTTTGATTTGAATGGAGAACACTCTATAAAAACTAAGATTTTGTCAACAGATAAAGATGGGTCGTGGATAGCCAAAGCTTCACACCGTTTTGGCTTAATTGTCCATTACTGCCAAAATATGCGTGTTAACTTTAGCAGAAGTTTGTAGGAATGTCATATATTCCAGAGCCCAAAAGAAAAAAAATTGCTTAGTTATCTCTATGGGTTATTTCTTTGCCAGTAAAGCATTGTTGGTAGAATGAAGAATTGTATACCGCCTAGCAGCAAAAACCGATAGTTACAAGACTCATTGCTAACAATCGGCCTTTTCGAGCGGTCCAAACAATGCAGTAAACTTCTACGGATTAACCAAAATTGATTACAGACAGTCTAAAAATGCATTATGGGATGCTTGTGTAGCGCAATGGCTCATTGTTAGCAATGAGTCTTTAATCACGCATGCGGGACAAAAGCTTTGTTCGGGCAGCTTTATCTTTTTCTTAATACTCTTCGGAGGTCTTCGTTCATATTCAATGTTGGTTGCAGTCAATCTCCAAGTAAGTTGTACCCATTAGCAACTTTTATAAGTTTCTTATTCATATACATTTCCATCGGATCTTTTGAAGAAAGACGTTTTTCTGTGTCAAATAGGATTGACTTTGTTTTTCCTTTATTCAAGTTGTTGATGAGCCTGTTTTTGTCTAGTCATTTAGAGACATTATTCATCTCCGATGTTAAGGTATGCTCGATGACGCTAATGTTGCTGTGTGATGTGTAGATGACCGTGTCGTCAGCATACATTTGAATGTTACAGTTTTCCACACTTTTGACGAGATCGTTTAACTGTAGAAGAAAAAACAACGGTCCAAGAATAATGCCCTGTGGTGCGCCATACTTGACTACCTCACAATCAGATTTTACTCCATCATACTGAACATACTGATATCGACCAGACAGATGCTTTGCTATCCAGTTGAGTTCACCACCCACGATTCCTTTGAGCGGCAGCTTCAACGGAAGTACTTTATGTACAAAGGCTTTTCGTAGGTCTATGGCCCTATTCGCACTGCAAATATGATAATGTTTGTCAAGCCCGATATTCTCACGCCAATTAAAAAAACTTTTTCAAGATTGACAAAGTTTGTCAGACTTCTGTTCGCATTAGGCAGTTTTCTGAGATGTTGCATTGTTATCTAACACGTTATCAGGTTGCCATTAAGAAATTGTACCTTTTTAAATTGTGACATGATTTCAAATAGCACCCTGGACTTTTTTATTGATATCAAGATAATTCTGGCATGTCCGTCGAGTCACCCGCTGGTTATCATAGATTTTCACGAGATTGTGATGCTCCAGAGCTCTACGACGGAAGCTTTGACCAATTAGTCGAAACGTTACAATTTGTCAGATTTCAGATTTTGCTGTTCGCACTCTACCAATTAAACTACTTTCTGACAAACCCTTGCCGCCTTTGAAGATAGAACAATAAGTAATAAGCATTATCAGGTTTCTAGATGCAGTGCGAATAGGGCCTATGAACACAGCTCCAGTCATTATAGCTCCCACTGTCAATCACACGGCGAATGTTGTCGGTAAACACGGTGACAGCTAGCTCATTGTTATAACCTTTTCGAAAGCCATATTGTAACTCTGATAGCAATCCTTGTTGTTCCAAGTACTCTGACAACTGGTCATAAACCAAGGACCGAGATAAAGGCCCTAATCTTATTCATTAGGACCTCGAGGGGATATGGTTCCACAAAATCTGTTTCCCTTAGCGAATGCCCCAGTTAACCAAAACTCTGGGTAAGTGGCAGCAAGGAAGAGCATTTGCTATTAAAAACCTCTATATAGAAATATCTATATAAAAACTTCTATATATTGAGTTAATATTGGCGGAAATATCATTTGCACATTTCAAAGGAATTAATTCCCATGAATACTGCAAAAGTTCCACTTATCGAGGTCCCACTTGCCGATTGAAACGTCGTATGGATACTTATACTTTTATAAGAAACCACTTATAAACTCCAATTCTAAGAACAAATCATTTTAGAGACTTTTTATCGTAGATCCTTCAGTCTAAGAAATCTAATGGCATATCTTTATTTAAGATCTGATACTTCTTAGAAACTCTCAGTACAAATACAATTATGTAGCTTCTTATAAGAAATAGCTGTTTTGCCACATATATGTCCTCATTGTTTGTTTGGGATGATCTGTGCTTAAGTAGCATAAAATGCGGGTGGGGGCATGTAGTTTTTGACTAGCCTTTTTGCAGAGTGCTTTCATGTGTGGCTTAAATGAGAGTTTTTTGTCTATTGTAACGTCAAGTAGTCTTTCCTCGCCGCTTTCGTTGATTAAGTTGTTGCAAGTCATGAAGTGGCATTTGTCCCCTTTTAACGTCATACAGTGGTCTCCAAACCATTCTGCAACTGTTAATGAATTTTTCCCCAATTGTTTAATTACATGAGTGGGGTCAATTTCAATCGCCTAGAGAGTTGTGTTATCTGCATAGTTGTATATCTCTATGTTTGGTACAAATATAAGCCGATCGTTAATGTATATATTAAATAAAATAGGCCCTAGAACTGACCCTTGTGGAACTCTCTAGTAGATTTCTTTCCATTCACTGAAGGACCTAACTACTTTCACTTTATTTCATTTAATCGTCCATAGCAAAATATTTTACTACGTTGAGTAAAAAAAGTAAGAAAATAATTCAATAGGTCGTTGATGTGCTCACCATGACCATGCCCCTTCCTCCACTTTCTAAGATCCCAGGTCTGAAGCCAAATATTATCTATAGCTCATGCTTTTTTATGTGGCAGCATTTGTGGACTGGGGCAAAGGCTAATGCTTTATTACCAAACTGTGTTTTCTGCATTTCTTTGTAATTTTTTGAGTTTATGTGCTTTTTTTAAGCTTGAGACCTTCAGCCCCCCTCCCCCGGATAGCTATCCCCGGCCTCGGGTGTGTAAATCCGTCGTACATTGTATATTGAGCCAATCCCTCCAGCATCAAGCCGACACCATCCTCTTAACTGTTATCATTGCCATCCTACTTTTCTCATCTTTTATTCGCCCTTTGAAAAATTAATTCATGAAAAGAAGTACACTACATATGATGCCTGCCAAAAGTCTTGTAACACTGACGTCAATTTATAAGGTCAAAATCAAGCATCCCCTCTCCTCTACAGAAAAATGTTGGTTTACTATCAAACGGGTTCGGATTTTAGGAAGAATTTTCCTTTGCGTTTCTTTTATGATATTTCTCTATATTATCAACATTGTTTTAATGGGACGGGGGCGGAAGTAGTGATTTTTTTCGGGACAAGAATCAAAGATATCAAGTGCAACGCAAATTGCTGGGTGTTCCAAGTACTTATGGCAGGCATGGTAAATTTCAAGAATAAAGAATCTAACAAGAAATGACAAGCCTGCCCATCTTATTTTAAATTTAGCCTGATAAGTACGAGATCTGAACTTCATTTTGAGCAACCTTTTTTATATGTAATGTAAAAGTTGAAAAGCTATATAAAAGATTAAAACTCACTGGCACCGGAGATAATAAACATGTTATTCTGGTCCGGCACTTAAAACAGTAAAGAACCCATGATATAAATTATATAATGATAGTTTTTTCAATAGCAAATTAAGATAAACACAAAGCAATTTCAATGATTGCATAAGACAGATTACTTACTGCAAAACGAGTATGCGCACATAATCTTCAAGGGGAAAGAAGATTGTCTACAACCAGTACAGACTCAGAGACTGCGAAGCTCTATTAGTTTTATCTAAGTAAGTGTTAAATTTTACCTCTTTTACAGACTTTTGGTTTCTTCTTTTCAACTCAAAAATCTTTTCATCTTTCATATAAGCGTCTTTTTGTAATGCTTCCAACTCTTTTAGTTGCTTCTTTTCTCTGCTTTCCAGAAAACATTGTTGCTTCTGTAATTCAATGATTACACCAGATTGCAGTTTCCTGTTACATTAAAATGAGTATCAGCAGGACAGAAATTAAGTTTTTTTGTCAAAACCTTACATCATTGCCATAATTTAAAAAGTTAAAAAAAGTGCTAGAATTGCAAGCTAACATAAGAAAATCATTTTCAAACCTGCTTTCATTACATTCTGCTAGATATTTGTTTAGTTCATTGACTTCTTCGATTTTCAGGCTGAGCTCTTTGCGCACCTTTGGTAAAACATCCAATTGCTGATTGAGATACTTTAACTTTTCTTTTAAATCCCATGATTCTTTTTGGTGTTCAGAAACCTTTAAGGTGAACAAGAATATATTTAAAACGGGTATCTACAGAGCAGGTGAAATAAATGATAGAGGAATAAAAATGCTAATTTTTACACACATTTGTAGCTCTATTTACCTTTACTTCATTGTTTTGTAGATTCATTCGTAATTGCTTTATAAAAGCTTTCATGCTCTTTATCTCTGCCTCCTTTTTTCGCAGCATGTTTTCCGATTCCTTCATCATTCTACATTGCAGGGACTTTTCCTGTTAAATGAAAATTTCAAACTCACTTTTTGCCAACAGAAACTCTGTCGAACTCCCTTTGCACGCAAAGAAATGTCACACAACAAACAAATTACGATAATTCATTACTGTACAAATGCTCTTTTTCAAAAAACACGATGGTTGTGACGCCAAGTTGTTAAAAATTGTTGAAATGTTTAGAGAAACTGCTAGAGTGGAATTTTGCGTTGTCAACCGATTTAACTCAATTGATTTATGTTCTATATACCTGGATTGAAATTATCTCACATCTAATGGTTACCTATTGCTGCACAACATTGGTCACGAATCTAAAAGCCGATCATCATTTTTTTTCCAACTTTGTATCCATCGTGCGTGCGATATCTTTTTTATCATCAGGTACCATCTTCTATCAGAAGGTTGGCTACCATAACTCTCCAACTATCCCGAAAACTGAGTTTTGGTTTGTTGTCATGGTCATAGATAAAACTTTTAAAGATTAGAAACGCAGCTCCAAAGCCAAAAGTTAGAAGTAATATAATGTAATGTGAAAAGTTGATCACCTTTTCATAATTTGATTTTATTTGGTCTGCTGCTTTCAAAGTTTCGCTTAGTTCTGAAGTTGTTAGCTTCTCGTTTTCAATTTTATCCTGCAAAAGCTTTACCTTGCCTTCTAACTGACTCTTTGAGCTAAGTTCTTCCTCAAGTTTTCTTTGCAGGCTGTTTTCATCCGCAGACATTAACATGACTCTCTGGGACAGATTTTTAATTTTCTGACAAATAGCAAAGGAAAATATACATTGAAACTAATCGAGATGAAAATAACAAAAAGGTAATAAAAGAGTACTTATAGCCAGGGCCACCGAGAGAGCGGCCAGGAAGGGGGAAAATTTTCCCCGGGCTTCAAGATCTAGGGAGCCTCAAAAAGCAAAACAGGATATAATCAAACGTGTAAAAGTGTGCCTGAAAATAGCAAAACGTCATTCTGAAATGTATTTTATACTAATCTAGAAGGACTTAGTTGCAGAAATGTTCTGCTTGTCTTTCAGTTTCCGCCCGTCTTTCGGTGATAGATGCCACTTTTAAGAAAAATTAGCAAAATAACATACTGATTTCAAAGTGTCAACTGTCTTCTTAAGCTCTGTGTTCTCATTTCCAATCTCTTCAATAAATTCCTCAAAATCTCTGCTTTTTGTTAGCTGCTTTTCCTTTTCCTTTCTAAGATCTTCGCTCAGTTGTAGAATAGCTCTTTGGAGCCTTTCCTAAAAACATTTAAAACATTGAAAGCAAAGGTCTTCAAACAGAAGAACTAACAGCAACCACACTTCAGTTTTGAATCACACTTTGAAATCATGAAAGAATAATACTTGTTAATGCTGTTCGTGAGGGATAAAATTAACTTTTCGGCTGCATTTGGATAAGAACCTAGGCCTTGTATGTGGCTGTGCCAGATATTTGCAGTCAACCTACATATTCCTTTAAAAGACAGTAACAAAACAAAGTGAATTGATATGGCCATTCCAGATAATACAGGGGGCACATATAACGTCTAGATAAAGACTTCAGTATTGATGAAGGCCGTTGCCATAAAGAATAAAATTGGTAAGTGCCATTTACGTGTGACAAAGGCAGGGCCCACGCCACCGGGGGGACCGGGGTGGCCAGCCTCCCCCCCCCCCACTTTTTTGCGTAGCAAGTAGTTTTAAAGCTGCAGTAAAAGGGGTAAAAAGCATTGGCCCCATACTTTTGCTTTTGCTAGTCTTGCTCCCCTTTCAAATTCGTGGCGTGTGCCATGCAAGAAATATCTATTTTGTCTGTCTTATACAGTTTTATAAAGTGCAGTTAGGATTGGGATAAGGGCTGAAATTCATGTAGATATACGATTAAACGCTTTCTTAAAGAGCTATTTGTTTTATCAATGCACCAGGGGCGGAGTGAGACATTATCAATTCAGATGGAGTGAGACATTAACAATTGAGAACGTCATATTTTCAAATGAAAAATATCATATTACAAAGAACGAATGAGGTCAGATTCATAAGTTGAACCCCCATTTCTCTGATCGTGTTTTTTAACCTTTATTTTCTTTCTCAAATCTTTCTTTGCAATACGTCACTTTGTCTACTTCTGGGGAGCCTTTTTAAATTTTTTATAATGAAATGTTACATTCTTCTTCATTTCTCTTTTTAGCATTTTGCCTGTATCTAGGGATGATTTGATAATGCTTACGCGCTGTTGCCATAAATTTTAAGAAGTTCTTTTCGTAACGTTTTGATGTTTTCTCTAGTAATTCAACTGAAAGCACTAACTTAATTCAATTACCACCCCACAGGGCACCCAGACAGGGGGGCCGCACTACCTCAGCTTCGAACCACCTCCACCAAAACAAAAAGTTTTACCTTTTGTTGTCCCATTCGACATCAAAACTCAAAATATAGGTTCCGTCTTACTAAACATAATAATAATAATAATAAGAATAATCAATTCATTTAAAGTTGGCGCTACATAGCTATTTACAAAGAAATGAGCTAATCCAAGCCAACTGTTAAAACTACTACATCAACTAAATACATACGAGATTAAATACATAAAATTTCAAGTACAAAATGATCCATTAAAAAAGTATAAAAACCTGAGCTATTTAAAAGATAGAATTACAAAAAACCAAGCTGTGGCACGAACGTCCTACATAGTTTGCATGTACAGTCTGTGTCATTCCAGCTTTTAATTTCTTTCTTAAACTCATTAATAGATTGAGCATTCCTTATGTGCTGAGGTAAAGAGAGCCAAAGACGCTGCCCTCTATATTTGATAGTTTCGGTTCCATAAATGGTTGTTCTTACTCTTGGTACCATAAATTCATTATTATTTCTCAAATTATAAACAGCATGACGCTCGCAGAAAATCTCCCTCATAAAAGGAGGGTTGATATTCCCCTTTGTTTTAAACATTTCAATCATAAGATTTTGCAGGTGTTTTACATGAATATTTACCGAGCCATCATTTTCTAGCAGAGTGTTGAAGCTAGAATCATAGTCTTTGTATGCAATTCTCAGAGCTCTTTCGTGTATTCTATTAATCTTACTATTCAAGTGCCTACTGTGGAACATCCAGACTAGTGGACAGTATTCGAATTGGCTAATTACAAATGCTCTCATTAAGATTTTAAGTTTATTAGCGTCCATGTATCCAGATATGCGAGCGAGGGCGGTGAGTTTGCTACCAGCCTTCTTACATGACTTACTGATATGTGTCTCAAAACTGAGTTTTTTGTCTATCACAACACCTAGTAGCTTTTCCTCTTCCGAGTTTTCTATGATAGAATCTCCTACATTAACTTTAACCTTTTGCCAAAAATAAGTAAATGACATTTGTTTGTATTCTACTTCATAAAGTTATCAGCGAACCATTGGATAGTTATACTTGAGTTATTCTCTAGCCTTGCAATTACATTATTGAGATTTTTATCGCACGCATACAGAGTTGTATCATCCGCGTAATTGCAGATATCCGTATCCATTAAGGAGAGAAGTAAGTCATTTATGTAGATGTTAAAGAAGAGGGGACCAAGAACTGATCCTTGCGGAACACCAAGGAACAGTTGTTTGTAGGTACTGAATGATCCATTAATCTTAACTCTCTGATGCCTATTTTCCAAGTAGCTGTTAACAAGACACAGTGCTTCATGGTTGAATCCGTAAGCATCTAGTTTTGCTATAAGGAGGTCATGTTTAATACAATCAAAGGCTTTCGAGAGATCCTTAAGGATTGCGCCAACATTTTCTCCCCTGTCTAAGCTTGCTTTCCATTTTTCAAGCATTCGAACTAATGCGTGCTGCACATTGTACCCTTTACGAAAACCACATAAAAGTGACGATAAATAAGATTGCAAATAATCAATAATCTGTTTATCCATAAGTCTCTCAAAAACCTTTGAAACAGTTGTTAATACACTAACCGGTCTCTAATTTTTCTTATTGGTTTTCTCCTCCGATTTGTGGAGGGAAGTGACACCTGCTAGTTTTAATAGGTCCGGAAAGACACCATTTTGAATGCAGTTATTGAAAATAAGCTGCAACGATTCGGAACAAATGTCAGAGCTATTTTTCAGCAATCTCGCGGGTATATTTCCAAAGGTAAACATTGGCACTTGATTTCAGCCGGTGCTTTCTTAAACAAATATGGAACAACACCAGACCGGTTCTAGCCCTCACTAGAAGGCCTAACCTCAAAGATCAATTGGTTAACTCTCAATTAGGCCAGTAGCACAAAGCCGCTTCTCGAAGCATCATGCGCCTTTAACTTTAACAATATATAAATATTACACTAGAGGCACAGTTACGTCTAAGGTACGGTATCCACTAATTAATGAATTTCCATTCTTATTACCTATATCTTTATTTTGCAACCGTGATCCTGGACGCAGGATTGCGAGGGGCGCCTACGAGAAACGGACATACCGAATAAAAGCCCCGAAATGTCTCTCGTGGGTGTCTGGCTAATGAGTTACTTTTTTATCATTTTCTGCCTTTTTTGAACCTAATTGCTTAAACATACAAGGGGCACACACAACCATCCCCCATCTGGGATTGAGGGTGGTTGTGTGTGCTGTAACCAGGTGGTAGTGACTACTCCTTATCTTCTTTTTTCTCATTTTTCAATTTTTGGATTTGGTTTTTTTAGTTTTTACCTTCTATACTTATAAAAACTTAAAACGTGAACAACACACACTAATAACATAAACGGAAGCTAATTAACAGGACAATACGAACTTCACAATACATGTTGACCGACAAACACATTGCCATAAAAAGGCGTTCACTAACACAATAGGACCTAACAAAACATGTGACTTTAAGACGCAATGGGAACACTACTAAATTGATTAAATACTAGAAATAGCTCTTGCTAGTACTGCCCGCAAACAATTAGTTCCTTGATAATGATTGTTTTGAAAATTTAGGTCAGGACATTCGAAGAAGACTTGGGTTTTCACAATTTTACAAAAACAGCTGCTCTAGTTGATGCTAAACTATTCTTTTTATCAAGAATTGTTCGTGCTCAGTTTGCTTTTGATTTAAGTCCAACGCTCTTTTGAAAATCATGAAGTTTTTCGAGGGTTTGACGTTTGTTTTTCGTTTTCGTGAAGTGAACAAAGACGTAAGAAAATGGACACGTGATAGAACGGGTACAGCTAAAATCGATTGCGATAAAGGATTCGTACAGCGATGTACAGGCGATAATCATGACAATCATAACTTTTGCTTGTACGGTCTCGAGTTTTTGGGAAAAAGGTGTGGCATTCGACTGGTTTTGATTCCCAAAACTTCGAGTCAAAACTTCCATCCATTGCGGAGAACCGAGCTGTGATGCAGCACCGTTTTCGTGCCAAAAAACTGAAGGCCTTTAGCAGAGTCTTGGCAGAGCAACGCTCCGAAAATAATTGCCTTCCGCACAAAGAGGTGGCGGTTAACGACCTCCTCGACAAAGCCGACTGATTGACAATGAAATTGTTCGACAGTTGTCATGGCAGCAGAAAAGTGACAAAATCTGCTGACAAAGTGCTGACAACAGAAAATTGCCATACATTTTTTCAAACCACCAACGGCCTGGATGAGCGAAAAATCAGCCAAAATAAAGTAGTAAAGCCATTTGCCACACATACATTTAATGTAATTTTGTCTATTTTGAGAATATTGAGAAGCTTGCGGGCTGCTTCTCAAAGAAATAGATTTTGCCATGGAGCCCCAATCCACGTGATCAAGAATCCACACTTCAAAGTGGCAGTGCTTGGTAATAATATGCGTATGTGCTTGATTAGAGAATTAATTGAAAACAACCAGTAGCAAGTATGGATGTTTTGGAAAAATTGTAACAGTTATTGACTGCTGGTGATTTGCAAACTATCAAGGAGTATTGTTTTCACTCGGCTATTAAGATTGGTTTACTGTTATAGACCAACACATCTGCCGGGAGGGCCTAAAGCGCCGGAACAAGATCGCAACAAAGACGTTTAGACAGGGAATTTTTAACAACAATCAAGCAAAGTGCTAACCTTAGTTTTTGCTCTTGATTTTGGGTACTTTCAGCCTTGCTGAATATTTTAAGCCTTGGATACATTTTGTAACACAATATTCGTAACACAACAATGTAGAAATCACGTGATCGACGGCGTCATTTTCCCCGGTCATCACACTTTTAATCATCTTTTTTAAAAAATCGCTCCAACCACGCTCATGACATCATCATTATATACACCTTATGCAAAAATAATTAATATGACACGAGTTGGAGTAATGGAGTTTACTTCCAAAAAGAAAAAAGTCGAGAAAAGCTTCAATTTACTTATTTTAGTGTGCCCATTGATCAGACAAAATTTAATGGAATTAATGGCTGGATATAGGAAGCTAACTTTTGTCGACATTCCTTTTGAATAAAATATTATGAAGCCAAACAATACTGTCCTTTTTCTTGTCACAAAAGAGAGTCCTTATGAAGTCTAACAAAATTGAAATTTATTTCTAAAGTGCCAGGCCTTAGAGAATTAGACCGATCTTCTTAATACACAATCATTCCAAAGTAAAACATTTTCCATGAGTTTCTGTACGAGTAACAATAATTGCAAATATAATGTATTACGAATTTTGATTTTGATTTACAAATATATTACTCTTTCAAGAGACGCATTCAAGAGAATGTTGCATGAAAACAGAAGCCTTGAAAAAAGTCGGCTAGCCTTAGTAGTCTTTTGTGGCACTAAAATGGTTATGTGTGTTCTCTTTCCCTTTTAAACTGTTTGCATTTGCATTCCATAGAAGAGATCCTCTATATCTAAGACTCTTTCTGCTAATATCTCTTCGCTTTATGTCAAATTGCAACGTATTCCGAGTTCTACTCTCTCGTTTTTCAAAATACCTTAGAGAAGAGCGGGGCAGTTTCCATAATAGGTTGTGTGCATGTAGGTTAACAGCCTTTTCTTATAAATATAACTTATTGGCTGCCAATTTACTTTTTTCATTATCTCTTCATTTGTAAGGGTTCTATATTTGATCCTGTGTATGACTATCCCAGCACTGCAATGTAGATTATCAATATCATCCATGAGGACATTAGAACTTGTGCCCCAAACAGAAATATAGTATGTCATAGAACTAACCACAGTTTTAAAATATATCTCCTCTTGAATCTTAATAAGTAGGTACTTCAGTCTTCTCATCTCTTCAAATTTACTATTAAAACTATTTGTAACTTTTATAAGATGACTTATCCAGTTTAGTTTGTTGTCAATTTTGACCCCCAGGGAAGTGCTCTCTGTGACATATTTTATAATAATTTTCCCAAACATAACAGGCTTTAGTGGCCTTACAAAGTTGGCGTTCAAGAAAATCGTTGCATCTGTTTTACCTGTGTGTATAGTAAGATGGTTCTTTGAACACCATGCACGTAGTTCATATATAAAGGGGTTTCCCGCCGATTGGCAAGAATCGAGAATAGACGCGGGCCAAGTAAAGACCCGTGTGGAACTCCAGAGTCAATTCCATCTACTGATGAGAACTTCCCATTCACTTCATCATATTGCTTCACTTCATCAAGATAATCACAGATCCAGTGAAACATATCTTTACAGATGCCAACAGCTTGGAGCTTCTTTTTTGTGATGTCTCTATTCACACTGTCAGAGGCTTTCTAAAAGTAATCAAACAGTATTCCCACATCATTCCCATCATCATGTGCGGCTTTCCACTTTTTAGTAAGATAGAGAAGTAGCCCTTCTGTACCACAGCCCTTCTTGAACCCCCATTGCTTTAGATGATTTATCCCCGTTTTTGCCAAATGACTATTCGTTGGATGACATATTTGACGCTCCATAAGCTTGCTGAGAATTTCTTGTACTTTTTGAGTAGAAGATCTTTTCATTTTATCAGGACTTTGTACCTCTTATTCATAGCTTGTTTGATATCTCTAGTCACCCAAGGTAGTCTCTTTGCTCTTACTTTTGTCGTTCTTACCTTTATATGCTCATTTATGACATCCTTATATACAATGCCTGCCAAAAGTACTTGGAACACCCACCAATTTACGCTGCATTTGATATCTTTCATTCCTTCCGTGAAAAAGAATTGCTACTTCCGCCCCCTTCCCCCTAAAACAATGTTGATGATTTAAAGAAATATAATAAAAGAAGCGCAAAAGAAAGTGCTACCTAAAATCCTAACCCGTTTGATAGTAAACCAACATTGTTCCGTGGGGGAGAGGGGATGATTGGTTTTGACCTTGGAAATTGATGTCAGTGTTCCAAGACTTTTGGCAGGCATTGTAGCTCCTCAAAGATATATAAAGAATCATTAACATCTTCGAATACATTGCATACTCACCACAGTACCTTTTCCGTCGAATCTTTTAGGCTTTCTATATTTGCATTCTTGAAATCTCTTATGACTTTTAATACTGGTTGAGTAATATTTCCTTTTACATCAAGTGTAACATATACCAGTTTATGATCAGAAATGGCAGGTTCAACTGTTCCTGAAGTTGCTACTTTTGCCACAAAAATCAAATCAGAGGTAGTCTCTGTGCTTTCACAAATTCTTGTTGGTGAGGTTATGCCATTTTTCAGTTTATAACGGTTGGTTATTTGAAGCAGCCGTCTTCCTTGCAGTATTTCATCTTTTGACTTTCCTTTGGAAAGAACATCAGAGTTGAAATCTCCCAGTAAGAAGATATTGAGAGATTTCTTTCTATAGAGAAGAGATGAAAATCATTGTTAACGGTTTACAAATGAGTTCTGCGGTGTCCTTTATTAGTATTTTCGGAATCTTATGAGGCCCTGGTGCCTTACCATTTTTAGTCGCTTAATGACCGTAGGGATGAGTCACATTCTGTTCCTTTCACCGTCTATATGTTTAAGAGGATCATCATATTCATCTTGCTCAATTTTACTTGATAGTTTTGGTCGAACTGAAATAAAATGACGATTCAATGCCTCTATTATTTCTCCTTCCTTGGTTTGTATCTTGCCATCAATGTTTAACTCACAGGCATCAGTGGCGGCACCAGCTCCAAAAAAGAGGGTGTGATTTTTTTCCGGGGCGTGCAAGAAGTTTTTAAAAATTGTGTCTTGCTGTTCTATGTGTACATGGCGTCCCGGGCAGCGCTTTGGTAGGGGTCCAGGGGGCGAAGCCCCCGGAAGCTCCCGGGATTTTCTCATTTCTGAGGTCTCAAAATGGCTTAGGATCCTTTGATTTCTCTTTCTGCATACATTTTTAGAGCAACACAACCTGTAGACTTTAATTTTAACTTGTTTATTGGGAAATGCCAAACAAAAAGGTATCATTAATCTAAAACGAGAATTTAAAACAATGAATAACAATGTCAAACAATCTTATAATAAACAACGTTCGTAGTTTTTTTCAACACAACTTGATTATAAGGCCAGTTTCCTAGGTTTGATAGCGAATTGCTTTCGAATGGTCGATAAATCTATTTCTTTCGAAATATCCCTCTCGCTGCTTATCAGGACAAGATTTCCAGACGATCTTCTGGCATTGTAGCCCGAAGATAAGTGTTAATTAGCTTCACTTTGCTATGACATCGCTCACAAGACGCTATAGAAACGGGGATGCACGAGGAAATTCTGATTACCAAATGTAGATTTGGATAAAGGCTCTCAAGGTCACTCTGCTGGAACATCTTCAGAATTAATGGTAAACACGGATTCTTCCAGCCTTTATTTTTCCGTTCGTCCATTTCTAACAGCAGCTTGGTGAAGAATCGCGATTCTCTCAATAGCATGTATTCTTGACAGGTCGGCTGTGCAGGAATACCATAACGGCTCGCAAATTTGCCAACTTTTCCCTGGTTACCAGCATTCCAGTGAAGTGGATTGAAAGCTGATAATTGCATCATCACCTCACATGACTCAACAGAGAACCTCTTCCCAAGCTCGTTGAGCATCAAATCCAAGAAGGGGTAGTAGAAGACATGACGAAAATTATCTACTGCTGTAACCGACTGACTGGACTCTGAAGGAGTTGCAATGCTGTGACTGAATGTCGCGTCAAGCACAGTTTGACCATCTCCTAGGCGTTCTGGTAGTCTGCGGCGTCGTTTACTTGCTTCGTTGAAGGTATTATTGACGTTACACTTAGAAGCATGAAGTTTGGCTTTGCAGACCAATTCATCAAAATGCTTCTCGTCTCGAAGAAAAGTGATTCGTCGTATCAAGGTTTGAACAGCGTCGACTGCCGTTACCATATCCATGTCGGCCCTTTGGAGATATTCTGATGCATACTTAGAAATCTCAAAGACTTCTTTCAGAATCATCAATTTGAGCACAAATTCAAAAGAGTTTAGTTGTGTTAAGAGACCAGCACACGCAGCTTCTTTCGGCTCCAACTCTCTTAATGCTGCAATCAAAGCCTGCAATGTATTTGCAGTGGCTGATAGATTGTCGACCCGTGCAGTCCAACGGGTGTCTGATACAGATCGGAGGGCCCTGCGTCCTTCATTTATGGAAAATTCTTTCAGCCACTTTTCAAAGACTGCTGTGCGTTGTGGGGAACCTTCCATGACTCTATAAATAGAGCCTATTGTGTCGAACACATCTTTGACCAGTGGTAGCGTTTCTGCTGTCTTCCCAAGGACTAAATTTAGACAGTGGGCAAAACAATGGAAGTACAACGAAAGAGTAGCCCCAGACTCGCTGAGATGTTGTTGGACCCCATTGTCCTTGCCGGACATATTACTTGCACCGTCAAAGCCCTTTCCTATCATGTTTTGCAATGGAATCTGCAATACACCCAACTTTTCAATGATGATGTCAGCCAATGATTTTCCTTTCAAGCTCAATACATTTTTCAGCCCAACAACCCTCTCTTGAATAACATTCTGATAAACACAACGTACGATAATAGACATGTATGACTTTTTATGACTGGTGACTTCATCGCATTCCACTGAATAATACTTGCTTTCTAATATCTGTTCTTTCATTGTCTCTTTGACATTTTGAGAAAGAAGATCCTCATTTCATTCTGTATATCATGCGAAAGCCAAGAAACATTTTCGGGACGACTGTCTAGCCATTTCTTTAAGGGAGCGTGATATTTTGCTAAAAACATTATCTCTTCTAGGAATTTTCCTTGATTTTCAGATGTTGGTTTCTCATCATGACCCCTAAAAGCCTCGTTTTGAAGACTGATATGGCGGATAACATCAATAATAACTTCCACCATCTGATTTTCCTTTTTCTCAGCCTCTAGCTTAGAAATCCTTGCTGCTTCGGCATTTGAAAGCTGGACATTGATTGGTATGCTGGTCTTTCTTAAAATAGCTTTCTCTCGGCTCAGCTGATGTGCTCTCGACTTCAAATGTTTCTCCAAGCGGCCTGTTGCTCCAGTTGCCTTTTTCCAGTTACGGAAACCATCTTCTGTGAAGATTTTCTCAGAACAACCAACTGAAACAAACATTTTTAGCATTTTTTATTTCAAAATTTGAAAGAAATTTACGTCGATGTCATTTTTAAAATCTCGTATACTTTCATTATTATATACGCTCGCTTTTGTCCTACAGTAACTCTGTTTTCCAGCATCTATCTCACTTTTAAGAAGCTTTATCGTGAGCACTTTTATATAGTTGTTTTTTATTTCAAATCATCAAATTAATGACTAGATGAACTACGACTAGGCAAAATAAAATAAGAATACAAAAGTCCTTCATGATTGCGGCCGTTTTTCAAGAATTGATTTTGAAAACTTTCTTAGGACTGAAAAATTTAGGACTTTCTTGAATATTTCATGAGTTACGTGCTACATTCTTGCCACTATCTTATGTGAAGCTCCAAATGTGGTATGAAATACACAATTTCCATACAAAGGTTATTTGGGTAGCCATTTCCCCACGTGGGCATTTTTAATTAGGAAGTTTTTAATATTTCTCACAGGGCTAAAGATGTTTTTTAGTGGTTTTTTAGATGTAGGACTGCGCCCGACTGTGCCCGTAAAAGATGGGGAAAACGTTTTATATACTAAAGTATGACAGCTAGCCTAAGAATAACGATGGAATAACCAATAACCATAAATAATACGTAAAAACACTTACCCTGCGACCCAAAGATGCGACAGTAAAAGCAAAAGATTGCATCTTTGTCAATTGAATACTGTAACCAGTCATACTGCTCATACCATATCTTCTGAAATCGAAAGTCTTTCCCAGAAATAACTGATTTTGGGAAATCGATAACCGGCTTAATTCGTCACATTGCAAGGACATTGTCGATGTTCAGAACGTTTTCAGAAGACGGATCACGTACAGAAGCACACGCCATTTCGTTGTCTTTCAGATGAATGAGTGAAAGTCAAGATATGCAGCAACAAATTCATCATTTTTTCTCGCAGAGAGCCGGAAGATAATTACTATTCTTTTTAAGACGTTAAAAATGTTGATGAAGTGAACTTCGTAAATATACGGAAACAACGATTGATATTCTATTGCAAAGGATTAAATTATTATAATCTGACCCATTCATGTTTTCCTGTTGTAAGATAAATAAATCTTAAGGATGTAATTTAATAACAAATTTTGTGTTTTACTTCGAAATAATCTTGCGACACAATTCACAGAACGTAGGCCTACCCCCCCCCCCCATTTTCTCATCGGATTTGCATAAATCTCAGAGACCATCTTTCTGAAAAAGTGGGGGGGACTAGTCCCATTCTCCCCCCTGGCGCCGCCACTGGCAGGCATTGTTGATTTCGAGGGTTTATCTAAGACTCAATATATTTAAAAGTCTGCCACGTTTTTTCGGGTTGTCCTTATTTCGTAAATCAACTCGAAATAATATGACTGTACAGTAGCCTTTATTTCTCCAGTTACTCTATTTTTCAGTCGTTTATTACTCCATTTTTCTGGAGATCAGCAGTCTTTTTTGCCAAATCCTTCTCCCTCATTAGGATTCTAATGGATTGACTTAGCCAAGGTGCAGAATCATGTCATACCCTTCTTTTCTTAAGCAGGGCATGCATCATATAAGCTAAGCTCAAATGAAGATAAGCTCAAAAATCTCCTGAAAAGGTGGAGGCCATTACATTTGGATCTTTGTAGAGTGGATTTAGGGTGACTGGCCAATCTATCTGACGCAGGTTGTTCCGGAAAAAGTCCTTATCGTTTTTGTCAAGGTTACGAGTCTCAATGATTTTTACTTTTTTCTTTTCGAATCTCCAAGCAATAATTATTCTTGTACAATACACCATATAGTGATCAACCATCCAAATCTATAAAAAATCTGCTTTTGGAAGGTTTTTGGGGCTCGTTGTTGTGAATTGTGGTGTGAAGTCTATTGGCGTTTTTGAAGTGTGGTGTCGTTTTGCTTACTAGTCGTAACAGTAACTCTTGTGTACTTATTTATTAACTGCGTGAGTTGAAACTCGGAATAGATCTTTGCATTTAAGGTTCTTTGCATTGGCATTTTGATTGCTCTTGAAGTCACAGTTAGTGACACCAATCATCCTCCTTTGCTAATTTACTCAGTATCTCCCTTAAGTTTTCAAAAGAGATTTCGTTGAGGTTGGCGGACGGTACCAACATATAACAAGGACAGGTTTGGCAGGAGTTGATGTGGATTCAAGCTCCAGCTTGTCATATTTGATCTTCACGGTTGGTTTAAGCAAGCTTTTTTCACATAAATTGCCACTCCTACGCCACTGGCATTACGATCATTTCTATAAATATTTAAACCTTTAATGTTCACATCAGCGTCCCTAACTGTTTCATTCAGGTACAATGTCCCACTACATTTCGATGGTCTTTAAAAAGGGGAACAAAGATGAACCAAAAAATTATCGACCAATCTCACTTCTGCCGCCAATTTCTAAAGTAATTGAAAAAGTTGTCGACAAGCAGATACAAAAATATATCGATAAAAACAAAATTATCTATCGTTACAAATCTGGCTTTCGTCTCTACCATTCAACCGACGCATGTTTATCATATCTAAGTGACAAAATAGTTCAGCGATTTGAAAATAGTATGTTTATGGGCATGATTTTAAAAGATCTACAAAAAAGCTTTGCTGACTCAGTCATACTTTGGCTTCGATCATATCCAAATAACCGAACTTTCTATGTAAACATAGGAAAAGATTCCTCATCACCTGGTGAATTATCGTGTGGTGTTCCAGAAGGCTCTAATCTTGGCCCGCTAATTTTCTTTTTATATGTAAATGACATGCCACAGGCAGTCGACTGTGACTTACTTCTGTATGCAGATGACTCTTGTCTTATATTTGGAGACAATAACGTGAATGAAATAAAAAACACAATTAAACAGAACAAACATGGTTTGTTGATAACAAACCGTTCATTCATTTTGGAGAGGAAAAAACAAAATCGATACTTTTTGGTAGAGAGAATAAACATACGGACAGGAAAAAACTGGACATCAGAAGAGGCGACATCAAGATTAAAAGATACACCTCAGTCACATATTTAGGCTGTATTCTCGACGAGGACCTGTCCGGGGAATCGATGGCTACAAGAATCCTAAGCAAACTCAATGGCAGGCTCTTTTCAGAAAGCAACATTTTCTTGACTTCTCCCTTCGTAGATTGCTAGCAAACGCACTAATTCATCAAGATTAACCAAAAGAATTCAGACAACTGAAAATAAATGTATCAGGTTTTGTTTCAGCAGGGACATAAATCGGCAGATATTTTTGAGGGGGTGAAGGACTCAAGATTTCCGACTGACGAAGGTCAATTCTCATTTTGTATGAAGGCCTAAACTTTAATAGTTTTTTAACCAACAAAACCTTATAAATTGTCTAGTAAACAATTATTCAGCTGTATGATAAAGTTTCTAGATTTCGTGAATTTGAAATATCGATCATGAAGACTGTTAGTTTGATAAGTGCATCAAAACATACATAGTCTAAAAATCAGGTGTTAATTTTTCTCCTTCTACGACTTGCCCATTGCTCCACTATATTATCTAAATTTACGTTGTCCAAAATTTCTTTCTCGCAAGTAAGAATCGTGAGGTCGTTTAGTCCTTCACAGGGGCGGCGCCAAGATCGTATTGACCTTGTTAATGTTATCCCTGCCATTTTCAACCTAAGATGTTTTTAGTCTACGTTTTTAACTTCTATCTCTAAATTTTATATATCTGTAATTAGATCTTTTTCGTTTTCTTAATTAATAATTTATTTGATGGCAAATTATACATACAAACATACATATTTAATCGAGTTTCACTCAAGCCAATTATATCAATATCATTTTCACTTGGACACAATCTCACTTCCAAGGTTTTTTTACAAAAGACTTGCTATGTTTTTGAAAACGCTATTTTGAGAACACTTTTTTGCAAGAGCGCTAATTCTACCTGTTGCTTTATTTTTTGCTGAGCTGAGTGACCCCTAGGAATGCTTAAAATACCTACTCAGGTTACCAGAAAACTTTCTTGCCCCCCCCCCCTTCATTTACATGTAACCCATCTTTCCCTAGATTGCTATACTGAATATTACCATTGTCAATAATGTCAAAACTGTTTATAGATAGTTCTTCATTAAGTAATGCATTGAGTTTTCCTACCTTTCCGTTTATGTACTGATCATATTTTCTTTTAACCATTAAAGAGAATGCAATTCTTGATTTTTGGCTCTATATTTTGGGTTCTATATTCACTTCTATATTTCAATTTCTTTATTCCAGAAACCTTTTGTATTCTAGAGTGTGGATCTTAGAATAAAGGGTGTGGTTAAAGTGCCCTTAAACCCCTGTGCCCCCACCTTCTAAATGTTTCCAACGTCCCTGCTGCAGTTCCACCTCTGGAATACATAACATAAATCTGTTACCTGGGCGTTCAAAAAAAGTGGGCTCAACCTGCTGGTATTTATAGGTTTTGAGAATTTCACATTTTAGTCTGAATCTGCCCCTGCAATGCACTTCTGATTTTCTACTCAAACAAAATTTTCATCATCTTACAATCAATAATAGATTCTTACAAACAATCACTAAGAATGTGCCACTGCGATGAGATTGGTTTTATATTTCACGTCTACAACGATAAAAGGTTTACAAGAAGCCAAAACTCACCTGTTCTTTTGCTGACCCATTCTGATGCCTTTTCACTTGCAATGTCAGTGAATGCACATCTTCTTTCAATTGAATTACATGTTCATTTGAAGATGCCAGCTCCCCACTTACATTTATCAATTTCTTGCTGATATCTTAAGGGAGATAATGTTTTATTTGTCTTTCATTAATTATTTTTATTAGATTTTCAGATAGATTTTCATTAACAAGTCTAGGATTGAAAATAATATGAAAGAAATGAGGCATTGTTGAATCATTGGCTTTATATAACAAATAAGATCAGAACATATGCAACTAGTCGTACCGTTTTATCAGTATAAATGTAGTGAGTATTGCACAGGCTGAGACAGAAAAGGTGGCACTCAGCAAAGTTTGTTAGCTAAACTTCAAAATTCTAATAGCTTAAGCAAATTATATAAAGATTGTAAGACGACACTTTAGCTAGAAAATAATTAAATGTTTATCAAAGATTAATACCAAAAATAGCGATTGCAAGAAAATGTTTGATTTTTGCCTATTTTCAAACAATATCAACATTTACAAAAGCATGAAAATTGAGCGATGATGATTGAAGTACCTGCGAAACATTTTCAATAAAAAGTTTCTCTTTGCACCAATTTGCGAAATCTTATAAAATTCAACTCGAGGATATTTACTTTTTGCTTCGGTGTCTAGAACTGTTCATTTTATTCACTGTTCTTAGAGAATATGCTAAACTTTTTAGTCGGAATTTTTGGAGCTACAATGGGCCTACTTGCAGCGGCCACTTCGTGATATTTTGCATCAGAATTCAATCAATAAAATATGTCACAAAAAGTTAAACCCATCTTTTCAAACCAACTGTGATGTTGTTGAGGGACCAAATAATGCTGCAAATTGCTTAAAACAGCATCTCTTCTGCTCATTGAATGAAAAAATGCTAAGCTTCCCGCGATAAATGGGCAAACTCAAGTGTTTCAATAGCTGTGGAATAGTCGGCATGATGAAAATCTAAGGAAAATCTAAAACTAAGGACAGGGCCAGTAAGGACCAACTTGGCACTCCAATGACCTGGCACTCCAAAATGTGATCTTGCAAATGTTTCTCTAAATCTATGATGTCGCGTTTAACATAGTCTAAGATAAAATGACGTCTTATCGATAGCCGTTGTCCAGAAAGATCGTTTTAAGTTTTTCCAGTTAAGCGTGCAGTTTAGATTAGCCTATTTCGATCCACGCCTATTTCGATCCACAACTGGGTATATATTTTTCATCGCGTTCTTTCGGACCCTGATTCTGACGTTTTATGCTCTGAGGAGTGTCAAACGAAAAAGCTTTTAGTATGTTGTAAAATGTTTGCTTTTTCCAAAGCCATTTTCAAATTCTGTACCGCAAAAAAATTTATTTAGATTATAACTATTAGCAATAATCGATTCCTGATTCAGTTTCATTCGTTACCTAGACTTCCGATTACTGAGGATTTCTAATAAAGGTTTCTCTTACCTGCTTTGTGATCCTCGGTAAATTTTAATGAAGACTGCAGGTCGTTGCATCTTTTCGTTAATTCAGAATTCTGCAAAAATAGGTCAGTTATGTTTTGTATGCGCACTTGAGAAAAAGCGTTATAAAGGGTCCTTCCTTTTTCATTTAGCATTTTAACCGTTAACCGTATGAGATAAGACTGTATAAATTTACATAAGTAGCGATCATAAGTATAAAAATCTAATCATCATGCACATATGACCTATAATTACCCACGAACGACTCTGAGTTGGTGCAAAGTTTTGACAGGAAACCATTACATTGCATTGCATCTGAGCTGCAAATTTCTATAAGAGGACCTTTTCGTGAGACCAAAAATCGAGAGGTGATAATCTCTATAATACCGTAAAAGTCCCTCTCTCTTTTAAGCCCTATTAAGCCCCCTTTATCAAGCAAAAATTTAAAATAAACTCCCCTCTCTATAAATCCCCCTCTTCTTAAGCCTCTAATGACTCTTGACGGGTATAAATACGATAAGATTGTGTGCATATGTTACGACGCAAAAATAAACAAGGCTGAATTGCCTAATCAGTGAATATTGGCAATGCAAAAAAAGAGGCTTACGTTAGCGAGACTTTACAAAGATCGAATACAGATTTATGCAAATTTTATGTAGGGGTTCTGGCCAACTGGTAAGATTCATCGTCATCAAATGTAAAGTATAAAAACAGTTATTTGGTGTATCTTGCAAAAGGTGACGATGCTACACGGCAAAGTTTGGACTAGCTTCCAAAAAAATGTTAATAAGAAGAAATTCATTGGAAAACTGACCTTTTTTATGGCATCATGAGTTTTCCTTTCTTGAGTTGCCACGATTCTTCTTAACTCGTTTGTTTCTTTTGCTATGTCACTCATTTGTGCATTCAAATCGACAACTTTGATTTCCTAATGGGTATAAAGAAAATGTGACAAGCAAACCTTCAAGACGAATACCGAAACCACTAGTATGAATTGCCAGCGAAGAACAATTTGCAAACAATGTAAAGATGAATCAACCTTGAAAAACTCACTTTTTCTTGTAGCAACTTATTTTGATTCACTATCTCCTGCTCTTTTGAATGCAATTGTAATAACAGAGTAGACAGCTTCATTTCAAAATTTCTTTCTTCCTCTAAATTTTGTTTCAGTTTTTCTTCCTGTTGAAGGATTCGTTCACGCATAGCATCCTTTTCCCTTGTCAACTCGTCTACCTTTTCCAAATAACTATAACAAAATCAAGCGGAATGTATCATCAAAAGTAATATAGAAATTGAATGGATGAGACAATATGATGTTCTTCGACCGATGATGTTCTCCTGCTTTAAATAATTCAACCTGTTAAAGATGCAAATAAAGAAAATTGTAACACATTTTACTTCAAAAGATTTGTGGTAAAATCAGGCTTTTTGAAAGGGAAGGGGATATGCATTCAAAAAGTTTAGGCTACTGAAACCAAATCCAAAGCAAAGTAGTTACATGAACAAATGTTTTATTTCAAAAAACCCGCTCCTTGAGACTATTTCCTGCCTAAGGTAGAAATTGAAGAAATATTTTACCTTGCTTCCATGAGTGAACGATCACGAAGAAATGAATCCTGGAATTGTTGAGAAAAACATATAGCAATGGTCAATATATAGCAATGGTCAATGGAAGTAATTCTATGAAGCAAATGTTAAAATAGACATCGTATGAAGCATTATATAGCAATGGAAGCAATTAATAAAATAGACAAATATGAAAATGATTCTAAGGTTTGGCTTGCTTTTAATTAAATCATCTATGAATAATCAATTTAGCTTTAATATGGATAAACATGTTTTAGCATATTGATCGAAATCAATGAAAATCAATTCTAAACTGATATTAGGACACACCTTGGACTCTGCAGCCTCTTTTGCTGTGGTGGCCAACTCAGCTGCCATTTGGTCTTTCAAGCAGCGCAGTTCGGAAACTTCATCTTGTAACTCTCTTTTTGCTGTTTCTGCTTTATCTAGCTGTATCAATGTATGCATTAATAAGTAATTCGTTACAATGACATCATACAAACAAATATAATACTATTGAAAAGAAGGTGTGCTTATCACTTCTATCTACCTCTAGTAGACTTAGAATATGCACCTTCTTGGCTAAGAACATCTTTTAAACGGCGAGTTTTGCAAGTTCTTTGCTGCAATGTTTCTATCTATAAACAAGTATCATTTACGTGATAAGAAACTTAAAATCTACTTGCCATTTTCTGTGAATTCAAACTTTCAGTTTCAAGCTTCTCAACTTCTAACTGCATCATTTGGTTGTCAATTTCAAGTCTTCTTGTATCATAAACTTTTCGATTTGTCTCCCTCTGCTCTTTTTCTATCTCATTGACACTCTTCTGAAATGCATCTGGTAATCAAAAAATGCTTTTAGAATTTTAGTTAATGATTTTTGCACTAGATTTTTAATTTTTGATTTGTCTTTGCACAAAGTAATCAGTTTCCTGGAATTGACACCCATGAAGATGAAAGTAAAGTTAAGCGCTTCACTGTAAACGGATCGAGAAACATCTACGGATCCAATATTTTAACACTCTTTCGTCTCTCCTTCCGTCCCAAACTCCGCCCTCTACTCCCTCTAAATTTCCCAACCAAACTCCTTCACTACCTCATTTTCTCCTTTCCTCTTTCCCTCCTTCCCTCCCTCCTTAAAGCTGTTCATAAATTTCATGAAAATACATAAAGAAGTGAACACGTATGTTATTTGAAGTTTAAAGAAAAAATGGAAAATCAAGGAAATCTCTTAGATTCTGATACTTGTCACAATTCTTATAAACATAATAAAATGAAATAGAAGTATCATGCAAATAAAATAATGATGCATATCATTTCTGGTCTTCTCCATGAAGATTTTTTGTGGTTTGTCGACTCCAAACTATTGAGCAAAATGCCTTTGATTTCTACGTTTGTAACGTAAGGCAGTTAAGATCAACATCATCAAGCTACACACTGCTCAACTTGCTGGGAAGAATATTTAATTTAGTACACATAAAATCATTTAGAGTGCAGACTATAGCTTAGTTGTACATAGGATTTTTATGTTTTAATAACTAGATTGAAGTTTCATATTTTATACATTTATTTAACTTTATATTCCTTTTTCGTTGTGTTCCAAATTAGCTTGTAAGCTAAATATTTTTGACACACTAATCGAGATTTTGATTGATTGACTGATTGAATGATTGAAGTGATTGATTGACTGACTGATTGAATGATTGGAATCACACTTTGAAGATGTCAGCATTTTCGTCAATGATTACAATCACCGTTCATTTGTTGCTCTTAGTTTTCTCAATCTGTTAAGCTGTGAAACTCTGTCTCAGGTCTTTTGAAAATATTCTAAATATCCCTTATAAAAAACCTGCTATTCGAGTCTCTAATAATTTCAAATTTTTCTAATTGGACCAATTTCGTCGGTCCCCTGAGGAAAACAATCCTTCTGCTTTCATTTGCTTGGAAAATGTAAAACCCCATTCAAAAAATCTTTGCCTGCCCCATGCCGAGCTCTGATAGATAGGCGGTCTTTCCTATTGGTTTGTTTCGTTGTAGATAAATAACCCACAATAACCCTCAAACGGTAGGATAAGTACCGAAATAATGCCCTTGGTAGCATCAATTTTTGTGCTCGCCTGTTCCTACTTTGACAAATTTCTCCGCCAATGACTGTTGTTGATTCGGGAAAGATAAGATCTTGTTAATTTTCTATAATAAATCGCAAGCTAAACTCAGCAGCTGATTAAAGTTTCCCCTAAGAGGGAGCAACTACTTGCAATACCCCGAAGTGGTAGTGTTATTATCGAAACGGGGCCATTTGGTAGCCATTTCGTAGCCATTTGGTAAGACCCTCAAATCGACTGAACCCCCCAGCCAGGACTTAATGGGAGTACCACCCCTCCCCGGGACGATCACCTAGAGATAATACTTTCAGAGCGTTTAAAGTGTGGTTTCATGTAAGCATAAATCGTAAAATTGTGGGTAATATTACCTTCGTAAGACTTCTTAATTTCATTAAGTTCATTTTTGTGACTCATCGTTTTGTTTTCAAGATTTCTTTGCAGGTTACTGATGGCCATTTGCGCCTCTCTCAACGTCCTTTCTTTTTGCATCAACTCTTTTTCCATCTTTAATTTTTCCATCGCCAGCGCCTGAGCCTTGTCTTTATTTTCAGCACCAAAAATATTTTCAACCTTTGCGATTTTTTTTCTATTTTCTTTTGAACTTTTATTGTACTGCTGCAAGTTGTATTTGTCCTCTTCAAGTGTCTTGACAAGGTACTTGTATTCAGTGAACCTAAAGGCAAGCCGACTGAATCTCTCCTTCAAGCTTTGGCCCATCACTTCAACCAGTCCATCTGTTATCAAAAGTTGGTCTATTTCCTCTTCGACATCAAAATCCTCATTTGAAGGTTGAAAATTTTCAGCATACTGCTGCTTTTTCAGTTGCTTGTTTTCGTCTCTTAAAAGTGAAATCACAGTACTTTGGTCTTCAGTTATGCTCCTCAGTTTTTCAACTTGCATTATCATTTCACTAATTTCTTTTTGATGCTTTTCACGAAGCATGCAAACCTGACCTGTTAATGTTTTTGACAATTCGTCAGATCTTTGAAGACAATTCCAAAGGTTTTCAAGTTTTTCATTTACATCTTCAACTTCATAGCATCCTTCAACTCGCAGTCTTTCATCAATGTCTTGAAGCATGACATAGCCCTTCTGGAAATCAAAAATTTTACCAGCAATGTTTGAAATCGTAAATAGAAAATAAGAACGCATAACAGTAAATGAGAACATGTACCTATTTAATTTTACAAACGAGGTTTATTTGGACATGTGTTGCTAGCATTCCACGTGTCTATATGACATGAAAGAATTGGAAGAAAAATTGCTTGAAAAATGTATTGATGAAGTTCATCCACGATACGTTCTCGCCTGGTCTAGTTGTGAGGACAAGGTTGACTCCTTCAAAAACTTCTTGAAAGTAGCTATTATACCGTTAAATTAACTAGGGAGCAACACTCAGGAACAGCATAAGTCTAGGGACAGCATAAGTCTTCTAGATGTTAAAGTAAATGCAAGTGAGAGGGCATTCTAGGGACAGACTTGTTCATTAGAAACACTTTCATTATTATGGATGAGTGGATTTCGTCGGTCACAGCCCCGATTGCAGTTCTAGAATAGCAAAGAAAGGTGAACCTTTATTGGTGGCATTGCACCTCACTATTGATGGCATTGCCCAATTATGACACCGTTTACACGAAACCAGTTCCAGAAAGATATGTATCCAATTGAGATCTGTATAGATCTTTATACTGAGGCATTTTGTTTTCACGAGACCTTAACAGGAGGAAGTGAATTCAAACGAATAGGGACCCTTTTGAAACTTGTCTCGTGTAAACGGGATCTATATTAACTACAAAAAATTTCGCCGTGACAAAATTTCGGACAAATATTTTGCCGAAATTTTTTATCGACTAAATTCAAAATAAGACGGAATTTGATAACGACGACATTTTTTTCCTTTTAAGACTTTTTTCCTTTTTTCCTTTTTTCCTAAATCATCATCATCATTGTCATCGTCATCCATCAATCATAGCCTCTTGCCCCCCCCCCCCCCCCTCTAATTCTACCACCCTGGCTACGCTACTTTTCTAACTGTCTTTTGTCGCCAGTTTCAAAAGATTTTACCTCTGTCTTTTTACACTCATCTGTACTATTTCTTTCATTCGTTTAAGGTATTTGCATTTTTTAACCCAAATTCCGAACTCCGCAGGAAGCAAAATTTCCAGGCCAACTTTTAGTGTTGGAGATGGTTTTTGCTTTCGGAATATTATACTTATATTCACTCTATTATATTTATACACTTTTATTAATACTCTGTTTATACACTTTCATACCATTTAGATACAGAGTAGCTACTCTTTAAATGCTAAAAGCATCTTTTTTGACCCCACCTTTGCATAAACTGAGTATACCGTCTAAAAGCTACCGCCTTGATCTGGTTCTCCTAACATGCTTTTCTGTGTGAAAAATTCTCCTCGAAGTAGCTAGGTACCAATTGGATTGAATATAAAGCAACCTGTAAGGTTTTGCCTCTTAATATTTTCGTAATATGTTGCTATCTCTCTGTTAAATATCCATGACGAAATTTTGTCACGAAGAAATTCTGAAAAGTTCTCCGAATTTTTTTTCGACAATGTTTATCCGCCGAAAAGTTATCTGACGAATTTTGTTGTTGTTAATGATTAATGGTCTTGGAGAGAATCGAACTCCAGTTCACAGCATTAATTACAAGGGCAGGGCTCAATTAACGGAGTAGGAGACATCTGAATCATCTCTGGAGATCTTCACAGAAGCCAAGTCAGTTATGTTTTGTTTTTTGGCCCAGAAGTCAAGGCACAAATGTCTGGGTCACGTGACTGTAAACAAACATTTTGTGCGGGACAGTCAGCGTGTAATAGGGATATTGATGATCGCAGCAAGTCTGAATGTTTACTGTTCGTGAACCTGGGCTTCCGAAGAAAGATATCGCTGTGCTGTCTCTTCGACCAAAAAGCCCGTTAGGATGTTTCCTTCTTGTCTACCCGCTGCAGTAAAAATGTCTTTTCTCGTGGTTTGATCAAAGAAATGGTGTTAAAATATACATATAAAATGAATCTTTAAGTCTTTGTCAATGACAATATAAATCAGTTCTTACAAAAAAGTTAAAATAATCTCGATGCGCTGCGATTCTAGAGGGCACCCCCCCCCCCCCCCCCCCCGTATTTTTGTGTGATGCGTTATTGGCCATATTTTCGTGCATGAAATCGTGAAATCTCGATTTTTTATGGGTGATTTCGTGAATTAAGATTCCTACGTGAAGCGTGAAACGTGATTTTTCCGTGAATTCGTAAATGAAATTTTGAATGATAATTTAAAAAATTGCCTCAATTTGGTGCGTAATAAACCAACAAGAGTTAAATCTCAAATTAGTATTTTTGAGGTTGAAGATAGTGATGTAGTCCTTCAAGCAAGGCTCTGATGAGCAATAGCTGATATTACATTTATTGTTTGCGTGAGCGTGAAAATACAATTTTGCAGTTCGTGAATGCGTGAAAAGTCAAAAAATTGTGCGTGAATGAGTGACTCACAACCACTAGGGGGGGGGGGGGGATTCTATGTCCTACCAAATCTCATATCAGTGGATTCACCGTATCCACAAGTAACAACACAACAACATTTTCCTGCAGCCTTCACCAAGCTCCTTTAATCATATGAAATATACTGCTTGCCGTCAAATATTGCTCAATACACATGTTACTTATCATGTGCGAACGACAGGAAGTCATTAAGCACCTATATTTTGCCTTCTCGAGAGCCCTGTTGGTAGAGTGATTTAAACATTTTACTTTTAAACAAAATCATGAAATGAAAGCACTGCAACCAAGATAGAATAAAGGTGTTGCAGCAAGATAAAGTTCTTCAAACCTAAAGCTAAAGGTAAAAGAGAAGCGTGCGTCACTTTGCTAGTAACGTTCACTAACCAGACAACACAAGAGAAAAAACCGGAGTGCATGGAAAAAGGGTATTGAAGATTGAGATAGAGTAGACTATAGTCTTGTTGCAGCTCGGGTTTACCTGCTTGGGCATATTAAATGTTAAATGTTCATCATCATCAGTAACGGAAGGGTCAAGGCTGACCCGCCGTGGCACACGCAATGGTTGTCCGCCAAGTGTCCCTGTCTTGCGCCTTCCGAAGCAGCTCGGCCATGGTCATTCCCAGTAAATCTTCCACGTCGTTCTCCAGTTTCCTTCGTGGTCTTCCTCGTTTCCTCTTTCCGTCCACCATTCCCGAAAGAATGTCATTTCCCAAGCCTTTACTTCTCGCAACATGGCCAATAAAAGATAACTTCCTTTTGTTGATGCTGTTTATGAGGGTTGCTTGGCCGATCCTTTCCAGGACCCATTCGTTCGTTTTCCTTTCTCTCCAACTTATACGCATAATTCTTCTGTAACACCATATCTGGAAGGACGTCAGTCTGTTCCTGTCACATTTCTTGAGGACCCAACATTCACATCCATAAGTTGCTACAGGGAATACTAGCGTATGGAGGATTCGGATTTTTGATTGGAGTGTGATCGAGCGGTCTTTCCAAATGTTGCTGAGGCTTACTACTGCACTTCTTGCTATGGCCAACCTTCTTCTGATTTCTTTGCTGTCATTGCAATCGTTAGTAAAGTTTGCACCGAGATAAATAAAATTATCCACTGTTTCAATGACTTCGCCGTTAACAGCAAGATCTCGCATTTCCATGTTGTCTGGATCACCAGCCATCTTCGTGACTTTCGTCTTCTGCGTGTTTAGCATCAGTCCTGCCTGCTCGCTTGCTACTTTGACTCTTGTGACGAGGTCTTCCAGCTCTTGCATGGATCCAGCAATAAGGACAATGTCATCAGCGTACCTAAGGTTACTGACGGTTCTTCCTCCCACTTTTATGGATCCCTTGAATCCGTCTAGAGCTTCTCGCATAATTTTCTCAGAGTAGACATTAAAAAGATGCGGCGACAGTATACAACCTTGGCGGACTCCTTGACCGATGTTGAAGAAATCTGTCATGCCATAAGTGGTTCTTACAACTGCTTTCTGGTTGTCATAAAGATCTTTTATGAGATGGATGATGTGCGTTGGAAAGCCCATCTCAAACAGTGCTTTCCACAGTGTCTCGTGGTCGACTGTGTCAAATGCCTTCCTGTAGTCTATGAAGCACATATACAGGTTATGGCACCGCTCTCTGTGTTTTTCCATTATCAGCTTCAAGTTTAGAATTTGATCTCGTGTGCCTTTGTTTGCACGAAATCCACATTGTTCATCTGCAATTTCTTCATCTAGTTTACCTTTCATACGACCGGCTATAACTTTTAAAAGGATCTTGCTGCAATGGCTGATTAAAGATATTGTTCTGTTGTTACTGCATTCTAAAACGTCTCCTTTCTTTGGGATGGGTACAAAAACTGATGTAATCCAATCCTCTGGCCATTCTCTATCTTTCCAGATCTTTTTGCAGAGAACATGGAAAAACTCGACGACATTCCTCCACCGTTCTTAACAAGTTCCGCGGCCACTTCGTCGATACCTGTGCTTTTGTTGTTTTTCAAATCATTTATGGCTTTCTGGATTTCACTCCGCAGAGGGGGCGGTTCTTCTTCGGTTTGGTCGAACGCAAAGTTGTCGTGTGCTAAGTTGTCATTAATTTTATACAGATCTTCGCAATATGACTTCCATCTTTCTTTGACATCATCTCCATTGCACAAAGCATTACCGTTTTCATCTTTTATTGTGTCAATGGTTGGTTTGAACTTTTTGGTCAGATCTTTGATTCCTCGATACAGATCTCTGGTTGAATTAGTTATGGAGTTTTCTTCAATTTTCTTACAGACTCTGTCTTTTTGCTGATTTTTGTCTTTTCTCATCATTCTTTGTACTGTTGCATTTTGTTTTTTGTATTCGTCGGTTGTTCCTTTCAGACATCTTCGTTTCTCGATTTCTGCTCTTGTTTCTTCTGAGATCCAATCATTTTTTATTTTTTTTCGCTTTTGGATAGTTTGCTTTGCAACTTCGACTAGACATTCCTTGCCTAACTTCCAGAAGTCGTTAGGGGGAATTTCTTCAGTTTCACACTCTAGCAGGGATTCGAATTTGTTGTTAATGTCAATCTTGTACTTTTCGCCTAGAGTGGAGAAATCTAGACGTAGCGTTGGTGGTGGTTGATCTAATTTCTTCAGTCGCATTCGGATCCTGGCGGACAGAAGTTGGTGATCACTGTTGCAGTCGGCTCCTGGTAGAGTTCTTGCATCTTTCAGGCAGCTTTTCCACTTCTGTTCGATCATGATGTAGTCGATTTGATTTCTGATCGTTCTGTCAGGCGATGTCCAAGTGTACAGTCTTCTTGGATGCTGATCAAAAAGCGTGTTGGCTACGACAAGATTGTTTACTTTACAGAAGTCGATGAGAGTTTCTCCTCTTTCGTTTCTGATGCCAAGTCCACAAGTTCCGTGAGTTGGTGTGGCTGTGTTTGCTGTTCCTACCTTGGCATTCAGGTCTCCCATCACGATTTTAATGTCACGGCTGGGTATGGCGTCTAATGTCTCTTGCAGTTGGTTGTAGAATTCTTCAAGTTCATCGTCACTGGCAGTGCTTGTTGGAGCATAGCACTGTACAATGCTGAGATTGTATGGCTTGGCTTTGATACATACTTTCAGGATTCTGTCTGATATTGGCGAGTAACCTATCAATGCATTTGCTGCTTCTTTTGCAAGGATAATGGCTATTCCATGGCTGTATCCGACTTCTTTTCCTGAGAAGACGACTTTGAAGGAGTCTCCGCTGACAAAACTGCCGCAGTTGTTCCAGTTTGTTTCTGCAATTCCCAGTATCTGGATCTTGCTTCGACTCATTTCTCTGCACACAGTGTCAAGCTTTCCTAGTTGTTTAAGTTTGCGTACATTCCAAGTGCCAATGCGCAACTCGTTCCGCATATTGTGGCATTGTTTTCCAGTAGCATACTTGTCGTGTCCAGCCTGGTTACCCGCTGGATAACGCGTCCCTTGGTGACCCGCGCGACGGACGATGCGGTATGGGGTTTTGTTTCGTTGTACAACCATTTTGTGTGTGGTCAGGAGCTAGGACTAGGTGGAGTAGAGGCCCCAAGTCTCTTTCTTCAACCGCAGTGCTCGCTAACTGAGCAGGTGATCTCTGCCATTTGCTTGGTTGCACCAAACCTTTGCCAGACATACAAAGCTGGGATGGCCATGGTCCGCAGTTGCACCGCAGTGTGCCCATCTCCGCAATCCGCTATCCTGCTGCCAATAGCTTTACCGTTACCCTAGCACGGGGAGCTGATAAGGTACTACTCCTTGCTCAAGGGAGCCCCAGGGTGCAGTTTACCGTCGTACCCAGTTAAATGTTACGGGCTGTTTTTTTAGTCAAAATATGTTTCATTTCATTGTTTGAATTGTAAAAGGTTATAGATACCGCAGCAAACTGGAATTCTATTCTATATGATATGATTTGTTCTATAGAGTGTTCTAGCAGCATGTAAAACTTTTTCATAGTTTCGATTCAATTTCTTTACAATTGAATAAAGACTTTTATATTTTTAATGCCAAAATGTCAAAATGTCAACGAATTTTCCGAAGATTAATGACCAATTTTATACACAGGTTTTTATCAGAGCTTTAAATGGCTTTTCTTTTAACTACCAAGCCTGTGATTGAACTTATAAATTTTAAAAAATAGCATTTATTTCTTAACTTAAAAGTTTCGCAAATGTTAAAAAAAATGTGTCGCAACGTTATCATTTATAAAAAAAACTTTGCAAGCAAGGGGACTCGCAATACCTAATGATTGGGTAATGATAGTTTTAATATTGATAATTTGCCATCAGGGCAGGAAAATGTCCGACTTGTTGCTGTTTGCCTGGAAATCTGTAGCGTGAAATCGCCATTGCTTGATTTTAATATGAATATGAAATGTATGTTACTCTTTTTCTATGGAACGCTGTTTTCTTGTGATTTACATACAAACTGTTTGGTTTTTGTGCTGCACTACTATCAAAAAACGAAGTTTAGCTTTCAAAATACCATCTTCTGGTATTGTCAACGTCTGTTATACCAAATTTCCGGCAGTTCAGGCATGATTTCCAGCGACAAATATAATTTAAGGAAGATAAACAAAGTTCGTTTCTCTTTTTACATTAGCCATTCTAGATAAGTAAAGAGACTTAAAGACAGCCAGTCTTGTAAGGTCAATTTCATTGAAGATGAATATTTTCTGCAGTCGACTCGGCAACTGCAGAAAATATCTATAGATCTATGATCATGCCTGTCTTCATGCCTGTATTTGATTGCCTCCAAAACAACGTGTGTGACCCATTTACAAATTACTTTGAGAGAAAGGACCATGAAAAGTACCAAAGATGAAAAATGAATTTGGTCGTAAAAGTTTTTTTGTGACTGCTGCGCATGTTTACAACAAAATTCCTATTTCAGCAAGAAATTTAGACTCTAGGATTTTATTCAGAACACAAGCACATGATCTTATTTAATTATATGAAATTTTTAGCTACATTAATTTAATCCTTTTATTTTGCATATTTCCTTACGCACAGGACCCTAATGATAACAGTATGCTGGTCATACTGATAGGCTATTCCTGTATAAACATTCGTGTATTATTATTGCCTTTGTGGATGTGTCCATTATTTTTGATACTTTCCTACAGGCATTCACATCATTTTTAAACGCTAGCTCAAAAGAATGTAAGCATTTTGGGCTGATATCTTTGCCTTTAGCACCACCACGGATTTAAAACATTTATTTTAACTATTGAAAAATTAAATAGTACTCTTACATCAATACTTCAATAGTATCTTGTTTGCTAATACTGATATAAAATTAGAGATTTACAGATTAACTTAAACCTTGAACAAACAAACAAGCTGTATGTGCTCGATCAGTATTTTGCTCGATGACCTTCTCCTTGATCATCTAATACAGTATAAACAAAGTGATGCCTGTTCGAATAACTTTGATCAAAAATTGAGGACCAACAATTAGTTCCTTTTTAGTATGAAGGTTAATTTTAGAACAAAGTTTAAATAAACCAATCAACTTAAAATATCACTTTCAGTGGCTGGAAACTTTGTCGAAGCTTCGCAGGAAATCTTGAATTTTTTATTTTGCTGCCAGGAAGAAAAATCTTTTTTCAAGCCCTGTTTGCCATGCTATAACTCTCTCATAATTACAAATATATTTTAATGAGGCATTTCATGAAACAGCCTTTAAATGATCTCCGTGTGTAGCTTTATGCACAAATTTAAATTTAGGATAACTTTTGTTTCCTAATTCAATAAAATTCACAAAGCAATCCTTTGTGAAAATAAAATTTTCGTCTCATGTTCTTTCTGCAAATGAAACAGCTCCTGGGAAGTGGAAGGAGAAGAAAATCAAATGCAACCGCGCCTCTATACGCTTCTTAAAGAATACATTCTCTGAATGAAATAAAATAGAATGATTTTTCTTTAACTTCAACGCATAATGGATATCACAACCCAACATGTTTAATTGTTTTATGAAAATCTAGAGGATCATACTCCATACTCCATTATCTGTCCCGATCAATTCTTTATCTTCATATTTGCCAAAAATGGATAATATACAATTTTTTTGATAAGAACCAGTGAATTTAAGTTCTGGCTGACTGTTCTTAATTTTTCGAAAATCTGAGGCTGGATTGTTGTTCTTTTTTTTTCTCTAGGGATTTTTCAAGCCTCATTTGCCAACAAGGTGAGTGAGACAACTTTCATTTGCCAACTAGTTCAAATATTCACCGAAAAAGCACCCATACATGGCTAAAAATCCTCGTTTTTGAGGTAAGACGTTGTTCAAAATTGCATTTTACAGTGGTTCAGCCTTAGCTTGTTCTTAATTTATTTTTATCTTTTGACCACTTTTGAGGCTCGTGTTTTTATAAAATTGTTCATATAAAAAAAGGATTTTAATTTCAATCTTCCTGTAAAAATTAGTCTGTGCCGAAAATTTCATGTTGTTTGGGCTGTGAGGCAGTAAATTTCCCTATTTTCAAAATTTAGCTTTTCTTATGGAAATTTAGCAATGGAATTTGTTGCTGTGGTGAAATGTCTAAATATTCAAACAAAGTAACGCGCGGCCGAACCGTCCAAACGACATGAAGGGTAAACTAATCTCAAGATGAAGATTTAAAATCTGAAGTCCTTTTTGAGAAATGTCTGCAGAAAGCGAGATGTAAAATCCATGCTATCAACATATGGGGCGGAGGATACGCGCAGAAAAAAATTTTTTGTTCCATTTGTTATAGTTAAATTTAAAATTTGATTCGCTAAAGCTGTGTACTCGGTAATGCAGAGAAGGTTACAAACTTTTGTGAAAAAAGGTGACTCAACTCCTCGCTCAACTCTAACTTTACTAGTGTAAGGTCTACGCAAAAGTGAGCTAAACCTGTAAGAAAACAGAATAGGCACAAAAACTTACAGAATAACCATAGGACATTCTTGCCAATCTTTTTATCTTCTGGCGAATAGCTCTTAAAGTCTTTTATTTATGTTCGCATCAACTTGCTATCCCATGAAAGACCTTAGAAGCAGTTCATTAATGGAGAAAGATTGCATTTTAAAAAGTGTTAATATCATTTCTATAGCAACTATTCAGTAAACCTATCAAAAAGATAAAGTTTTAATAGGCCCGAGGGAGTAATGAAATTTATAAAGAGCAAAGTAAGTAACTGGAGCTCGATTAGCCCTTTGTTTTAAGGTACAATCACTGCCAAAAGTCTTGGAACACACTAACGGCAGTTTTCAAAGGCAAATTCAGCCACCCCCCTCTCCCCCTAGGAACAGTGTTGATTTACTATAGAAATAATAAAGAAGTGGGGGAGTACCTTTTTTTCATGTGGCTGCTATGATATTTTCTATACTTTCAACACTGTTCTGGGAGGGGGGGAGGAGGGGGACGGAGGAAGTAGTATTTGGACAAATGAAACTGAAAAAAGCACAGCGCAAAAGTTGGCTGCTCCAATTTATTTAGGCAGCGAGGGTAAGGTAAGATGGGGTCTTTCAGCTAAGTTTAAACAGGACTTTTACAAGTGCAAAATTGTTGTATTGCGACAAAATCGAAAGTTTCTAAGCTAAGACTATGCTCAGTAGAAACCTCTTCTATTTCCACGATTTTACTGAAACTTGACAACTGTTACTGCCCTAATCGAGAAAGATTTTCTAGAGATTGACGAAGATATTTTTTACGCAACACCAGTCGAAACAGATGAAGATAACGGGGTCAGAAAAGCGTTTAGTGAACGGACCTAGAGGTATACGCTTTACTGAAACTGACTAGCATGTTATTCTTTTTAAACACTAAATGGGCAAAGGTCTATTTTATTTCGTGGATCAAATCTATGGAGCAAACTGAGCAAAGATGTCAAGCAAATAGGCCACCATACAAATATTTTAAAAATGCCTTCACTGGATTCTTTGGTAAAGACGCTCCATTTAAAAGCAAGCTTGTTGAAGGAAATGATGGCCCGTTTATGACAAGATACCTTAAAAACCTCACCATGGACATGGCAGCGAAAAGTCAGGAGGATATGGTGGCGAGAGATGCGTTATTCGGGCTCATTCTAATAATTGCCTACGAAAAGCTATGGATTCAAGCTATGGAACCGAAACATGTGCAGCCAGTGGAAGAATATTTTGCGAAAGAAAGAGGTTCTTGAAATAGACGAAAGACCCCGGCCTAATTTCATATCGAAAAAAGATGGAAGTTCATATTTGATTTTGATCCTTCTCCTATGTGGTGACATTAGACTAAATCCTGGACCTGTTCCGAATTGCTATTTGTGCAAAAAGAAAAAGATTGAAACGAAACTATGAATGGGAGACGAATTATTATGCAACGACTAAGGCCTTCAGAGAACAAAAGAACAGAGAACAAGTGGAAGCAAATGCACACAAAGATTCAGCTGAATCCAAATGCAGACATTACCTTCCCAAAAAATGGAATCAAAAAATCAACCGATTTCAAATCTGTGGAAATATTCTATAATATCTGCACAGGAGTCAAAATCCCAACAAAACATCCCTCTTCGTATGTTAAACAATGCAATACAATACCATACCACATGCGGTAGGTACGGGAAACTCAAACGTGCTATGAAGTGTTTTGACCGTTAACTTTGATGCTCAAAAATTCGAAAAATTGTTTTTCTCACTGTTTTTCTATGCGAGACAAAATTGGCGAGGAGAATTCGATAGGAAATTTCTGGTATCAATGTAGACGGTAATTCAGGCGAGTTGACAAGATTGGAAATCGAGGAGCAGCGTAGAGGGAGAATAGAAGAGCACAGGCGACAGCAGTCGTACTTTAGCGCTAACGAAAATGAAAGTTTTGTAGAGAGGAACATGGACACGGGTCGCAGCCCTACTATCGAAGCAGCGACACCACAACAATGAGCAACAGATAACACAAACACAGAAGCTGCAACTGATGTAAGTCATCCCTTTTTATCGATGGGTTGGATGGCTTTTAAATCTTGAATTCGTCAAATTCAGCAATACTTCTTGTTTGATTAGCTTCGTGGAAAATTTCGCTCTGTCTCAATCGAGATAGCATAAAAATCGGGTAGGCACAAACGCAAATAGGATGGTAAAGGGACAAATGCTGTCATTTTGCCTTTTTTAAAAAACTAATACTGACATTACCTCCTTATAGGAAAAATTATATTGTATTTGCAATAATACTTGCTCAAGGAAGTCGAAAAAAAACCGCATTTCAGTTCACTCTTTTCCATTCAACTAAATTAATCTCTGGTCAACAATTCACTTCAGTTATTGAGATGTAAGAGCTTCCCTTCAAAGTCATCAGATGCAAGTTAGGGAGGGGATGGAGTCTGCAGTCGGAAATTGCGAACATTACGTTAGAAGGTGCTTACTTAACACACCATGTTGTGGCAAAATGTATCCTTGCCGTCTATGTCATGATAGGAATGAGGATCATGAAGTAAACAGGTTTGAAGTCGAGATATTGGTATGCACACAATGTCGCAAGGATCAGCCTGTTTCATCTCATTGCAAATATTGTGGTATTCTTTTTGGCCTATATTCCTGTACTAAATGCAGAGTTTTCGACGATAACGACCATGGCCAGTTCCACTGTGAAGAATGTGGTTTGTGTCGCAAAGGTGGGAGGGAAAACTTTTTCCACTGTAAACAGTGCGGTATTTGTCTTACCAAAAGTATAAAGGATTCTCATAAATGTAGAGAAGAAAGCGGCAAGGACAAGTGCCCTGTGTGTTTTGATAGCATCCACACTGCAACAGAGCCCTCTTTGGCTCCAAAATGTGGCCATCTTATACACATGAAATGCCACCGTTTGATTATGGAATTTGGCCACAGAAGGTGTCCGTACTGTAATCAAGATTATTAGAAAGACAAATTTTTTAAAGCTGAATTTTGAAAAAAGGGAAGGAACTACTGCTGCTGTTTGCTGTCGTCTACATTTCAAATACTAGGACAATATTTTGCCATCTGGTCTTCTGTGAGATGTTTGTAGATGGCATTATTTATTTACTGTAATAATCATTTAAACTTTTGACAATGCTTGTGAAACAGAAGACTATTTCAACAGGAAATGATATTTGTTACTAGAGAATGATAGTTACGTCATGTTAGAGTTTTTAGTGTTGCCAGTTTTTTAATTTATTCTTTATGGCAAGGCTGGAAAACATTAAGAGTTTTGAAAAAATGAGGATAAGAAGCTCAACATTAAAAGCTCACTTAAAATAATTTGCTAGATTTCACAAATAAACTAACTATTTGCAGAATATTGTTGAAATTGTATGATTTCTGGAAAAAATTTGCTCAACTGATTATTTAAGCTAAAGCAGTTTTCTATCTTTTAGCTGGACAGTGCTTTGAATTCAAATCGTTGTCTGAGTGCCTTTAATATCTTTCAGTCATAGGCCTTCATTAATAATAATTTAGTCAGTTAAACTGTAAATTATGTTAATAATTTTTTTAAGAAACTGGGTAATGATATTGACTGTCCAGATAATGCCTCTCACTGATAATAATACAGGGTAAGCTGTACCTCTTGTAAATGGGTCATTCCCTGTTAATTCAAAAGATGTGAGCTTAGAATATTTATCTTAAAATATAGAATATAGATCTGTATATATCATTTCAGCTGTGATATTGCATTTTCAAATTTTGTCATATTTTAGGTAAAATCACTGATTGGCTACCCTTTTGAATTTCATCAAGATGGAAATAATTTTTTTCTTTCTTTTTCTCTATGTATTTCTTGCCTTATAGTTCTAAATATTTGCAGTTCACCATTTTTATACCTAGAAATATGGAAAAGTACTGAAAATTTTGTAGAAGTCTTGCTTTGTGAACTAATACAAAAAGGAAAGAGAAGGTTAGGAATGAATACAAGTGAAGAGTTAGAAGCTATTAGAAAAGAAGCTCAATGGACAAAATATTGTCAATGTGTTAGCGAAGCTGAGCATAATGTGCGGAAAATGAATGAAAGATGTCAGCTTTAAAAGGAAAAGACCTTGCATGGGACGTTTATGACAAATAGACAATGAAGCAGGCAATGATAGATGGAATTGGCTTAGAAAAACAGGAATTAAAAGGGGAACAGAATCAATGATAATGACTGGTTCCTTATAAACAGGACAGACTTTAGAACAATGCACCCTATCGTATACTAGTAATCTTATTCGATCTAAAACAAGTAAATTATGGATTTAAATAAGTACAAAATATTTTACAGCGGCGATAAACTGAACAACTGGAATAGCAATTGAATGTGAAGATACAATTAAAAAAACCTACTTACTTAAGATGATGTCTCTAAAGTATTGGCAATTTTACTGGTTTCTGGCTCAATATTCCTGGTTAGCATGTGTTTATGGTCGTGTGCTCTTATCCAACTTTTAAAAACTACACAGGAGAAAGCAACACACGCCAAGATGAAGTGCAGAATATGTGGACAGGTGAATGAGATGGTGAACGATATCGTTAGTGAATGCAAAATGTTGACATGATTGGGTTGGAAAACGAATCCATTGGGAATTATTTCATAAAAATGGGATCAAAGTAAAGACAAAGTATTACCAACATCAGCCAATAGTAGTACAGGAAATGAGACATGCAAGATACTGTGGGACTGAAACATCCAAACTGACCAAATGATCAAAGCAAGACGTCTGGATATCATTGTGATATAGACAAAGAAACAAAGTTTGCTAAAATATTGCCAAGTTCCAGGTAGAAAATGTTCTTAGATATCCGTTTATGGGCCAGAATTAGGGTAAATTGAAAGCACTTTGGTACATTTGGAAAAAAATTCATGCTCTACCAATTAAAAGATGCACTCTGTTGGAAGGATTACTACCCTAAACAAATGAAAGAATTTGTATTTGAGATGGAATATTTCACTGGCAAGTGCTATTGATTGAATAATTTTGCTTTTAAACTTTAATATAGATTTAATATAGATTTAAATCTATCAGTCTGTAAATTATTTATAGGAATTGCTTGCTAGAAGGCTCACAATAAGTCATGGAATATTTCTTCCTACTGGTTCATCCTGACTTGCTTCCAATTTTAGAAGCTTTTTGCGAGTTAACGGAAGATCGTTTTATGATGGGATCAAAACATATGGAACTTGAAAAGGAGTGTAATAAATATTCGAGATTTAAGCGACAAATACGATTCTTTTCTGACATTTATTTTTCGATATATATTTTTCGATAGGATACTTGGGGTGATTCTCCCCTTGGAGGCAGTCACCGGCAGACCCGCATGGCATCACTCTGCCTACATAAGTAATGGTTATCAACAATAGCTAACTTGAGCTTGACACTATGATAATTGGCTAAAGTTTGTTTAAAAAACACGGGAAAAAGTTAGGTTGCAACCCAGCTACCAGAGACAGAGGCTGACTGGCGAGTCGGGCTACCGGGCAATCGCTCAAAATTATTTAAATTTCTTTTTAATTTTGCTATCAAATGGCAAAATGAATGAAAAGATCACATTGAGGTACTGCAAAGACATTGTCCGGAATTTGGGGCCCCCCTGGAAGCATTTTGTATTCTGGGCCCAGGACATATGCCACAGAAATGACAGTTTGGGGAAAAGTTAGGATTGTTCTTGCTCCCGGAAAGTAGCCGTAATTTTCCATTCACTTCATTGCGATAAACAATCGAAAGCATGGAAAATAAAATGGCGTCGCAGGTCGAGAAGATCAAAGTGTATGTGTCTACTGTTCCAGGTTTAGAATTCCTATGTGTGTCAGATTGCGAGGAAGTGTTCCAAACTAGGGCTAAAAAAGAAGGAAGAGGGAGAGTTTCCTTTGAAAGTGATGTACAACAACTAGATAAACTATGTAATCTAAGGTCTGTCCATCACTATTGGGTTGAAGTGTTTCAGACGTCGTCTGCATGGGGTGACGCCTGCTGCAAAGAAGACATTTTAAAAGCCTTGGAGATATTTACAGATAGTCTCGATTGGGAAAAATCACTGCGTGCTTTTAATCATTTCAAAAATAAAACACATAGGCCGAGTGAATGGAAAATAATTGAGCCTAAACGCTCTAATGGCGAGGACGCACCCCCTCAGTCTGAAGTGAAATTTCGTGTTACGTGCAGTAGAAATGGAAAGCACTGTTTTACATCAATGGAAGCTGCAAAGTATATTGGCTCTGGTGTAAAAAGTTATTTCAACTGGCAAGTTGACCTTGAAGACTTTGATATTGAAATTTTGGCATTTATCAATGAAATGGAAGTAACTATTGCCATCAAGATTTCATCTGAAAGCAAGCATAACAGAAACGTTTCATTTTTTGGTCCAACAACATTGAGAGCGACAACATCATACTGTTTATTAAAGCTAGCAGGAACCAAAAGAGGTTAGTATTTTGCAGACACTGTTTCTTTCAATATTGAAATGAAAAATGTGGCCTGGAAGACCAGGGTGCTTTCCATGCAAACTTCATACCAAATGTATGCTGAGGATATGCCAGGTGTATGCCAAGGTTCATATGCAACCATGCCAACTATTTTTCTAGCATTCAGATGATAAACAATCAAAGATTTGTGCTGCACTGAAATACACATACTTACAGATGCTTATCTCAGACCAACACTACATGAACAACAGAACACCATGCTGAAGATCTTTGGGCTTTGCATATGTAATGCACCCTGGCAAAAGGGTGGTTGTAACACCAATTGTTCTTATATTTGCCCATTCTTGAGGAGTTACTAAAATTCATTCATCATTTTTTTATTATTTAACGTTGGTATTGCATCAGCAATGCATAGAATAATGCAGTCCCTGCCCTCAACATAACGGTCAATGTGCTTTGATCTGAAAATCTATCTACATCTACTAATTTCTGCCTATCTTCTAATGAGAAGATCATTTACCTATGAAATATTACTTCACATCACATGTAGCACTGTAAAGTATCAAAAAACAATCGCAGAACTTTTTTTCCAATTTTCTTTAATCCTAGGAGAAGAACTGAGAAGTGAAATTTCCATTTAAAATTATTTTTGTTGTTGCCTACCTACAACTTTACCAGACTGTAAAGTTCCATAGGTGTCTGCGAAGTAAAAATATCTATAGCAAAGTCTAGAAAATGCATGTACAATGGGACAAACAATTTTTGTCAAAATCCAGAAAATTAAAGCATAGCTAAGCTGATGGGTGCGAACTGCTTCATTTTCGGATGTTCAAATTCAAGGAATCATAGAGGAATAAGTATTTTTAAGTTTTCGAAAGCTGAGAGTGAGTTTTTTAAAAATTGGAGAAAACAAATTCTTCAGATAATAAAAAGGGATTGTGAGATTGATGCTGATCTACGTCATCAAATTTGAGAAGACAAACTGCATATTTTTAAAGTTCAATTCCAGGCAAACTGTTTTTATTTATATGTAAGTATAGCAGCTGGGTAGGCAAAATATGATTTTGTTCATTTAATGTGAGTATTTTGATCGATTTTTAAAGAGGGTTTTCAAATTTAGCCATTTTGATATCAGAGTAATGTGGACGCAAGTCCTAACTGAATTAGTCTGGTCCGATTCTATATGAAACCATGAAACCGCAAACCAAAGGTATGTGAATGGGCCTTATTTGAGCATTAATAATTGAGAATGCGCTCTTTTTCTTCGGTGAGCTACCCTAATTGTACCAATGCGCGACACATTCAATTTTCTTCCGTTTTAGAAGAAGGCCACTCTCTGAGAAGCTCAAGGGCTGCATAAGTTTTATGGCCGCATTGATTTCTTACCTTTTTTAAGCGGAATGTTTCTTGTATTTTAGTAGAATGCCACATTTTCATCGAAGAATATCGCTATTGAAAAAACAAAATACCTTTGTTGGAATGCTATAGATTACTACATCAAGTTGGATACTATATTTGCGGGATGAAATAGTGAAACAAATTGCTGGTGCAAACTGTTATCTAATCTGTCTAAAATCAAATTAAAGTAAAACATGCTGGGCTTGCAAGTGTGCTTGCAGATTCCAAGTTCTGTCATGCAAAAAATGAGTTACTAACACTTAGGAGTGTTAAACGCTTCCCTGCTTTCTTTCTGTCTTTTTCTTTTCGATGCTATCTTGTTTTGTACCTCAAATAGATAAACGATGAATGCCTGAATACTGCCAAGAAAAGGATTTTGGTTCTTTTATATTTATGAATCTTTATAAACCTGTTTTTCTAACTCGTTACTCATTTCTGAATTTATGTTTTCATGGTATATGTATAGTGAGCTTGAGAAGCAAACATTTTCTTACGTCTGGGGAAATAAACCAAACAAAAGTGTTTGATTTCTAGGTTTTCTCTTCCCTTCACCTTGCATGAAAATGCCAGCAGTCATGAAATTATCAAGGTGGGCTTTAAGTCTGCAAAGATCCTTCTAGAACATGCCCTTTTAACAGAGCATTACTCTACTTCTAAGCTCATAATCGCGAAGCAATAAAACTTATTGCCAAACTACTCAGAAGTTTTTCACTAAGAGCCAAAAAATCTGCTTGTATTTTTGTATTTTTATTAATATTTGTATTGGTATTTGTTTTTGTCCTTGTACTTGTGTTCATCGTGGTAGTTAGGACTTTGACATTGGGGGAAGGCCAAAACAATTTCCCAGCATATTGAAATTACTAAATTATAAATACATACAGATGTAATGCACAAACATGTACAAACCAACACAGTGATGAGATAGAAGGTTAAATGTAATTGTGTTTGTATTTTTGTTTGTGTTTATGTTTTTACTTGTAATTGTGTTTGTATTTGTGTTTGTATTTGTTGTTTTTTTGTGTTTGTACTTGTGTTTGTATTGGTTTTTTTGTGTTTGTAATAGTATTTGTGTTTTTACTTGTAATTGTGTTTGTATTTGTGTTTGTGTTTATATTTGTACTTTTATTTGTGTTTGTATTTATGTTTTTGCTTCTAATTTACTTGTAATGTTTGTATAAATGTTTTATTTGTGTTTGTATTTATTGTTTGTATTTGTTGTTGTATTTGGGTTGGTACTTGTAATTGTGTTAGTAATTGTGTTTGTATTTAAGTTTTTATTTATGTTTCTACTTGTAATTATGTCTTTATTTGTGTTTGTATTTGTGTTTTTGTTTGTAATTGTGTTTCTAATTGTGTTTGTATTTATGTTTTTACTTTTAATTGTGTTTGTTTTATTTGTGTTTGTATTTGTTGTTTGTATTTGTTGTTGTATTTGGGTTGGTACTTGTAATTGTGTTAGTAATTGTGTTTGTATTTATGTTTTTACTTTTAATTGTGTTTGATTTATCTGTGTTTGTATTTGTGTTTGTGTTTGTATTTGTGTTTTTGTTTGTAATTGTGTTTGCATTTATGTTTTTACTTGTAGTTGTGTTTGCATTTGTGTTTGTTTTTGTTGTTTTATTTGTGTTTGCATTTACTTGTTTACTTGTTTACTTGTTTACTTGTATTTGTATTTGTTTTATTTGTGTTTGTAATAGTATTTGTGTTTGTATTTATGTTTTTTTTGTATTATTGATATTTGTATCTTATTATTTCTCATACTCGAATTTGTGTTTGTATTGTTATTTGTGTTTGTAGTTATTTTTGTTCTATTTATGTTTATATTTGTATTTGTTTTTGTACTTGTTTTGTGTTTATATTTGCATTTGTTGCTACCTGGCTTTTGAAGGTAGTTGTAAAAAGCTATGCTGATCAAGCAGTGTCCTTGTCTCTCCTCTCGATGTGACCTCTCCTCGTGATTCCCATGCCTGGAATTACAGAGAGATGGCGACTCTCCTCACTTGAAGTGAAAGTTGTTTATGATGCTAGTTTATGAATGTTTCCAAATACGAATTTTTATAAAAATTGTTTCTGGAATATACATGCATTGATGTATTTTGATGTCAGATAAATTGAACAAATTGCAGCCAACACAAATTAAGATATTTTTTTCCAGTTTAAATTTAAAATGAAATGGCTTAGAGATAATCTTTTTAAAGATAATTGAAGCCGAAATTTCCAATGCTTATAAAACACGCAATGACCCTGCAGCTGTACCTGTCAGACGGTTATAACCTAGGCAAATTTGCGATTGCATGACAAAAGGGGACAGCGCAACTGTATATTCCCTTAACTTATGTTTCTTTGTTGAACTAACATTGCCATAATGTGATTGCAGGTGATATCATATGTGATCCTATGTGTGGTACAGCTTCAATTTGCCTTGAAGGAGTGAACAGTTTCCCTTTCTCGTTCCATCTTGGCGGAGAGATTCACCCTGATGGATGCCACAATGCTGCAAACAATATTGATTACTTTTGCAAAGTCAAAGCAGAAACCAATGGGTTAGTAACTGTTCCTATAAGTAACTGTATCTGGAAATTTCAGGTTGTGAATTAGAACAATTATTATTTGCAATGAAAATCTAAAATTATAAATCAATGCCAAGTGAAATTTTGCAGTAGCGATCAATATTAAGAATAGAAGTAAGTTTTTCTGTGTAAAATCATGCCGTTTTACCCTCCGTTTACTCTAAAACTCTTTTTAAATAGGCATCAAATAAAACATTCGAAAACGGCACGATTCGAAAACGGCATGAAACGTTGCACTCTTGAAGCAGAACAATTTCATTACATATTGAAAAAGAAGCAAATTGTTCTTTTGTCATTCTTTGAATCCGGATGTCCTATTTTCACGCGTTTACAATTGAACATTTCATGCCGTTTTCCAGTGGCGGAGCCCGGTATTCCAGTGGTGGAAAATTTCGATTGAGTAGGGGAATGGTGGTGGTGTACCTTTTTACGTTTTATATGTGATTCTCTCCAGTCCATTGTTGTTCTTCTGGGTTATCTTTGTCGTGTCTCAGTTAATTCCGCAGCTTAGAAACACAACACTTTCCGCAATACGTGAGCTGTTCCAAGAATGGCCGACAACTGTGCACCTCCAACGATGTCAGGAATGTCTAACTTCCTATATCAGATCTTTGCGTTCTTTGAGATTGTTCCAAGTATCACTGCCAAGTATCACTGCCAGGTATCACTTTCGATGCTCCCGTTCTTTCTGTACCGTACTTTCTGCAAATCTCCCAGTGTACCCGCAGGACCACCTTGTCATGGCGTTTCCTATACTCTCTCTGGGTAAGCTTCGTGCATCCACTGATAGTATGCCTTACGGTTTCAGTAGAGTCTTCACAAAATCTAGATGGAGAAGTCTTATCTATGCCGTGCTTGATCGAGTTTGTTCTTGAAGCCTGTTCTTGAGCAGCTAAGATCCTACCTTCTGGCTCCTTTTTCAAAAAACCACTCCTTAGCCATTTCAAAGAATCGTCTCCAACTACATCTGCTGTTTGTCGCTTAAACGCTCCATGTAGGGCTTTCACCTTCCAGTTCTTGACTTTTTCCTCTTCCTTCCTCTTCTGGTAATCCTGGAGACTCTCTTTTTCATATAACACCTTTTCCTTCAAAGCAGCTTCAATCATCCACTCTGTGGTCTTTCTCAAACAGCCATGCAAGGACTTTCTTTGCTTCTTTACACACTCGTTAGTGCTGATCTGCCTTCTTCTTCTTTCCTTCCTCGGGAAGTACAGTCTTGCAACATTACTTCTTGTGTGCATACATCCATTCATTGCCAAAATTTTCCTAGTTTTCTATCTATGCTAACCAGCTATTCCATTGTCCAAATCCACAAAACCTGCACTGTGACGTAGTACACTCACGACCCAAGCGTTGATGCCAGATTGATGTTATCTTGCTTTCATCTTCGTGCTCAGAGTCTTATCCAACTGCAGGAAACCAATGTATTTAAAACCTTCCTCTTCTCTGATATCCTAATCGTCTGGTAAGATTATTCCACTACTGCTGATCTTTTTGGCCCCTTTTCGTTTCTAGGACCGCACACTAGTCTAGCCCAAACGACATCCTGATGTCTTGCGAGAAATTTCTTGTGGCTTTAGATGAGGGGGTACAAAGGGAGTACAAAGGGATCTTCTTCAGCTGGGGTATTGTCTTGGGTTCTTTGTTCTCCCTTATAATAGTAATAATAATAATAAGAGGAATATTTATACAGGGTAAAACCTTGTCAATACTACGAGTATTGTTATCAATAAGGGCCCTGTGTGAACAAAAAAAAAATTGTGCTTGATCTCAAGTGCTATGTTTCTGTTTGATATCTCTGTAGCATTATGGTCAGTCTCCAGGTTCTTACTCCTAGAGCCTTATGTTCATTTCTTACTCTTATAGTTATTTCCTCTAGCCCCCACCGGGTGCCAACCCGGTATTTCGTGGTTTCGGGAAGAGTTGACGAGTACTAACCTTGCTCAAGGGTGGCCATGAGGTAGTTGTGGCAAAAGGTAACCTCTTTCTCCCAAGTCGAAACTCCACAACCATATGCAGGCTAGATTCATACCCATGACATATTATTATTATTATTATTATGCCGTGATTGTTATCTCCGTGTAGATGGTTCCGGTATAAGTCCTAGAGAGCAAGTTGCACACAGCAACCCTAGGTCTCTAAGACTTGCCTGACAATCTCTGCAGTCCCCAGCAATGCTGCGTATTTCTACCACTAACGCTGCCCGCACAATATTGACCCTATCCACCAGCAAAAGTTCTTTTGGACCGATTTTAAGCACCAAATGAGAGTTATTTGATCTTTAGGGATCCGTCTATCATGGAAAAAACTATTTATTCTTTGTCAAACTAATCCATGTCAATTTTTGATCAATTTCTTAGTAAAGAAATACATTTTCCGTTTTTTTTTCATTTTATTCTTGTTTTCATTTTGTCTTGTGATTGAAATATTGTCTTTATGTTTTGGTATCATTTCTAATAGAGTATAATGTCTCTATTATATGTGACTCTCATTTTACATTTCTATTATGTATATCATTAATGCTGTTTCTTATTTTCAGCAGTATGACATTACCTTGTAATATCATACAG